>JARQOC010000008.1:71837914-72002914 GCA_033576535.1 Allobates femoralis
GGTAGCGGGAGACCAGGTCGGAGATGTAGGGAGGGGACAGGTTGTGGATGGCTTTGTATGTCAGGGTTAGGGTTTTGAAGCGAGATCGCTGGGGGACGGGGAGCCAGTGGAGGGCTCGGCGGAGAGGGGAGGAGGGGAATATCGGGGAGATAGGTGGATGAGTCGGGCAGCAGAGTTGAGGATGGTGCGGAGAAGATCAAGGGAGGTGGCGGGGAGGCCGGTGAACAGGAGATTGCAGTAGTCCAGGCGGGAGATGAGGGCGTGGACGAGTGTCTTAGTCATGTGGTGGTCAAGGAAGGAGCGGATGCGGGCAATGTTTTTTAGTTGAAGTCGGCAGGCGGTGGCGAGGGCTTGGATGTGGGGCTTGAAGGAGAGGGAGGAGTCGAGGATTACCCCGAGACATTTGGCATGGGGGACGGGTGAGAGGGAGCAGTCTTTAACGGTGATGGATAGGTCAGGAAGGGGGGGAGGGTTGTTAGGGGGAAAGACGATGAATAAAGTCTTGTCCATGTTGAGTTTGAGGAAGCGGGTGGAAAAGAAGGATGCAATGGCGGATAGGCATGGAGGAATTTTGGATAGAAGAGAGGAGATGTCGGGGCCAGACAGATAGAGCTGGGTGTCGTCGGCGTAGAGGTGGTAATGGAGGCCGTGTGACTCGATGAGGCTGCCTAGGCCGAGGGTGTAAATGGAGAAGAGTAGTGGTCCCAGGACCGAGCCTTGGGGGACACCTACGGAGAGGGGGTGGGGCGAGGAGGTGGTGTGGGAGTGGGTGACACTGAAGGTCCTGTCCGTCAGGTAGGAGGAGATCTAGGAGAGGGCGAGGTCAGTAATGCCAAGAGACTCAAGAATTTGGAGTAAGAGGGAGTGGTCAACAGTGTCAAAGGCAGCAGAGAGGTCGAGAAGGATGAGGACGGAGTAGTGTTGTTTGCTCTTGGCGATCAGAAGGTCGTTAGTGACTTTGGTCAGGGCTGTTTCGGTTGAGTGTTGCGGTCGGAAGCCAGATTGTAGGCGATCGAAGAGAGCACAGGAAGAGAGGTGGGAGGACAGTTCGGAATAGACGTGTTGTTCAAGAAGTTTTGAGGCAAACGGGAGAAGAGATATGGGGCGATAGTTGGAGACTGATGTAGGGTCGAGGGATTTTTTTTTAGGATGGGCGTGATTAGGGCGTGCTTGAAGGGTGAGGGGAATGTGCCGGATTTGAGTGATATGTTGAAGAGGTGCGTCAGGGCAGGGATGAGGACTGTAGTAAGGTTAGGGATGAGGTGGGAGGGGAGTGGGTCCAGGGCGCAGGTGGTGTGGTGTGATCGTGATAGAAGGGAGGAGAGGTGGTCCTCGGTCATGGGGGTGAAATTGCATTTGGGTGGGGGGGGATGGGCTGGAGGTGGGATGGGGTGAGGGGAGTGTGGGTCGAAGCTTTGTCTGAGTTTGTCAATTTTGTCTTTGAAGAAGGTGGCGAAGTCGTCGGCGGAGATGAGAGGTGAGGGAGGAGGTGCAGGGGGACGAAGTAAGGAGTTGAAGGTTTTGAAGAGTTGTTTGGGGTTGTGAGACAGGGCGGTAATTAGGGAGAAGTATGCTTGTTTTGCGGAGTCAAGGGCAGTCTTGAAGGTATTGAGGTAACGCTTGTATAGGGTAAAGTGCTCTGCGGAGTGGGACTTCCATTTCCGCTCGGCTGCCCTAGTCGTCCGTCGGAGTTTTTTGGTGAGGGTCGTGAGCCATGGTTGACGTTGTAATAGTGTTGTGTAAAATGTGAGCGGTGCAGCCTGGTCGAGGGTTGTGGTGAGGGTGGAGTTGTAGAGGGAGGAGGCGGAGTCAGCGTCATGAGAAGAGGCCAGGTCGGAGAGGGGGAGGAGGGATTCAGAGAGAGAATGGAAGTCAATGAGCTTAAGGTTTCTGCGGGGGTGGGGAAGTGTCCAGCGGGGGGGGGGGGGAGTGTGGTAGGGGGGAAGAGGGACGAGAAGGTCAGTAAGTTGTGGTCGGAGTGGGTGAGGGTTGAGTGTGCGAGGTCGGAGAGGGAGCAGAGGCGGGTGAAGACAAGGTCAAGTGTGTGGCCACCAGTGTGCATGGCGGAGGAGATCCATTGGGAGAGGCCAAGAGAGGAGGTGAGGGATAGGAGTCTGGAGGCAGCGGCTGTGGGGGTGTCGATGGGGATGTTGAAGTCACCCATGACGATGGTAGGGATGTTGGAGGAGAGGAGGTGGAGGAGCCAGGTTGTGAAGTGGTCGAAGAAGGTAGAGGGGGATCCAGGGGGGCAGTAGACAACAGCCAGTTGGAGGTTGCAGGGGGAGTAGATGCGAACGGAATGTGCCTCGAAGGAGGGGAGGGGGGGTGGAGTAAGAGGGGAGAAGGAGCAGTCGCTGGCCAGAAGTAGGCCGACACCCCCGCCGCGGGTGTTGGTGGGGCGGGGAGTGTGGGAGAGTGTGAATCCCCCGTAAGAGAGGGCGGCCGGGGAGGTTGTGTCAGAGGGGATAAGCCAGGTATCCGTGACGCCGAGGAAGGAGAGTTTTCTGGAGATGAAGAGGTCGTGGATAAGTGTTAGCTTGTTACAGGCCGAGCGGGCGTTCCAGAGTGCGCCGGGTCGGAGGACAGGGGAAGCCGGGATAGGGGGAATGGGACGGAGATTGAGGGGGTTACGAGGGTTGGTGGTGGGCCGTTGGAGTGGGGTGGAGAGTGAGGTGGTGTGGTGGGGTGGGCCAGGATTAGGGGAAATGTCACCGGAGAGTAGGAGAAGCAGGGAGAGGGTTAGGAGGTGGGAGCAGGGGAGCTTGCGTGGTGGGCGTGTACGTGGTGGGTTGAAAGTGGGGGAATAGTTCAGAGCATTGGGTGAGGTGGGTAGGAAGGATGGAGGATGAGAGTAGGATTTCTTTGCCCAGTGGGGGGATGGGTGGGGGTAGTAGGAAGTGGAGAAGGATTGGGAATGAAGGTGAGAAGGAGCGGAAACATGGTGGGGTGAGTAGGGGAGGAGAGGTGGTTAAGGTCAGAGGTAGCCGGGGATCTGGTGTGGCAAGGGTAAGTTCCCGATGGTGGGTGATTGGCCGTGGTTGAGGTGCAGTCCGGGGGAGGAGATGCAGTTCAGGGATAGGATGCAGGCTAGGATAGGGATGGAACCAGGGGAGGGATGCAACTAGGGTTGAGGTGTAGCAGGAGGTGAGATGCAGCCGGGGGTTGGGTGCAGTCCGGGGAAGAAGCAGCCAGGGGCGAGAAGCAGCCAGGGATGAGATGTAGCAGGGGTGGGATGTAGTCACTGGTGAGATGAGATGCAGTCACAGGTGGGGTGAGATGCAGCCACGGGTGAGATGAAATGCAGTCACGGGTGAGATGAAGTGCAGCCACGGGTGAGACGGGAAGCAGCCACGGGTGAGACGAGATGCAGCCACGGGTGAGAAGAGATGCAGCCACGGGTGAGACGAGATGCAGCCACGGGTGAGACGAGATGCAGCCACGGGTGAGATGCAGTTACGGGTGAGTAGCAGCCAGGAGGGTAATGCAGCCAGAGGTGTAGCGCAGCCACGGGTGAGAGGCAGCCAGGAGGGTATTGCAGGCAGAGATGCAGTGCAGCCACGGGTCAGAGGCAGCCAGGAGGGTATTGCAAGCCGAGATGCAGTGCAGCCACGGGTGAGAGGCAGCCAGGAGGGTATTGCAGGCCGAGATGCAGTGCAGCCACGGGTGAGAGGCAGCCAGGAGGGTATTGCAGGCCGAGATGCAGTGCAGCCACGGGTGAGAGGCAGCCAGAAGGGTATTGCAGGCCGAGATGCAGTGCAGCCAAGGGTGAAAGGCAGCCAGGAGGGTATTGCAGCCACGGGTGAGATGAAATGCAGCCACGGGTGAGAAGCAGCCAGGGGGGTAGTGCAGTCAGAGGTGCAATGCAGGCAGAGGCACCGTGAGGGTGGTGGTGGCTCCGTGCGGGCAGGACAGAGGAGGCTGGTGGTCTAGGAGGTGAAGGACCTGGCCAGTGGTGAGGGGCTTCAACTGTGCGGCACCTGGGTCACCAGGTTGCTGAGCCCCGATATTTGGTGAGGTCCTGTGGGCAGGGATGGGGGGCAGAGGTGCCTGGGATGCACAGCAGGGCATTGGGTCGAGCCGGGAGCCGGGCACCGCAGGAGGTCCAGGCAGGTGATGGAGACCGGGGAGCAACAGAGGGGAGGAGGGGCAGATGTCCAGCACTCACCGCAGGCGCCCGATCAGTCCGCGGTGGGCAGAGTCTCCTGCCGGGTCCCAGGTCTCAGCCGCAGGTGCAGGCAGCGGTGCGGGCCGGGACGGTCACCGGCGGGGGGCGGGGCCTCACCTCCAAACTCAGGCCGCGGCTTCGGCCTGAGCACAGGGTCCCTCACACGCGCTCCGAGGGCAGAGAAGGTGCCCGGAGCGGTGAGGCTGTGCTCCTCCTGCGCTGAGGCAGGGGGAGCGGTCCGCATGTACGGGGGGCCGCGGGCTCAGGGCTGCGGCGCATCTCGCCGGTCCCCACGCTCAGGCAGCGAGGGACGGCGTGCCGGATGGGTCTCACCTTAGGAGGTGGGGAGGGAACGTTCAGGTCGGTTAAGCTGGCTCCTGGGCTGGGCTGGGTGCTGGGGCCGTTGGTAGGGCCGAGTCCTGGGTGTCCCACATGCGTGGGTGAGGGCACAGACGGGAAGCCCGGTGGATGGGCAGGTGCAGGGAGCAGTGGCCGGCAGAGTGGGGTGCGGGCCGCAGCTCAGTGGCCAGCCTGTGCTCCAGATGGCGATGTATGGTGAGGAGTGCATGGCAGCACGTCCTCACTGCACGGCGGCCATCTTAGATGTCCGATTCAGCTTGACTGCCATAGGCCCCAACATCTATAAGCACAAATCGATAGGAGTGGTCCGCAACTGCCAAAAGATACACTAAAAAGAACTGTTTATAATTATAATGCAAGGACCCAGAGTTAGGTGGCTTTCGGACACGAATGTGCTTCCCATCGATTGCCCCCAGGCAGTTGGGAAACTGGTGTTGGACATAAATCCCTCTGCTACCTTCAGCCACAGGTGTTCAGTTGGTTCAGGCATCAGGCTGGCATGAAGGCGCTCCCATATGGCTATACAAGTCGATCTAACAATAGCTCCAATAGTGGACCTTCCCAGTAGAAATTCCAAATGCAGGGCAGCAAACGATAGGCCAGTTGACAAGAATCTATGTTGAAAAAAATAAAAAATTAACACCAACATGGGGTATGTCATAATTTGCACGACATAAAAGTGATGAAAACCATAGGTCGAAAATGACACATGTGCTTAGCCACGGTGTAAACATATCTGTGTAAAAATTTCAAAATACATTGAAAAGACATATTCAATACACACCTTAATGTAAGCAACACACGCTCCTCTACGGAAATGCTGGCCCGCATTATGGTGTCTTGCCGCGTTATGAGGGGTCTGATCTCACCCAACAGAAAATCAAATGTCTCCAGCCTCATGCGGCAATATGAAAAAAAAAATTGGCAGGGTTCGCTCTAAATTGGCCATACAAATGACTGAAATGCCCTTTGCTAGGACGTCTTTGGTTAAGAGGATGCACCCAAAATCGGCGACGAACAGCACTTGAAATAACTGGGTACGGCTCAGCAAACCAGCTGTAAAGGACCCAGTGCAGTAAAATCCGCTCTGTGGGGTTGAGCGACAGTCGGTAGGACATCTTCAGACACTACACTGAGCAACCAACAAACAAAGTGTGTTGCCTCAGTATGAACCCACAATGCTATGGGATCCACACACTGTGCCCTTTTAATAAGGACATAATTATCCATCATTTAATGGACAAGCAGCAGCTGAGAACATCCTACATTGGGGCCAAAGTCAGCAACATCAGTGAGAGAAAAACGCATTGCACTCTGATTGAGATGTCCAAAAAAAACGCACTCGCACTACATTCGCACCGATCAATATGCAAAGCACTCGCATGACTGCCGTGCGACAAAAACGCTCCATTTTTAACGCTTTTAGTGTGCCTTCAGCCTTGCAGGCTGTATCTTACATACAGCGCTGGAGTCTGCCTTACTGCCCTGCAGTCAACAGTTTGGGGTCCTTGGTCCTCATCAGGTTCCAGGGTTTACAGGCTGTATCTTACATACAACGCTGGAATCTGCCTTACCGTCCTGCAGTCAGCAGTTTGGGGTCATTGGCCCTCATCAGGGTAGGGTTTGCAGGCTGTATCTTACATACAGTGCTGGAGTCTGCCTTACTGCCCTGCAGTCAGCACTTTGGGGTCCTTGGCCCTCATCAGGGTACAGGGTTTGCAGGCTGTATCTTACATACAGCGCTGGAGTCTGCCTTACTGTTCTGCAGTCAGCAGTTTGGGGTCCTTGACCCTCATCAGGTTCCAGGGTTTGCAGGCTGTATCTTACATACAGCGCTGGAGTCTGCCTTACTGTCCTGCAGTCAGCAGTTCGGGGTCCTTGGCCCTCATCAGGGTACAGGGTTTGCAGGCTGTATCTTACATACAGTGCTGGAGTCTGCCTTACTGTCCTGCAGTCAGCAGTTCGGGGTCCTTGGCCCTCATCAGGGTACAGGGTTTGCAGGCTGTATCTTACATACAGTGCTGGAGTCTGCCTTACTGTCCTGCAGTCAGCAGTTCGGGGTCCTTGGCCCTCATCAGGGTACAGGGTTTGCAGGCTGTATCTTACATACAGTGCTGGAGCCTGCCTTAATGTCCTGCAGTAAGCAGTTTGGGGTCCTTGGCGCTCATCAGGGTACAGGGTTTGCAGGCTGTATCTTACATACAGCGCTGGAGTCTGCCTTACTGCCCTGCAGTCAGCAGTTTGGGGTCCTTGGCGCTCATCAGGGTACAGGGTTTGCAGGCTGTATCTTACATACAGCGCTGGAGTCTGCCTTACACTGTATCATCTATGAATGAGTCAATGTTCCCTGACTCAGTAAAGTGTCATAACAAGCTTCTCTTGGTCTCATCACAGACCACACAACAATGCCATTATCTCTTTATTGGAGCATATGTACAGATGCTGTTCTGTTTGAGTATTGTTATGCAAACCTTTAACATATACAAAATGTTTTTTTTATTGAAATAATACATGTAAAAATGACAATGGATGATATTAATGAATTCAACTAATTTTATACTTTGCATAGTTAATTACACCTTTACTCATTTACATCAGACAGTAGGAGACACGTTTTATAGCCACCAGCAAACATGCAGAAAACCTCTGTTGAGGAAAACAGTTCCGTAGACACCTTTCACATAATCCGCTGAAAAATGTATCCTTGTAGAGGGACTGGTAGTCCTACTGAGTGTTTACTCAGCATTCACATTCCTAATGGCTTTGCACAGCCATTGGTTTCATGGTTGTTCCCAGATAATTGTAATAATAACATTATCACCCAAAACAGATAATACTTCTAATGTAGATGGTGTGAAATATAAGACTTTACAAGCGGGACTCGCTGTAAAAGAAAAGTGACTCCCAACCATCCGTTCATATTTACTTAGCCTAATGTGCAAAGGTTGAAGATATAGTAAAATACTAAGGTGGAAGTTAGAAAGTGAAAGGGGTCAGATGCAAGTACAGATGGATTACTGACGGTTTCATATTCATGTAATGATTTTCTGCCCATTTGTTTGGCTTAGTTTATTCTTATGTGTTGTGCTGGCTTTCCTCTTTTCCTGATCTTTCTCATTCGCCTTGTGTATACTACACACAATCTGTTACAAATTGATGATGAAGAGTTACTTCGTCATGTAACTCTAGCCCCTTTAGATAAATGATCTAGAACCAAATATTAAAAAAATGTTGGGGAACACGATCGAATTTCAAGTAATTAACCATCTCAATGTGAGCTAACGTTTTTCTCTATTTCTGTAGTGTATATTGAATGGCAGCTGTAACAGGTGACACAAAAAAAAGTTGTGAAACATCCAAAGCTGCAAAATATATCACTCACTGTCAGTACGCTGGAACAAGAATTTTCTGCTCCGTTTTGTCAGCGTTCGGCCATCTTGGATGATAACTCTAAAACGTCTGCAACGCGACGGTGGCGTCTATATCTTGTGCACAATGTCAAGAATGGTTTCCAGGTTCAGTTCTTTGCAATTTAGCTCAAAATTAAATTATTACAGGCCAAGTACAGATTCATTAGGGGAAAAGTGTAAAGACATCAAGCTTCTTCAGTATTAATTCACTGAATTTAACACAAGATCTGTCAATATTATCATCAAAGCAACTGTGAAGGCAGAAATCATAAAGTCACTAAATAAAGTAGAGGATAAAAGGAACATAAAAAAACCTAAATCTTAACATTACAGAATTAAGATGGAATGACTTGCCCTAGTGTATCCAATCCCAACATGCCAACCACATTGCCGCTATACAACACAATGTCTCCCTCCAATGATCCTGTTCTGTTGTCTACTCCTCGTAAAAGAACTGAAAGGGGGTTGACCGCTTGTAAAAATGTTTTTTTAAGACTTAAAATATGGTTATGTTTATACTCACCTTACTGATCTTCTGATGCTGCCAGGTCTCACTGCCGTTTGGACACGCGGATGTTAGCAGCTGCAGCTAGTCACAGGCTCCTGCAGATCACAGTCATTACCTATGTATGGAGGGGGGCCACAAGAAGAGTCCTGGGAAGCCTCATCACAGGAGCGGCATCGAGGAGGATTCACTTCTTTTTATACAATTCAAAACACTGAAAACAATTCTTACTTTAAGGGAGATGTCCAATTTTGGGGACATTTCTTTTTTACTTAAATGCATGCATTTGGAGTTACAAATTATATTTTTGCAATTAGGTTTCATTAAAAATGATGCACCATTTGCCTTATACAACCTGAGTATTGTACTGTCTAATGCTGGCCACACAATGTGTTAACTGAGACCCAACGTTAGCTCAGTCTGACAGTGAGAGTTGAGAAACTTTGTAGGTGTCTTATTTGTCTTTTTCTTGGCGCCTTTCAACTGATTTATGCCAACAGACCACATCACAGTTGAATGTGCAGTAATACAAATAACCAATAAAAGTCAAACGATGCAAATTTTAATTAAACCTAATCATAAAAATTATTTATTTCCCTAAATATATGGATTTAGTTAAAACGAAATAAAATTGCTCCCCAAAGTTGAACAACCCTTGAGCAAACAATAAACAACTACTTAAAGTGAACCTGTCACCGGAATTGGGTGGTTGAAACTAAAAGCGCCATCTTCAGCAGCACTTATGCTGCACTCTAAGAAGGTGGCTATTATGCCCTGACTCCACCTGTACACCTAATAAATATGTTTTAAAAACTTTCCGCCCTGTATTATAATTACCCGTTTCTGGTCTGATGGGCTTGATTGCAGCTTGGTTCCTCCCGCCTCCCCTTGCCGTCCGACAACCTCTTCTTCTGATTGATACCTGAATCTTATGCACAATGTGCGCGCTTATGCACAGGCTTCTCCAGATCGCACAGGCGCACTGTGCAGTTGCACAGAGAAGATAGCGGTTCGCGCATGCACAGAGCAGTTTTAGGCTCTACCCACATTAGAACAAATCTCAGTGCACAGGTGCGTGATTCACTTAGAAGAGGCTGTTTGACGTCGATGAGAGGCGAGACGAATGGCGAGGTGAGATGGGATGGACCAGGCTGCAGTGAACCCTATTGGACCAGAAACAGGTAATTATAATACAGGGCGGGAAGTTTTTAAAACTTATTTGGTGTACAGGGGCAACCAGGGCATAATAGCCACCTTCTTAGAGTGCAGCATAGGTGCTGCTGAAGGTGGCACTTTTAGTTTCAAACACCCAAATCTGATGACAGGTGTACTTTAATAACAGCTATATGTACAGAATCAGTTTGAGCACAGATTGACCTAGGAGATGAGCAGTCAGCCAGAAGTATTATTGATAAGTTGTATGTCAGCACTGTGCCCAAAAGCCAGGACTGTCTCCCTAAATGGAGAAAAATTAGAGACCTGGGAGCTGCATGTGACTCTCTAGGCAGACACCCGGATTCTTCTGCATTTAATGCAATCACTCGTTAGCAGATGGAGTGATCCACAAATATTTGTTACTAATGAATTTCAGTTTGCTCATGATTGCCCTCAGCAAATCATAGATGGTTGTATAATATTCTACAGAAAGCTGATGCATATAAACTATAAAGCAGCAGACGTCTCTGGTTGTTTTCTACTATTTTAGAGCTGTTTAACTGCTATTAATAACACTAAAAACTAGAATTGTTACATTATGGAGTTCCTGATCCTGTTCTGCAATATATCTGATAAGGTGGAAATGTACTTTATAGCTGTACACATTCACGGTAATTTATGTGTCCTCTCCCGAGCAGCACAGTACATTAACTGCGTACTGTACAACCTATACTATACAAGGGTTTCAATGTTTTCAGGTTATACTCAAGCCCTGAGAACTAGACCTGACAAATACCTTTAACAGGAATAATGTTTAAGCAAACAACAGAAAATGTTCTACTTTCTACAATGCAAAAGAATGTAAAGCGAAGTGTGACAATAGGGTTACCGTATAGTTAGGAAAGTGTGATGGGCGACGTTACCGCACCTTCTATTCAAATTGTGTCAAACTGCTGGATCAATCTTACTGATAACATCCAAAAAGGCTAATCATAGTCCATGATCAATAAAAATCTAAATACAAAGCCTTGTAATCTATAAATCTCCTGAAAACCGTCTTGTACAAAATGACTTACTACAGCTCACACGGGTCATAATAATAAGAATATTATTTATTCATTTATATAGTGCTATTTATTCCATAGCACTTTACATACATCATTAATGCTGTCCCTAATGAGGCTCACAATCTAAATATCCTATCAGTATGTCCTTGCAATGTGGGAGGAATCCTGCCACGTCCTTATGTCCTATGGCCGCAGCTTTATCTTCACTTATCTTCTAAGTAATAAGACAAGGTAAAATCGTACGGTGTAACGTGTTATCCCGCACTGCAGTGTGTGAGTTAGGACCAAATGTATAACGTAAAATGGATAAAAAACATGATAAAAGTGACGCCTCTCTGCGATTCTCAGTTTGATGCTGTCGCAGAATTGGAAGTTACTTGTAATTCCATTATTAAGGATATAGTGGAGTTATCACAGAGAATCAAATATTCCAGACAAAACTACAAAGATGCAGAAACAATTTGGCACAAAGTATGAGGCTCTACTTTATCTGCTCCACAAGCTCCAACATTATATATATATATATATATATATATATATATATATATATATATATATATATATACACACACACACATTTTATCCATTCTCCCACGAGCCTGTTATGCATTTAGGAAATATGAAGAATATATTTAGATTAGTTACTAATTTAACAATGACTCAAGAAATTACCTCAGCACTTATCTATCATTGTCACCACAGAGAAAATACTATATAAAGTTACATGTGAGCACTGTGCCTGGAAATAAAAGATTTTACATTTACTAGATGAAAAGTGTGACTGTGAAATTCAGCATTTCACTTCTGCACGCAATGTGCCCTCGGGAAACGCCATTTATTTCCAGAATTATTAATGATATGTAGTAAAGCTCAAAATGGGAACAGATTAAACATGAGCAGAGGTGGAGATCAAGGTAAGACAAAGAGCAAACCTGGAAAGTACAAGGTGGATGTCCTCTCCTCAGAAATCAGACCAATCTTTCCAAATGTATGCAGTAATTGAGACAACTCACTAAAGTGAACAGGCTCCTATATAAGACAACGGTAATAAAGTATACGATATTAGCACATCTACTATATTAACACCTGCCTTCTATTATAAGCTCACAACTACAATAGGAGCTCACTCATATTATAAGGTATATTATCCTGCCTTCTATATTACCACCCATCTACTACAGTACATTAGCTCACATCTACTATATTAGCATCCATCTACTATAGTACGTTAGCTCACTTCTATATTACCACCCATCTACTACAGTACATGAGCTCACTTCTATATTAGCACCCATCTACTACAGTTCGTTAGCTCACATCTACTATATTAGCACCCATCTACTATAGTACATTAGCTTACATTTGCACCGATCTACTATACTGTTAGCTTATGTCTACTATGTTAGCACTAATCTACTACAGTATATTAGCTCACATCTACTATATTAGCACCCATCTACTACAGTTCGTTAGCTCACATGTACTATATCAGCACCCATCTACTATAGTACATTAGCTTACATTTGCACCGATCTACTATACTGTTAGCTTATGTCTACTATGTTAGCACTAATCTACTACAGTATATTAGCTCACATCTACTATATTAGCACCCATCTACTACAGTTCGTTAGCTCACATGTACTATATCAGCACCCATCTACTATAGTACATTAGCTTACATTTGCACCGATCTACTATACTGTTAGCTTATGTCTACTATATTAGCACCAATCTACTACAGTATATTAGCTCACATCTACTATATTAGCACCCATCTACTATAGTATGTTGGCTCACGTCTACTATATTAGCACCCATCAACTGCAGTATATTAGCTCACCTCTATATTAGCACCCATCAAATACAGTATGTTAGCTCACATCTACTATATTAGCACCCATCTACTACAGTACATTAGCTCACATCTACTATATTAGCATCAATCTACTACAGTATGTTTGCTAAAATCTACTATATTAGCACCCATCTAATACAGTACAATAGCTCACATCTATATTAGCATCCACCTACTAAAGTATATTAGCTCACATGTACTATATTAGCACCTATTTATTATAATAGATTGAAAACATGTTACACTCAAAATTATCACACATAGTACACACATTTTCTTAGGACAATTAGAAAAAAATCTGTGTGAAGCAAGATATGAACATGGAGAATATCAATAACAATATTCCTTGATAATGACATATCATGGCTACTTGAATTGCAGTTAAAGCAATTAAATGTTAAGTCACAAGGATGAATGAAAGAACCAGTGGTAAGTGAATCACAAATAATAATTAAATGAGCAATTATTGAAGGGCCTTTCTAATCAGGCATCAGAATAGAAAGCTGCAGAAGCGCATTACACTAAAATACAGTATTTGGCATGGCCAATCGATTGCTATATAACATACAAAAAACAAGAGTATGTCATCTCAATGCTACTGAACAGAGGAGACTCCAAATAATCTACTTGACAGATTATTATGAACAGTTTGTGATCATTAGATTTGGCGCCTTCATTACCATATACTTTTTCTGGTTTGTGAATCATGATAAAAACACCTGTAGAAAGAAAACTAGACAGATGAAAACAGAGCGGACGGCACAACCAGAACAGTGATCCAACAAGTGAAAAGAGGAATCGGTTATCACATGGATGAAGCCAATAAACGAGTCGTAAGCAAGAAAGTGAGCGCACAAACCTCTACGGCCGTCACAACCTGCACAATAGACATAAAGCCTTCAGTGATCCCACGTAACAACTACAAGATGGTTTTCACTCCATCATTACACTTATTTATTATACTTTTCACTTTTCAGGTACAAAATACTAATGTTTTCTACTACTGATGATTCTTTTAACAGACTTTCCCAAGTTTGTAGCCTAGATTTATAGCTGGCGTCGTGTGTGAAAAATCTCTGTGTGTAAAAGTAATATGTAATATGCACGTCCTCAATATCAGAAAGAAAAGAAAATACAAACAACACAAGGACAAATTCCACCGGATCCACATTCACATGGCCTCATACTCTGCCAGTTAAAGGAGCAGATGACTCACAGCATGGAAACATTAATAGTGTCTGTGAGGGGCAGACACCGAGATTATGCTCATGTCACAACACTAGTGACGCTCCGAACATTAATATGGACTTGAACGACTTATTAAATCGATGGATGTGCCGTCAGATCTGCTCAGTCATGGTATAAAGACACAGGCTATTACTATACCCCATGTAAAGCTTAGTTTATTCCTTTTCCTCCATACACCTGGACCTTACATCTAAGGTTTGTGTCAGACCGTTATCATGTATGCACCTCTATGGCAGGTTATATGTCCGCTGTTCATATAGAAGCTTTTTATCTTTATTCTTCTCCTTATTGTTTCCTCAAGAAAAAAAAGTATTATTCTCTACAGGTTACTGAATCACATGAACCGTAATTCTACTTTCCATCCTATTACTATTTTTCACTATGCTGCAGATTATTTCTTTGGGTTTTAAAGTGTTATAATACTTGTGCATCTCAGTGCATTAGAATATCATCAAAAATCAATGCAATATTGCCATGTTTCAGGGCGTTTCTGGGAGCCCTCACACACATTGACTGATAAATCAATATTATATTCACTCTTTAATGTCTCCTGGAATGCTGCAGCATGGTTTTTAACCTTTCATCCTCCCTACTTTAATTTTCTGAGACAATGACCTCTTTGGGTTTCATTGGCTGTAAGCCATAATCATCAACATTAACACAAATAAAACTTGAAGTAGATCACTCTGTCTGTAATGACTCTATATAATATGTTTCATTTTTCGTAATGAATTACTGAAATAAATTAACTTTTTGATGAGATTCTAATTCATTGAGATACCCTAGTAATTTCTAGAAAGAAAAAGGAAATCATCCACTCCTAGAAAGTGGTTTATAACTTCACTTGTAAGTCACTTTATACAGAAGTGCTCATCTTTACAGGGAGTTAGCTATAAGCCATTTTTACTTAATCAATGGGTAGAATTTATAGACAATAAGAGACAAGGAGAACCTGTTAATACATTATGGATGGCACTTTCTACATCCAGCACTGATGGCTCTAGAAATGTTCTCTGAAAACTAAATACTTAACATCCTTCATATCTCAGTGACAGCTCACATATATATACTCTTATCAGATATGGGGTGAAGTATGAGGTCCTGACCTGACTTACCCTGATAAACGATACAAAGACCTTATGCCATGCTGATCATTTATGAGAAACTGTCCATACTGTGGGCGATCAATATCTACTCACATATTCAACACATAGATAGCAGAATAGATAGATAGATAGATAGATAGATAGATAGATAGATAGATAGATAGATAGATAGATAGATGATAGGCGGGCGTCACACGCTACGATATATGTAAAGATGTCGTTTGAAAGTGCCTGATTTGGCATCGCTCCTGCCTCCTGCAGGATCACTATGCTTTCACTGTGCCCGGAGGACCGCCAGCTCTCCTGCCTCCTGGAGGATCACTATGCTTTCACTGTGCCCGGAGGACCGCCAGCTCTCCTGCCTCCTGGAGGATCACTATGCTTTCACTGTGCCCGGAGGACCGCCAGCTCTCCTGCCTCCTGGAGGATCGATCACTATGCTTTCACTGTGCCCGGAGGACCGCCAGCTCTCCTGCCTCCTGGAGGATCACTATGCTTTCACTGTACCCAGGAGGACCACCAGCTCTCCTGCCTCCTGGAGGATCACCATGCTTTCACTGTGCCAGGAAGACCGTCAGCTTTCCTGCCTCCTGGAGGATTACTATGCTTTCACTGTGCCTGGAGGACCGCCATCTCTCCTGCCTCCTAGAAGATCACTATTCTTTCACTATATCCATGAGGACCGCCATCTCTCCTGCCTCCTAGAAGATCACTATTCTTTCACTATACCCATGAAGACCGCCATCTCTCCTGCCTCCTAGAAGATCACTATTCTTTCACTATACCCATGAGGACCCCCAGCTCTCCTGCCTCCTGGAAGATCACTATTCTTTCACTATATCCATGAGGACCCCCAGCTCTCCTGCCTCCTGGAAGATCACTATTCTTTCACTATACCCATGAGGACCCCAGCTCTCCTGCCTCCTGGAAGATCACTATTCTTTCACTATATCCATGAGGACCACCAGCTCTCCAGCCTCCTGGAAGATCACTATTTTTTCACTATATCCATGAGGACCGCCATCTCTCCTGCCTCCTGGAAGATCACTATTCTTTCACTATACCCATGAGGACCCCCAGCTCTCTTGCCTCCTGGAAGATCACTATTCTTTCACTATACCCATGAGGACCCCCAGCTCTCCAGCCTCCTGGAAGATCACTATTTTTTCACTATATCCATGAGGACCGCCATCTCTCCTGCCTCCTAGAAGATCACTATTCTTTCACTATACCCATGAGGACCCCAGCTCTCCAGCCTCCTGGAGGATCACTATTCTTTCACTATATCCATGAGGACCGCCATCTCTCCTGCCTCCTAGAAGATCACTATTCTTTCACTATACCCATGAGGACCCCCAGCTCTCTTGCCTCCTGGAAGATCACTATTCTTTCACTATACCCATGAGGACCCCCAGCTCTCCAGCCTCCTGGAAGATCACTATTTTTTCACTATATCCATGAGGACCGCCATCTCTCCTGCCTCCTAGAAGATCACTATTCTTTCACTATACCCATGAGGACCCCCAGCTCTCCAGCCTCCTGGAGGATCACTATTCTTTCACTATATCCATGAGGACCGCCATCTCTCCTGCCTCCTAGAAGATCACTATTCTTTCACTATACCCATGAGGACCCCCAGCTCTCCAGCCTCCTGGAGGATCACTATTCTTTCACTATATCCATGAGGACCGCCATCTCTCCTGCCTCCTAGAAGATCACGATTCTTTCACTATACCCATGAGGACCCCAGCTCTCCTGCCTCCTGGAAGATCACTATTCTTTCACTATATCCATGAGGACCGCCATCTCTCCTGCCTCCTAGATCACTATTCTTTCACTATACCCATGAGGACCCCCAGCTCTCCTGCCTCCTGGAGGATCACTTATTCTTTCACTATACCCATGAGGACCCCTAGCTCTCCAGCCTCCTGGAGGATCACTATTCTTTCACTATACCCATGAGGACCCCCAGCTCTCCAGCCTCCTGGAGGATCACTATTCTGTCACTATACCCATGAAGACCGCCAGCTCTCCTGCCTCCTGGAGGATCACTTATTCTTTCACTATACCCAAGAGGACCGCCACCTCTAATGCTTCCTGCAAGATCACTATTCTTTCAATATACCCATGAGGACCACCAGCTCTCCTGCCTCCTGGAGGATCACTATTCTTTCACTATACCCAGGAGGACCACCAGCTCTCCTACCTCCTGGAGGATCACTATTCTTTAACTATACCCATGAGGACCGCCATCTCTCCTGCCTCCTAGAAGATCATTATTCTTTCACTATACCCAAGAGGACCGCCACCTCTAATGCTTCCTGCAAGATCACTATTCTTTCAATATACCCATGAGGACCACCAGCTCTCCTGCCTCCTGGAGGATCACTATTCTTTCACTATACCCAGGAGGACCACCAGCTCTCCTACCTCCTGGAGGATCACTATTCTTTAAGTATACCCAAGAGGACCGCCATCTCTCCTGTCTCCTAGAAGATCACTATTCTTTCACTATACCCACGAGGACCCCCAGCTCTCCTGCCTCCTGGAGGATCACTATTCTTTCACTATACCCATGAGGACCCCCAGCTCTCCTGCCTCCTGGAGGATCACTATTCTTTCACTATGCCCATGAGGACCCCCAGCTCTCCAGCCTCCTGGAGGATCACTATTCTTTCACTATACCCATGAAGACCGCCATCTCTCCTGCCTCCTAGAAGATCACTTATTCTTTCACTATACCCATGAGGACCGCCAGCTCTAATGCTTCCTGGAAGATCACTATTCTTTCACTATACCCATGAGGACCCCCAGCTCTAATGCTTCCTGGAAGATCACTATTCTTTCACTATACCCAGGAGGAGCACCAGCTCTCCTACCTCCTAGAGGATCACTATTCTTTCACTATACTCATGAGGACCGCCATCTCTCCTGCCTCCTAGAAGATCACTATTCTTTCACTATACCCACGAGGACCGCCATCTCTCCAGCCTCCTAGAAGATCACTATTCTTTCACTATACCCATTAGGACCCCCAGCTCTCCTGCCTCCTGGAAGATCACTATTCTTTCACTATACCCATTAGGACCCCCAGCTCTCCTGCCTCCTGGAAGATCACTATTCTTTCACTATACCCATGAGGACCCCCATCTCTCCTGCCTCCTGGAGGATCACTATTCTTTCACTATACCCATGAGGACCCCCAGCTCTCCAGCCTCCTGGAGGATCACTATTCTTTCAATATACCGATGAGGACCACCAGATCTCCTGCCTCCTGGAGGATCACTATTCTTTCACTATACCCATGAAGACCGCCAGCTCTCCTGCCTCCTAGAGGATCACTATTCCTTCACTGTGCCCAGGAGGACCGCCCATCTCTCCTGTAGGATCACTATCCTTTCAGTGTCGGACATTGTAATGAGCTTTTATTTTAGATTATTCTTTCTTTATATTCAGCAGGTGAGGGATTGTGTGACTGTCAAGGAATCCCAGCAGTTTACAATCTGTCCCTATGCCCTGAGCTAGGAATGTACTATGAACAGCTGTAAATGCTGGTGCCCTCTGCTCTTGCTGGGCACAGTTCTAGGCAGGGCAGCTGGAGGTGCACTGTACACAGGTGGCAGCTGCAGTCATTGTACTGGGCATCATGTGGGCACTGAGAAGTCACGTCTGATGACAGGACGGTGGATAACTTGTGGCTCTCCGGCGGCAGTGGTTGTACTATCAGTCTCAGCATGTCTTTGACTTTTCTACAATCGTCCCTTTCCATCTCTCTATGATTAGATACATGTGCACAATGGGGCTTTGTCCCCAGGTGACACTGCACTCACCTCATCTCTCCAAATGCCCCAGGGTAGCCCTCCATCCACGGGCTCATCTCAGACTTCATGGGGCTGCCATAGGGCACCCTGCTCAACATGGCTGCAGCTGGATACCAAGTGTCCGGGGGGAAGTCACAGTCCGCTCCTGGGGGCACATGGCTTCTTGAGTAGCTGTACAGGCTGGCATCAGTGTAAGAACCAGCAGACTGCCCCTCCTCGAAGAGAGAGTGCCAGTTACCCGCTGGACCACAGTGGGCATAGTCACTGTACCTGCTGGGTGCCCCCCAAGCACTGCCACCAAACTCCATGGGACTTTCTACTTTTATTCTGCCATGGGGTGTAAGTGCCATCTGGAAGCTGTAGGCTGGGTAGGCAGGGTTATCTTCCATGAATGTAGAAGGCTTGTACAAAGTAAGGCTGGGTGCCAACTCCATGGCACGGCTTCTGTAGCCCCCTGATTCAGGCAGTGCCAACTCTGTGCAGGGAGGCTCCTTGTCTTCAGTGCCCAGAGAGGTGCCATCCCCTGGGGCTTTGCCAGCAGAGAAGTTGGTGTGCCCGCTCCTCCTGAAGGCTCCTTCTCGATACCGGGGGGATGAGCGGTCAGCCTTGTCCTCCTCACCCAGCTGGCACTTGTGGGGGTCCCCGGTGTGGGTGGAGGGGGCAGCAAACATGCAGTCTCCTCTGTGGGACTCTGTGCTCAGATGCTCCAGCGCCTCCATGCTGAGCCCCAGGGACACAGACACCGCTTTACAGATCTCCTTGGCACTCTCCGAGATGCCCTCGGGCGTCAGTGGGTACCTGTCCTTGGACGCTGCTGGCTCCGGGCTGCCCTCCTCGGGCTCCAGCATCCCTCCCTGGCCGCCCAGGATCTCCTTCAGCTCCGTGGAGCAGCTGCTCAGGGCAGGGAAGTGTGCGCCGTCCCCGGGCACTGGCTCTGCCTGGGCACCTTCTTCTCTCCAGGGAGCCGCCTGTGTGCCCGGGGCGTCTGTCCACTCTCCGGCGGGCTCAGTCCAGGCAGTGGGCTGTGTATGCCGGGCACAGGCTGGCACCGGGGGGCACGCTTCAGGTGCACCAACAGGCTTCCTGTCACCTTGGAGCGCCTCCCGGACACTCAAAAACAGGTTTTCAAAGGCTCCCCGTATCATCTTGGCGGGCGGCTGCTTGTACACCCCCCCGAGTCCAATGTGCACCTCCATCTCCCTTCCCAGGTCAGGGCTAGTGCCAAGGTTAGTGCCCGCCCACCCTGCCGTGCAGTGCCCGGTGTGCACAGTGTGCGAACTTCCCCGGCACACAGCAGTGTTGTACAGAAGTTGTCCCAGCACAGCACTCACCGCCCCAACTCCTCTGCGGCTCCTCCCCGCCCGGAGTCTGCCCCTGCTCTGCCCCTGCTCTGCCCCTCCGCTGCCCCTCCGCTGCCCCTTCGCTGCCCCTCCGCTGCCCCTGCTCTGCCCCTCCGCTTAGTTCGCTGCCTCTTCGCCGCTATGGCCCCTACGAGCCGGCACACAGCGCTACGTACATGGCCGGAGCTCAGCGGCTTCTAGAGGCCCCACAACCCGGGCGGGTCCTACAGGGGACCGTCCCCTCGTATGCCCGGGCACTGGCCAAGGCACAAGGCGGGGACCCACACCGGGACAGGGTCATAACCCCCAGTCCCCCAGCAGGGTCTGCAACAGGAGGTTCTGCAGCAGCTGTTTCCATTACTGCCAGGAAAGCAGAGTGAACGCTGTCAGTGACAAGGAATGAAGCCTGGCACTGCATACTGTAGCGCCGGCTGGGATCACAATGTCAGCAGAACACATCAAACACTGGTGCCACAATTCTGCCAGGGCCACACAGACACCACGGGCTCTGCCAGGGCCACACAGACACCAAGAGGCTCTGCCAGAGTCACACAGGCACCACGGGCTTTGCCAGAGTCACACAGACACCAAGAGGCTCTGCCAGAGTCACACAGGCACCACGGGCTTTGCCAGAGTCACACAGGCACCACAGGCTCTGCCAGAGTCACACAGACACCACAGTCTCTGCCAGAGTCACACAGACACCAAGAGGCTCTGCCAGAGTCACACAGGCACCACAGGCTCTGCCAGAGTCACACAGGCACCAAGAGGCTCTGCCAGAGTCACACAAACACCAAGAGGCTCTGCCAGAGTCACACAGACACCAAGAGGCTCTGCCAGAGTCACACAGGCACCATGGGCTCTGCCAGAGTCACACAGACACCAAGAGGCTCTGCCAGAGTCACACACACCAAGAGGCTCTGCCAGAGTCACACAGACACCAAGAGACTCTGCCAGAGTCACACAGACACCAAGAGACTCTGCCAGAGTCACACAGGCACTACGGGCTCTGCCAGAGTCACACAGGCACCACGGGCTCTGCCAGAGTCACACATGCACCACGGGCTCTGCCAGAGTCACATGTGGAACCCACTGGGACGGGGTACTCAGTACCAGACCGGGGTATCACGGAGAATCACAGTGGTCTTGGTCCGGACCGTGTCCCTGGCCCACAAGTATTGGGTTTGGGGGTTATTGACAGGTGATATATTCGTGACGCCTCCTGTGGTATGTGGTCAGGGTGACCACCGCTGCTGCAGAACCTCCGTGGTTGATGTTTGGCAGCCAGTGATGTAACAGCTCTCCATGGGCAGATCTTGGTTCCCCGGGGCAGTGATGATAGTCTATGGATGATGCAGGGTAGGGGTAGTGGTAGAGATGACAGGGCCGTATCTAGGGGGACTGGTAGGGCATGTGCCCTGGGCGCAGCAGTCGGGGGGGGGGGGGCGCTGTCAGCCTCCTGCTACAGCGCCCGAGGTGTCTCCCCACCTGCCATATATTGCGCCCCCCGCCATAGGAGGCGGCTATTCTCTGCTCACCGTGGTCATCTGACAGCGGGGAGCAGTGAAAGTGGCGCGTGCCGGCTCCTACAATCCCATAGTACAGAGTGTCTATCAGACGCTCTGTACTATGGAAGCTGCCTGCGCCATTCTACCTCCTCGCACTTCCGGGTCAGTGATGACCTCAGCAGCGTGATCAGATCACCTGACCACGCTGCTGACGACACCCGGCGGCCCCGCATTGGCGGCAGGATGGGGAAAAGTGCTTCAGCTACAGGAGCTGAAGACCCCAAAGATTAATGTAATTAGTGGGTGGGGGTATATGTCAGTCAGGCTCGAGGAGAGAAGGTGGGGGTGAGGGGGTGATATGTGAGTCAAACTGGGGGGAGGGTATGAGGGATTATATGTGAGTGAAACTGGGGGGAGTATATGTGTTCCAAACTGGGGGGGTTGGAGGGGGGTGATATGTGAGTCAAACTGAGTGGGGGAAGGGTGTGAGGGATGATATGTGAGTCAAACTGGGGGGAGTATATGTGATCCAAACTGGGGGGGGGGGGGCATGTGAGTCAAATGGGGGGGATATAGTGGGGTTCATATGTGAGTCAAACTGGGGGAGAAGGGGGAGTATATGTGATCCAAACTGGGGGGGGGGACATGTGAGTCAAACTGGGGGGAGTGGGGGAGTATATGTGATCCAAACTGGGGGGACGACGACATATGAGTCAAACTCAGGGGAAGGGTGGGGACAGAATATCTGAGCCAAACTGGAGGGGGAGATTATATGTGATCCAACCTGGGGGGAAGGTTGGGGTAAATATGACTCAACGTAGGCCAGGTTCTCAGGTCTCAGGCGCTGCTGTGGTCACGGTTCTGTGCCTGAGGCTGTGGAGGCCCGGTGGTCAATAAAGGGTTGAAGTAAGATAATAAAATCAGTATAAATTTATTGCTTCGTCACGCCACCTGTAGGGGTCTGGTGATGGCACCGGCGCTGCTTGGACCTCCGGGGGATGGGCTGCAGCGAGATGGATCCGCTCCCTACAGGATGACCTGGAGTCCTCGGGGTCAGGAGCTGCAGTCAAGGAATACGGCGGCTCGGTTGATTTTGTAGATAAAGTAGTTAGTAACAGTACTGGAATAAAACTCAGACACGTTGCTCCTCTGAACGGGTATTTACTTAGTTCTTTCAGGCAGACAAGTTTGACAAGTTTCACTGCCAAGTAACGGATCGGGTGGTCCCTGCGGTGGATAGGGTCCCTCCAAGGCTCCACAGTGTCTTTCTCTTTACTGACTGTCCCTATCTCATCGCTGGTTCTAATATACCAGGTCAGGATACTGAGGATCCTCTGTTGGAAACCCGAGCCGTTGGCCTATCGACTCCCGATGGGTCCCTGAACCTCAATGGTGGGTACCCCTTCTGGTACAGCTGCGGTGATGGTAGTTTGTGTATTGCGCTCCTGTGAAGCTCTCAATCACTCCGGGTTCTGTGGCACAGTGATAAAGCATCTGCACCACCTCGGATCCGGTACTCCGGGTTTGGACTGGGCTCAGGTTGTCTCGTTCCCGTTTCTAGTTCTCTTGGCCCCTTTCACTTCTGGGTCACCAGTTCTCGGTGCCCTCGCTGTTAGCTATTCTGTCATGACTGACTTATGCACTGTTCTTGTCTCTCCAACTTTCTAACTCTGTTTCTCCTCTCCCCACTGCTATACACCTAACTCTCCTCCCACCAGGACCGGTTACCCAGGAAACGGTTGTCTAATTGGTCCTCTGCCTCTAAGTGTTGCATGTGGTACATGGAGCCTTGGGATTAACCTATTCACCACTGGGACGGAGAATACAGCACCTTCAGTCAGGGATGCAGTACCCTCCTGTGACGCACTCGTTGCGGGGCGCCACAAATATGTGACACAAGGGGGTAAATTTGAGGAACCAGCATAAGAGTGAGGGGGGATAAGTGTTGACACAGTACAAGGAGTGAGGGGGGATGGCTGCAGCACAGCATGTGGAGTGAGGGGGGATGGCTACCGATACATTATGTGGAGTGAGGGGGGATGGCTGCAGCACAGTATGTTGAGTGGGAGGGGGGGAGATGGCTGCGTTATGGTATGTCGCGTGAGGGGGGAAGAGTGTAGACACAATATGAGGAGTGAGGGGGGATGGCTGCCGACACAGTATGTGGAGTGAGAGGGGTATGGCTGTGGTACGGTATATGCAGTAAGGGGGGAATAGTGTGGACACAGTATGAGGAGTGAGGGGGATGGCTGCCGACACAGTATGTGGAGTAAGGAGGAGATTGATGTAGACACAGTATGTGAAGTGTGGGGGATGTCTGTGGCACAGTATGTGGAGTGAGGGGAGATCAGTGTGGACACAGTATGAGGTGTGAGGGGCAACAGTATGGAAGAGGAAAATATAATTGGGCAGAGAATAGAGATTGAGTAGTGTGAGGGTGTATGGAGAGGGGCCAGCATGTGTGGACAGTGTGAGGCCACAGCCAGGAGGGGACAGTATGTCGAGGAGGGGGAGTGTGATGAGGGAGAACAGTATAAACAGTGGACAGAATAGGGGGACACAGTGTGAGAGGACAGTGTGATCAGGGAGTTCGGTATGAAAAGGAGAGGGCAGTGTGATGAGCAGGCACACACCGCTTTCCACCCCAGACCTGAAGGGGGAGCCCTACTGGCTGCTTTAAGCCAGTTCCCCTTTAAGAACATCCAGGCTTGAGGGGAGGAGTTAGTCAATCCCTGTAGTTTCAGTTTGAGTCTGAAGTGAGTTCCTGTGAGGAGAGGGAAGAGAGAGGAGACGGAGGAACTGGTCGCTGGGAGAGATCCAGACCCAGGACCAGAGACCACTGACCGCTGAGCGCACCCTAGGGAAAGGGTCGGAGGCAAGTGGAAAAGCAGGGAACTAAGAAAGGGAATCTGGATCTACAGCCCTTTAGTGCACCCGGACACTGGAGTCCGATGCTGCCAGCATTCAGAGCTGCAGTAAAAGCCCAAAAGAATCAGGAAGAGTCCAGCCCTGAGAAGAGTGAGTAAGAGACACTAAACTGACCAAGCACAGAACCAGGGGCCATAGGAGAAACAGGGACCCCGCAGAAGGACCTCATTGCCAGTTTAGGACAAAGCCCAGAGAGGGAGAAGAAATGGTGGGTTCAGGCTCAGGCAGGACTCATCCCACACCACAGAGCACAGACACAGAGGAGGCCTCATAACTTTCTACGGTGGAAGTCCCAAGTTGCACCGGGGACCTGGTTAATACTCTGGACTGTACCTGTTATTCCGTCACCAGTAAAAGGTACCGAAACAACAATCCCTGTGTGTCTGTGTGCCTGTCTAACTGCCGCAATTCACCACTGTGTCAGCAAAGACTTAACTACTACTCCCCTCATTCATCCCCGCTGCCCTGAGCTAAACCTCCACCTGTGGGGAGCTGTTCCACACTCTGCTGCACTCACCATCACCTCAGTGGCCGGCTTGCAGCGCTGGTACCATATTACCGGGAACTACAGGTGGCATCACGTTCAATTGTAAATATCCCCTTATCCCCCACCATTCCCCGCCATTGAGGGTCCAGGGCACGGGACCGGGGATCGACCAGCCGTGATCCCCCCCACCAAATCCGCCATCAGCCCCAGTACCCGAGTACCCCATACCCTGTAGACCGCCTCATTTCTGTAATGATAGGGGTTATATGGATGTATTTATGTACCTTTGGTGGGTCTGGTGAGCTCCGTAATTTAAACACTAAACCCTGCAGCCAAATCCTAACAGCATGTAATATACCGTAATTTGTTTTTCATTGAACATTGAGAGAATTAGGTAGAGCAGCTGACATGATGATGTGGGGGGGGGCACCAAACTGAAGTCTTGCCCCAGGTGCCAGAATGCCTAGATACACCTCTGGAGATGATAACAGATTGTGAGGGAGAGTAGGGCGCGAGCGCAAGGATTACACAGACTCACGGTTTTGTAGTTTTCCAAGTCTTTACTGCAGATGGTATTCAGTAGATATTGTCCACGGAGTCTATACCCGGACCAGGTTGCTCCCACCCTGGCCAGGTCCTTGGCTTCTTACTCCTGCGCTGTATGTGTGGCCCTGCTGCCGCTTTAGCTAGGCTGCCTGCCCTATCTCCCCTCAATGGGTACCAAACTTGCTAGGTAACTTGAGTCTTTGTGTGTCTGACCCTGCCGTGTTGCTTCGCTGTGGTACAATGAAGATATATTATCTTCACTTACCCAGTGTTTTCTGTGCTGCTTGTGTCAAGCACAATTGTGGATCCAGTATCCGGTCTTTGCGCCTCTCCGGGGTGAGTTTAGGGTAACTCCGTGTCCCGGGTGTGTTCCTCTGCTTCTCCTATTCATCAGACCCTGGCTGGCCTGGAATTAGACAGTGGACCGTGGGTTGGTCCTAACGCAGCCCTTTTATACCCAGGTCCTTTCACTCAGTCCTATCAGGAACTGAACTAACTGCCACTTCCTCTCCACCCAGAATACAGTGCCTACAAGTAGTATTCAACCCCCTGCAGATTTAGGTGGTTTGATAAGATGCAAATAAGTTAGAGCCTTCAAACTGCAAACGAGAGTAGGATTTATTAACAGAAGCATAAATCTTACAAACCAAAAAGTTATGTTGCTCAGTTGAATTTTAATAAATTTTAAACATAAAAGTGTGGGTCAATTATTATTCAACCCCTCAAACCACCAGCATTCTGTTTGGTCCCCTAAAGTATTAAGAAGTAGTTCAGGCACAAAGAACAATGAGCTTCACATGTGTGGATTAATTATCTCTTTTGCCAGCCTTTTCTGACTATTTAAGACCCTCCCCAAACTTGTGAACAGCACTCATACATGGTCAACATGGGAAAGACAAAGGAGCATTCCAAGGCCATCAGAGACAAGATCGTGGAGGGTCACAAGGCTGGCAAGGGGTACAAAACCCTTTCCAAGGAGTTGGGCCTACCTATCTCCACTGTTGGGAGCATCATCCGGAAGTGGAAGGCTTATGGAACTACTGTTAGCCTTCCACGGCCTGGACAGCCTTTGAAAGTTTCCTCCCGTGCCGAGGCCAGGCTTGTCCAAAGAGTCAAGGCTAACCCAAGAACAACAAGGAAGGAGCTCCGGGAAGATCTCATGGCAGTGGGGACATTGGTTTCAGTCAATACCATAAGTAACGTACTCCACCGCAATGGTCTCCGTTCCAGACGAGCCCGTAAGGTACCTTTACTTTCAAAGCGTCATGTCAAGGCTCGTCTACAGTTTGCTCATGATCACTTGGAGGACTCTGAGACAGACTGGTTCAAGGTTCTATGGTCTGATGAGACCAAGATCGAGATCTTTGGTGCCAACCACACACGTGACGTTTGGAGACTGGATGGCACTGCATACGACCCCAAGAATACCATCCCTACAGTCAAGCATGGTGGTGGCAGCATCATGCTGTGGGGCTGTTTCTCAGCCAAGGGGCCTGGCCATCTGGTCCGCATCCATGGGAAGATGGATAGCACGGCCTACCTGGAGATTTTGGCCAAGAACCTCCGCTCCTCCATCAAGGATCTTAAGATGGGTCGTAATTTCATCTTCCAACAAGACAACGACCCAAAGCACACAGCGAAGAAAACCAAGGCCTGGTTCAAGAGGGAAAAAATCAAGGTGATGGAGTGGCCTAGTCAGTCTCCTGACCTTAACCCAATTGAAAACTTGTGGAAGGAGCTCAAGATTAAAGTCCACATGAGACACCCAAAGAACCTAGATAACTTGGAGAAGATCTGCATAGAGGAGTGGGCCAAGATAACTCCAGAGACCTGTGCCGGTCTGATCAGGTCTTATAAAAGACGATTATTAGCTGTAATTGCAAACAAGGGTTATTCCACAAAATATTAAACCTAGGGGTTGAATAATAATTGACCCACACTTTTATGTTTAAAATTTATTAAAATTCAACTCAGCAACATAACTTTTTGGTTTGTAAGATTTATGCTTCTGTTAATAAATCCTACTCTCGTTTGCAGTTTGAAGGCTCTAACTTATTTGCATCTTATCAAACCACCTAAATCTGCAGGGGGTTGAATACTACTTGTAGGCACTGTATATAGAGAAGCAGCTTTAGCTCCCCCTTCTGGCCTGGAGGCGCTAGTGTAGTGTTGTGCGTTGTGTGGGGAATTAACATTTGGTGTTGTTGCGGAGCCCACTGGGATGGGGTACTCGGTACCGGACCGGGGCACTGCTGGGGATATCACGGTGGTCTTGGTCCGGACCATGTCCCGGGTTCCGCAAGTAAATGGGGGAATATTTACAGGGCAGTTTGTCGTGATGCCACCCACGGGTTGTGGTCAGTGAGGGAACCACCACTGCTGCAGAATCTCCGGGGATGATGTTTGGCAGCTGGAGATTTAATGGCTCTCAGCGGGTAGAGCTTGATTCCCCGGGGCAGTGGTAGTAATAGTCTATAGATAGTGCTATGGATGTTGTAGGATAGGGGTAGCAGTAGTAGTAGTAGTAGTAGAGATGATGGTAGTTTGTGAGGGTACACAGGGTTTGAGCACAAGGATCACACCCACTCACAGTTTTGAAGTTTTCCAAGGCTTTACTGGTGATGGTATTCAGTAGAGTACTGTCCACGGAGTTGCTCCCACCCTGTCCGGGTCCTCAGCTTCCTACTCCTGCGCCTTGTGTGTGGCCCTGTTGCTACTTTAGCTGAGCTGCTGGCCCTGTTCCTCCTCACAGGTACCCCCTTTGCTAGGCAACTTGAGTCTTTCCGTGTGCTTCTGACCCCGCCGTGTTGCTTCGCTGAAGTACGGTGTAGGTATGTAACCTCCACTATCCTGGTGTTTTCTGTGCTGTTTCAGTCACAGATTCGGATCCGGTATCTAGTCTCTGCGCTCCTCTGGGGCGAGTTATGAGGTAACTCAGTCTCCCAGATATGTTCCTCTGTTTCTTGTACTCCTCTCCTCAGACCCTGGCTTCAGGCCTGAAAGTAGTCAGTGGTCCCTGTCAGGAGCTCAGCACTGCTCCCATTTACAGGTCCTCCTCCTAGTGCTCCCTGCACTAAACTGAACTGTCAACTATCAACTTCCTCCTCACACCATAATATATTAGGGAGCTGCTTGAGCTCCCCCTTCTGGCCTAGAGGTGCTAGTGCAGTGTCCAGTGTTGTGTGGGGAGTTAACCGTTGTGATGTTACTGTGGCACATTAACCCCTGGGGTGCCACATTCCCCCTTAGTTAAAGGCAGTACTCCAAGACTGTAGAAAAACAAACAAAGAGTTAGTATAGCAATTAATATTTACAGAGTCTTAAAAAAATATAAATACAAAAATCACTAAAATTCAAAAAGAGTCCAAATGTTCAACATAGCAGTCTTTCCGGGGGTTTAGTCTATTGTCTCTGGGCTGATAAATATATACAAAAGAGTTTTTACCACAACCAGTCTGTGGTAGTATGGACCATAAATAAATAAATAAAAGTTCAAGAATATGCAAGACGTTCGTACAGTATAGTCTCTGTAGGTACTGGGCTTTTTTAACGTTGCAAAACAAATATAAACACGTACGGGTGTCTCTGGTTGCAAGCGCAGTAGGCCTCTAGGCCCTTTGGGTCACCGCATAAGAGGCCAAGTCCTTACTCTCCGTGGCTGCCACCTAACACCAAGCTATCCTCACCCTTTCTATACACTTTACACAGTAACGGGTTCAATTTACTTTTACACAAACATATTTACATTTCACAGTTGGTTTTACATTTTAATCTCTGTACCTAGTTGGTAACTGACCCTTCGCACTACGCTCTGATCTGCGCAATGCTGGTGGACACCAGTAGGGTGTACTTAGCCTGATGGTGTGGGTGGACGTGTACCTACTTGGAGTGTCTGGTACTATTGCAGATGGAGATCTGACTGTAGGACTGGCAAGCTCACTGGGACCAGGAATTAGTTCTTCCTCTTCAGGCTCAACTTCCAGTTCGTTATGTCTTGGGACTTCTGGTTGTACGGGTTCCCGTGTTGGTTCAACCATTGGAGAGAAAGCAATCATTGGGACTACAACTGCTCCGTAGTAATTTGGCCATGTTTTGAGGAAATCTCCTAAGACGGTATGGAATACTTCATCTTCTTCTTGGACAGGTTGGACCTGTACTGGTACTGTTACTTCTGGTGTCTTCAGGGTTTCAGGATACGGTTTGAGATGGTCTCTTGACAAAACTGCTGATGTTCTTCCTTTGTCTTTCCTTATTAGGCACACTTTGGCATTACTACTTCAAAATCACCCAGAGTTCCCTATCAAGGGCTCTCAGATGAATAATGAGTACAATTTCTTTATTATTTAAGTGATCACTTTATTAGTCAAAATGTGTATATAATTATTCCATAAAACCATTAAAATTAATTACATAGGAGTACCCTAATGATTACAATGATTTATATCCAGTTCCAGGACTGAGACCACTTACATCAGTGTTTATACAATATACATTATACAATGACCAGTAATACCAGGTGCATAAGGACGTACTGTTTGTTTAATTATCACTCAAGGCGGCTATACGCTCTATTGTGTGATTCTGGGGCTCTAAAAAGATATACATGTACACCTGTATGCTAGCAATTGGCCTTTCTCTGACACAGGTTACCTTATGGTGCTGCCCTGATGTTTTAATTATGGCTACACGCTCTATTGTATAGTTCTGGAGCTCTAAAGTTCTAAAATATATGCACACCTATGTGCTAGCAATGCCCCTTCTGATCCAGGTTACACATAGTGTGCTGCTGCCCCCGTGATACACTTTCTATTGTCCTCACTGATATCGCATACCTGGTGTATAACTGTTTGTGGCCTCGGTCCTGGCACCCCCACCGCCAACGTACGTTTCGTCTCCTTCCTCAGGGCGACACTTTGGCATTGTCTAAGTTTGATGGTAAGACGGTATACGGAGTGGTTTCCAACTGATTATCCAATTTGTTGGTGCGTCTGTTTCTCTTGAGAACTTGTTCATTGGGTTGTAATGGAGTTGCTTGAGCACTTTGGTTAAAGGATCTCTCTTGTCCACGCTGTAGCTTGCTGAAGACTTTGCTCTAAGCACTCTTATACTTGGCAATACTGCTGTTGACGTAGGGTATCTCAATTGGATTCTTCAACTTCTGCGTCTGGTTTTAGAATTCCCATATCTAAATCAATTGGCAGCTTACGGGGTCTTGCACGCATAAGGTAGGCTGAGGTGCAGTTTGTAGAACTCACAGGGACATGGTTATACAGGTCTACCAAATCGGGTAATTTCTCTGGCCATTGATTTCTCTCTGACTCTGGTAATTTTTTTAACAGGTCAATTACAATATGGTTCATCTTTTCGCATAAGCCATTGGTTTGGGGATGATAAGCTGTCGTGCGGATCTTCTTACAGCCGTACATATTGCAGAACTCCTGGAAAATCTCTGACTCAAAGGCTGGTCCTTGATCTTCAAGGACTTGTTCAGGGTAGCCATGAGGTCTACAGAAATGGGTCTGAAATGCTCTTGCAGCCATCTTTGCTGTTAGGTTCTTGAAGGGTACCACCACTAAGAAGCGTGAGTAATGGTCCACGATGGTTAAGGCATAGACATAGCCTGACCGGCTTAGTGACAACTTGACATGGTCTAATGCAACTAACTCAAGTGGTTGCTTGGTTACTATGGATTGGAGTGGGGATCTCTGTTGATCTTTTCTTCTGAGGTTGCACAGGCCACATTTTCTACACCAATCTTCAATTGACTTCCTCATGCCAACCCAGTAGAATCTCTCTCTTAAGAGCACTTCCAACTTCTTCCATCCAAAATGACCTGCACTGTCGTGGTAGGCTTCTAAGACCATTTTGACGTCTCGCTTGGGTACGATTATCTACCAGACCAACTCATGTGTTTTAGGGTTGGTGTGCCCTATGCAGAGCTTCCCTTGGTATAGGAACAACTTGCTTTTCTCCTTCCAGAGTTGTTGGGTCTCAGCTGGAGCATTCTGATTAGGGTACGCACCTTGTTGTGTAAGCAGTTCTTTCACTAGCTTCACAGCTGGATCGCTATCCTGGGTGTCAGCCCATCCATGGTGTGCTAACAGATTGAGATTCGCCTGCTGTTGTTTTTGGTAGATGCCGGATTGATACTGCTCTACCTTAGAACGGTAAAAGGCCGGTAGCTCAATTTCTTCCAGCTTCTCTGGTTCCTCTTCCACGTCTTTCAGGTGTGGCATCCGTGATAAGGCATCTGCATTCCCGTTCTTGCGGCCTGCTCTATATTTGATGACAAAATTGTAGTTAGACAGACGGGCTATCCATCGCTGCTCCAATGCACCTAATTTTGCTGAGTCCATGTGGGTCAACGGGTTGTTATCCGTGTAGATGGTGAATTCTGCAGCTGCCAGGTAGTGCTTGAAGCGTTCAGTTACAGCCCAAACTACTGCCAGTAGTTCTAACTTGAAGGAACTGTAATTCTCAGGGTTTCTTTCCATAGGCCGGAGTTTCCTGCTTGGAAAGGCAATAACGCTCTCTTTGCCTCCTTGCTTCTGTGACAGTACTCCTCCCAATCCCACGTTGCTGGCATCCGTGTACAGAATGCAGGGTTGATGGTAATCCGGATACGCCAGGATCTCGTCTCCTGTCAGCGCACACTTTAGCTTTTTGATGAACTCTTCCCTTTCGTCACTCCACTGGAAAGGAGGATTATGGGTTGAAGACCTTTTTGACTGTCCTACCAGGATGTCTTATAGGGGAGCCGCTAACTTCGTGAACCCTCTGATTAATCTTCGGTAATAGCCTACCAGGCCCAGGAATTGCCTCACTTCTTTCACATTAGTAGGTCTTGGCCAATCCCTTATCACAGTGACTTTATCAGGATCCGGTGCTACTCCCTCTGAACTCACGACGTGTACCAGGTACTGTACCTTTGGCTTGAGAAGGTGGCACTTGGATGGCTTGATTTTCATGACGTATCCGGATAAGGCCTCAAACACTTCTACCAGGTCTTGTAGATGTTGCTCATACGTCTTGGAGTAGATTATGGCGTCATCTAGGTACAGAAGGACAGTTTCAAAGTTCTTATGTCCTAGGCAGCTCTGCATCAGGCGTTGGAAGGTACCGGGTGCGTTGCAGAGTCCAAAGGGCATACAGTGTTGGCCAAAAGTATTGACACCCCTGCAATTCTGTCAGATAATACTCAGTTTCTTCCTGAAAATGATTGCAATCACAAATTCTTTGGTATTATTATCTTCATTTAATTTGTCTTCAATGAAAAAACACAAAAGAGAATGAAGCAAAAAGCAAAACATTGATCATTTCACACAAAACTCCAAAAATGGGCCGGACAAAAGTATTGGCACCCTCAGCCTAATACTTGGTTGCACAACCTTTAGCCAAAATAACTGCGATCAACCGCTTCCGGTAACCATCAATGAGTTTCTTACAATGCTCTGCTGGAATTTTAGACCATTCTTCTTTGGCAAACTGCTCCAGGTCCCTGATATTTGAAGGGTGCCTTCTCCAAACTGCCATATTTAGATCTCTCCACAGGTGTTCTATGGGATTCAGGTCTGGACTTATTGCTGGCTACCTTAGAAGTCTCCAGTGCTTTCTCTCCAACCATTTTCTAGTGCTTTTTGAAGTGTGTTTTGGGTCATTGTCCTGCTGGAAGACCCATGACCTCTGAGGGAGACCCAGATTTCTCACACTGGGCCCTACATTATGCTGCAAAATTTGTTGGCAATCTTCAGACTTCATAATGCCATGCACACGGTCAAGCAGTCCAGTGCCAGAAGCAGCAAAGCAACCCCAAAACATCAGGGAACCTCCGCCATGTTTAACTGTAGGGACCGTGTTCTTTTCTATGAATGCCTCTTTTTGTCTCCTGTAAACTCTATGTTGATGCCTTTGCCCAAAAAGAGAGAACATTCTTCTAAAACATTTTAGGCTTTCTCAGGTAAGTTTTGGCAAACTCCAGCGTGGCTTTTTTATGTCTCGGGGTAAGAAGTGGGGTCTTCCTGGGTCTCCTACCATACAGTCCCTTTTCATTCAGACGCCGACAGATAGTACAGGTTGACACTGTTGTACCCTCGGACTGCAGGGCAGCTTGAATTTGTTTGGATGTTAGTCGAGGTTCTTTATCCACCATCCGCACAATTTTGCGTTGAAATCTCTTGTCAATTTTTCTTTTCCGTCCACATCTAGGGAAGTTAGCCATAGTGCCATGGGCTTTAAACTTCTTGATGACACTGTGCACGGTAGACACAGGAACATTCAGGTCTTTGGAGATGGACTTGTAGCCTTGAGATTACTCATGCTTCCTCACAATTTGGTTTCTCAAGTCCTCAGACAGTTCTTTGGTCTTCTTTCTTTTCTCCATGCTCAATGTGGTACACACAAGGACACAGGACAGAGGTTGAGTCATCTTTAATCCATGTCAACTGGCTGCAAGTGGGATTTAGTTATTGCCAACACCTGTTAGGTGCCACAGGTAAGTTACAGGTGCTGTTAATTACACAAATTAGAGAAGCATCACATGATTTTTCTAAGGGTGTCAATACTTTTGTCCACCCCCTTTTTTATGTTTGGTGTGGAATTATATCCAATTTGGCTTTAGGACAATTCTTTTTGTGTTTTTTTCATTGAAGACAAATTAAATGAAGATAATAATACCAAAGAATTTTTGATTGCAATCATTTTCAGGAAGAAACTGAGTATTATCTGACAGAATGGCAGGGGTGTCAATACTTTTGGCCAACACTGTACAATTGAACTCACAGAGGCCCATTGGTGTAGTAAATGCTGTCTTCTCCTTGTCGGCCTCTGCCACAGGAACTTGCCAGTACCCACTAGTCAGATCAAGGGTAGAAAAGTAGTTAGCAGATTTTAATGCAGCTAATGACTCCTCAATCCTAAGTAACTGGTATGTGTCCTTATGTGTGATGCGGTTGATCTGCCGGTAATCTACGCACATTCTCATGGTCCCATCCTTCTTTCTAACCAACATTAAAGGCGCTACCCAGGGGCTACAACTGTCTCTTTTTACCCCTGCAGTTTTCATTTCTTTGAGCATATCTTTGGTGGTTTGGTAGTGAGCGGGTGGTAATGGTCTATACCTCTCTTTTATAGGCTGATGGTTACCTGTGGGTATAGTGTGCTCTACCCCTTTAATTTGCCCAAAGTCTAACAGGTGTTTGCTGAATATCTGCTCATATTCTTTTACTACCCGGTATACTCCATGCTTTTGATGGGCAGGTGTAAAACTGGTACCCACATATAGCTTTTGGCACCAATCCTCCAGCTTTTCCCCTGAGCCATTATCATCCGCCTGACTTGACGGGTTCAAGGGCTCGACGGCTGTGATGGCATTGTTATCAACGGTGAACAATTTAGCCATGATAGCGTACTTTGGTAATGTGACCCATCTTCCCCGCAATTTAGAAGGCGGAATGGCACGCTTCCCCGGTGTACTTCAACTACCCCTCTGACTGTGAGTATAGTGGGCCTACTGTCTGAGTGCACGGGTTCTACCAGGGCTTGATAGTCTTGCTCTTTAATGCCTATTGCGGCTCTACACCAGACCAACATTTCAGTTTTGGGAAGTATTACAATGGGTATTGGATCACTTACTCGTACACTGCCAATTTCACCTCCGGATATGCCTACCTGTTGTTTCATCTTCAGGGCTTTTATTTCTTTGTGCAGAAGCCTATGCTGATCGGTTCTGGCAGTCTCAGCGATCTGCTGTAAGACAGTAATTACCTCGGAAAAACAATTTTCAATTACATTCATTCCTAGTAACATTACTAGTTCACGATCTCACCGGTCAACATCTACAATTATAATACCTGGTTCTGCAATTCTACCTTCCCAATCTGAATGGTCATTTCTCTGAACCCAACTTGTGGTATTAGTTGATCATTACTAGCCCATAAGTTCACTACAATGTCAGTTGGACCACTATTGATGTCTGAATCAGCCCAGTACCTTTTGTATAGAACATGTGAAATTGATGTTATCTGGGACCCCGGTACGCAGCAAGGCGTTAAAGGGAATGCCATCCAGCACGATAGGGATGACCGTACATCCTCCCACAAACTTGTCATACCAGGCTGAAGGACCTTGAGAGTTCATTCCTGAGGAGCGGCCCGCCTGCCCAGGGGATCCTCGTTTAAAGCACATTCCCGGGCAAAGTGACCTGGCTCCTTGCAACGGCGGCAAATGGGCTGTCCATCCGACTGATAGCGGTCGCTGGGTCGTCCTCTTGTTGCTTGGTACTTCCTGGGCCTCATCCACGGGACATCCTCTTTACTGGTCACCTACTTGATCTTGGGTGCAGGCTTGGATCCACGCAGCAACTTGATGACTTTAGCCATGGAAACAACAGTGTCTGTCAGGGCAGGGGTCCCCACCACCGGTCCGCGGACCGGGCCGTCGGGGTCTTTGTGCCGGTCCGTGGCGAGCTGCCGGCTTCCCTGCCCCCTGTGTGTCCCCGCCCACCGCAACCCTCACCTCCTGAACCATGCTTCTGCCTCAGCTGCGTGCATATGTATGAGAGGAGCTGTCGGCCAATCAGTGCAGCAACCATGCCCTGCCACACTGTTATTGGCAGACGGCTTCTCTCGTACAGCAGCAGCTGAGGCAGAGACATGGCCGGAGTTTCATATCTTGCGCAATTTCCAAGCGCATCAGTGATGTGTGCTTCACATGATGCGCTTGGAAATAGTGCGAGATATGAAAATAACTTCAGCCACGTCTCTTCTTCAGCTGCTTTGCTGTATGAGCGAAGCCGGCAGGAGCACTGAGCAACAGCAGAAGAGAATCTGTGTGTGAGTGTGTGTTTCAGGGGCAATGTCTGTGTGTGGGTGGGTGGATTGTACTGGGGGCAGTATGTTTGTGTGTGTGTAGGGGCAATATGTGTGTGGGGCATTTAGGGGCATTCAGGGGTCAGTGTGTGTGAGGGGGTTATACAAGGGGCAATATGTGTGTGTGTGTGGGGGTTATACAAGAGGCAATGTGTGTGTGGGGGGAGAATTTATGCTATATGGAGGGATGCGACGCTGCATTATATTATATGGAAGGATATGAGGTTGCATTATACTTTATGGAGGGATGTGACGCTGCATTGTACTATATGGAGAGCTGTGAGGCTGCATTATATAACGTGGAGGGCTGTGACGCTGCATTATACCATATGAAAATAAGATGCAGCGCATCTTTTGAGGAAACAGGGTAGTAAACTCCACCCCTTCTCCATAGCCCCGCCCCATAACTTCAAAGCCCTGCCCCACCGGGCCCCGGAAGAATGGTCTTGCATGAAGCAAAAAAGGTTGGGGACCCCTGTGTCAGGGCAACTAGCTTTTGGTTGAGGGCCTCATTAGAGATACGCTCTCTGTGTTCAGCAAGTCTCGGACATGGCAGATGTTAGTGATGCTCCTAGCCACTGAGGTGCTGCTGCAGGTCCTTGAATAAAGTTCAGATCCCGGGGCTCCTCTACCTGCTGCAGACGGATGGCTCTATCTTTTAACTCAGCAAATGTCATTTCAGGATTCTGAATAATCATCATACTCAGCTGTCCTCTGTGAGAAGGAGATAAGAGGCCTTCTATAAACTGGTCAATTAGCATTTTGTCAGCTCCCGGGGCTAAGGCAGGTTCTGCTAGTTTAAGTGCTTTGAGTGCTTCCTGCAAGTTTAAGGCATAGTCTCTGGCACTCTCTTTGGGCTTTTGTTGACATCCAAAGAACCTCATTTTAGCCCGGGTGCCAGCACTGTATTCAAATGCTGCTTTTAGTCCAGCTACAAGATGCTCTACAGTGTCCTTATCTGTGTCTGGCCAGGACGCTACTTCCTGCCGTGCATTGCCAGTTAATTGTCCAATAATCATAACCGACATGCTGGGCTTCAGTCAGAGGGTACATCACATAGTACGCTTTTATCTTTGTAATAAAGTCATTGAGGGTATTGTGAACGAAAAGATGCGCAATAGGGTCTTATCTCAATGATACACTGTCGCTTATCGATGTGGAATTGCTCACCTTTGTCAGTTGTGAAACCCACAACTGGTAGAATAGCGTACAGGCAGCTGCTGCAGGGACCGCACTCCCAACGGTGACCGTGGTTGTAATACAGAATCCTGGACAAAGTGCCTCAGTGTCCGCGCTGCTGCTCCGAGACCAAAGACACACAAACACGCCCCCTTTTCGCGTTGCGCGCTCTGTAATGGCGGAATTTCAAAATTACAGTCCTTGTGGCGCAGTTCAAATTTTGCATACCGCACGCTCTGCAATGGCGGAAGGTTCAAAACAGTCACAAATCACGGCACACACTGCTGGTTTACCGTGCACGGTAGATCCTGTTCGTAGATGCCAAGTTGTGGAGCCCACTGGGACAGGGTACTCAGTACCGGACCAGGGTACTGCTGGGGATATCACAGCGGTCTTGGTCCAGACCGTGTCCCGGGTTCCACAAGTAAATGGGGGAATATTTACAGGGGAGTTTGTCGTGACGCCACCCACGGGTTGTGATCAGTGAGGGGACCACCGCTGCTGCAGAACCTCCGGGGATGATGTTTGGCAGCTGGAGTGGTAGTAATAGTCAACAGTGCTATGGATGTTGTAGGATAGGGGTAATAGTAGAGATGATGGTAGTTTGTAAGGGTACGCAGGGTTTGAGCACAAGGATCACACACACTCACGGTTTTGAAGCTTTCCAAGGCTTTACTGGTGATGGTATTCAGTAGAGTACTGTCCACGGAGTCTGTACCGGGGCCGGGTTTCTCCCACCCTGTCCAGGTCCTCAGCTTCCTACTCCTGCACCTTGTGTTTGGCCCTGCTGCTGCTTTAGCTGAGCTGCTGGCCCTGTTTCTCCTCACAGGTACCCCCTTTGCTAGGCAACTTGAGTCTTTCCGTGTGCTTCTGACCCCGCCGTGTTGCTTCGCTGAGGTACGGTGTAGGTATGTAACCTCCACTATCTCTGTGTTTTCTGTGCTGCGTGTTTCAGTCACAGATTCGGATCCAGTATCCGGTCTCTGCGCTCCTCTGGGGCGGGTTATGAGGTAACTCAGTCTCCCAGATATGTTCCTCTGTTTCTTGTACTCCTCTCCTCAGACCCTGGCTTCAGGCCTAAAAGTATGTAAGGAAAAACAACAACAGCTTGTAGTGCGCCTGTACACATGGGGCTGTTAACGGGCGGTTCTTTTGCGTTTAAACTCACCTGGTCTGGTGACGCTTCCATCTTTTTGTATCAGGCCTAAAAGTAGTCAGTGGTCCCTGTCAGGAGCTCAGCACTGCTCCCATTTACAGGTCCTCCTCCTAGTGCTCCCTGCACTAAACTGAACTGTCAACTATCAACCAACTACTTCCTCCTCAGACCAGAATATATCAGGGAGTAGCTTGAGCTCCCCCTTCTGGCCTAGAGGTGCTAGTGCAGTGTCCAGTGTTGTGTGGGGAATTAACCCTTGTGATGTTACTGTGGCACATTAACCCCTGGGGTGCCACATTGCTACTGTCAGATCCAGGGATGGTGTATAGACAGTCCGCGCTGCTTTAAATAATCAGTCACAAGTCTTTAGGTAAAAGACCCCCCTTCTTCATTTCCACCGATGGAAATAAAGAAGGGGGGTCTTGTACCTAAAGACTTGTGACTGATTATATAAAGCAGCGCGGACTGTCTATACACCATCCCTGGATCTGATCATCTTTACACGTGCTACGTGGCGGTGGAGGTCCTGCAGCAGCTTATAAACTACATGCAATAAAAACTAGTTGTGGGTGCACACAACTAGACCAGGTGAGTGCACCTCTTTTTGATCTGAGTGTGGAATCAGTGTCATATTGATAGGGCACTATTGCGCCTCGCTTGTCTCCTTTATCTTTTTCTATACATTGCTACTGTGGCACATTAACCCCTGGGGTTACACACACACAGGCACCACGGGCTCTGCCAAAGTCATACAGGCACCACAGGCTCTGCCATAGTTACACAGGCACCACGGGCTCTGCCATAGTTTCACAGGCACCACGGGCTCTGCCAGAGTCACACACACACCAAGAGGTTCTGCCAGAGTCACACAAATGACTCGCCCCGTAAGGGCCGTGGGGTACTCGGAGCCGGGCCGGTGGACGTTGCTGGGGATGCCACGGTGGCATGACCCATTCCGTGGCCCTGGAGCAGTCAATCGAAAAGGGGAAGGGGACTCCTTGAGATTGGTGATGAGGGAAGTGTGTCGCCCCCCTGGTTGGTGCACCACAAAGGGGTACTGCACCCAGACCAGCGTGTGTGGTACCCGAGTGATCAGTAAAAGTGGGGGAATCAGTTCGTATGTGGCTTTCATCCTGCACCCCCACACTTAGCCCAGGGGGCCACTTGGTTAAACCTGTTGCCAGGGTAACCGGTCCCAGTGGGAGCATATATAAGTGGGTAGTGCAGAGCGGGAAAAAAAAGAGAGTAGTGAAGTGAGAGGTCGAGGAGGACCCTTTAGGGGACGCAGAGAGAGGGCACGCAAAAGGAGAGGTGACCCAGACGAGAAGGGGGAGCCTGAGGGTGTAAGCTAACACCCGGCGTCAGACTGTCTACCTACTGGTATGCGTGGATCCCAGTCCACGGAAAGGAGTGCCGGTTCCTGAATGCGGTACAGGCAAGTTCAACTCTGAACTCGGTTGTACCGAGGAGACTTCAGTCTCCAGTACCCCTGTAACAGCAACTAGCTTAAGAGCCAGGACCTGCAGTAATCCATCAGGAGTTAACGGCAATCTAGAGAAGGTTCTTACCCGAGTTCATAATTACAGTGGAGAAAGAGAGATGCCCAGGAGGCCAGGCCAGGTTTTATACAGGTCAAGGCTTCAACACAAGTGGGGATAGAGGGCGAAGCCAAAAGAGCATCATCGAAAGCCGCAGAAAGACACCCCATTCAGTGGTCACTATCCAGGCCAGGTACCCGTAGCTGTGTGACTGTGTATCGGTGAGAACTGCCTTGACAGGTTGCCAGTAAAAACTGCATTCCAGTCTCATCGAAGAGACTGTCATTCTCTGATCCTGCTGAGCTGCTGTGAGAACAACCAGGACTACAGAGAGCTGCCCCAGGGACCCTGCTCCGCCTGTGTGGCGCCCTGCCATTACAGGTAGCCACAGAACCACCTAAAGCATGGAAGGATTTCCACAGTAGGTACCCTGAGGGTACCTTTACAAGCCGCAACCACGGCGAGAAATATTGACGGCGATATGTCGCCCTATGACAATCGCTGTCAAAATCTCTCCCAATTGTGGCGTGTATTTGAGGAATTTGGCAGCGATCTGTCGCCTCGCCACGGTCACCTGATTTCAGTGCAGTGTTCTGAAGGTTCGGGTTCACTGAAGAGACTCCAGTCTCCCGGACACCCGTAACGCAACTGTGGCACCCCTGTGGGGGATTGCCACAGGATCCACCGATGCAAGGAGGGAATTACACCTTGGTTAGCACAAACAGAAAGCACTGAGTTGAAAAGAATCACCGCGCTGACCTCAATTGATGACAAACAGAGTAATGATGTATGCTCTGTTTATTTAGCCACTTGCCTACGCGTTTCGTTGTGTAAATACAACTTCATCAGGGCTCAAGATTACCAGTCTTATACACATATTTATACACACAAAGTTTACAAAGACTCCACCCAGGCCCGGACTGACAGGCGGGAGATTCGGGACTTTTCCCGATGGGCCGGTGGTTGTGGAGTGGACGGGGCCAGAGCGTCCACTCCTATAGCCGCAGGCCAGCTTTTAAATGATTTTGCAGCGGCCTGGCATACTGGGTCTGGGGAACGGCGCCGGCCGCTACCTCTTCTCATAGACTCACACCAGTAGGAGGGCGGGCAGCCCTAACAGCGGCTCTCAAGGAGAGAAGAGCGTCTGTACAGCACATTGTTTGTGGGCAGAGAGAGCACACACTCTGCTCTCCCGCCCACGAAATGGATCACGGCCACCCCGGCCATTACCAAGTGAGCCAAGTGTACAGGCAGTGGAGCTGGCCTGAAGGCAGCAGTCAGCAGCCGGTGAATTTGTCTCTCAGTCACAGACTGAGTCTCCTCACTCCTCCTCTGACCTGTCTCAGCTGCGGACCCCGGGGCTGCAGATTGCAGTGCGGCACAACAAGCAAAGCTGAGGCAAGATACTTTCACTTTCGTCTGTCTGACCTGAGATGTGTGGGGTGGGGGTGGAACAGGGCAAGCTGCTGTGTGTGTGTGTGTGTGTGTGTGTGAGACAGGCTGCTGTGTGTTTGTGTGTCTGTGTGTGAGACAGGCTGCTGTGTGTATTTGTGTGTCTGTGTGTGAAGACTGGCCACTGTGTGTTTATGTGTGTGTTTGTGAGGACAGGCTGCTATGTGTGTATTTGTGTGTGTGTGTGTGTGTGTGTGTGTGTGAGACAGGCTGCTGTGTGTGTATTTGTGTGTCTGTGTTTGAGGACAGGCCGCTGTGTATATGTGTGTGTTTGTGAGGACAGGCTGCTGTGTGTGTATTTGTGTGTCTGTTTGTGAGGACAGGCTGCTCTATGCGTATGTGTGTGTGTGTGAGACAGGCCGCTGTGTGTATATTTGTGTGTGTGTGAGGACAGGCCGCTGTGTGTGTGTGAGACAGGCCGTTGTGTGTGTATTTGTGTGTCTGTGTGTGAGGACAGGCCGCTGTGTGCGTATGTGTGAGTGTGTGTGAGGACAGGCCGCTGTGTGCGTATGTGTGAGTGTGTGTGAGACAGGCCGCTGTGTGTATATTTGTGTGTCTGTGTGTGAGGACAGGCCGCTGTGTGTGTGAGACAGGCCGCTGTGTGTGTATTTGTGTGTCTGTGTGTGAGGACATCGAACATCAATGCACACGTGCAATAGAAGTATTTGAATCAAGTGAGCAGTTTATTTACAATTCCGAGGTGAAGCGACAGACTAACGTTTCGGCCAAGTTATTGGCCTTGTTCACAGAGTCGCTGAAAAACATTGAAAATATTTACAGTGAGTAACACAAGGATGCTGTATTTACAAAGTTTCAGTATATGTGTGAAAATATATACGTATCTACATATATACACATGGAGAAGATCTCATAGTTTGGATCATTATGTATAGTGGTGCTAGCACAAGACCATTAGCTTAGTAGGTTTTAAGGATAAATGGAGATAAAAAGGATTAAACATACTGGTGAGATCATAGAGGTATTATGATAGTAGAGTTATAGATATGCTTATGTGGCTGAACATACCCTAAAATGTTGAGGCTTGAGATATGGTAGTTCATACAGTAGGTATGTAGGGTAACTTTGTTAGGGAGGTTCCTGTGGAGTTGAATGCATTTTAGATTAGGGCAGCAGTATAAGTAAGAAGGTGTTACAGTGAGGATAGATATTATCATGGTGTGGTAGTGGGCAAGAGCCCGGTGATACCAGATCCCAAACAGCATGAGAGCTTAGTGACTGGGGAGTTAGTGGTATCAAGGTTGTTTAAGGTGAGAGATAATATACTATCATACACTGGAGTGGATGAAAGGGGGGCAAACTGCTTAATCTGTATGTAACAGATTCACTGTGTCACAGGATGAGGTATATATATACACATAGTTACCCCAGGGAAAGCTGTATAGTATCTCAGCCTGCCGTAGTAGCTGATCACCTGTATGGAGGTATGGTAGAGCAGAGCTCTTCTGAATACATAGGGGAAGAAACATAAAGCATAACATCAGATATAGAGGGAAAAGGTGAGATACTTAGCTTGGTGGAGGAGTCTGGTCTCACATATATTGGTGGCGCAGTGTGGATAGCTGACACAACTGTGTCCAAGCTGGTGGCTGGCAGGTGCTGAAGGGAGCGCGCTCCCTTATATCCTATCAGACCGGTGGCCAGGCCGGTAATGACGCTAGACGCCGGCGCGTGCGCACCAGGAGCGGGTGACGTCACCGGAAGTGACGTTCCGCGCCTAGAGGCAATGTAATGGGAAACTCTATGGGGATGTCAGGGGGCGTCACAGGAAGTGACGTATCATAACAAGGGTTAGTTAGTAACCCTAGGAGATCGGGACGCTGCCTGTGTATGGCGGTTTAGTAGTGACAGCTGCACACTGCTAAGGGGAACTGCTAAGATAAGGATAGTGGTGAGGGAAGGAGACTGGAAGGGGGAAAAAACCGGGAAGCCCCTGAAGTTGTATGGTGTGTTAGGTGCAAGACCCTAGATCAAATTGTTGTAGAATGTGACTGAATGGGTAAAGAGGTCTGCTGTCAATGAACATACTTAGCCATAGTATTTTTGCAAACAATGAAGATGGGGCAGATGTTTCAATCAGATAACACCTGCTTACAGTTATAAGGATTATAAAACATATGGCAACAGTATACAATAAACTTGCAAAACATGACATTAAACATGTATAAAGGACACAGTTGTGTCAGCTATCCACACTGCGCCACCAATATATGTGAGACCAGACTCCTCCACCAAGCTAAGTATCTCACCTTTTCCCTCTATATCTGATGTTATGCTTTATGTTTCTTCCCCTATGTATTCAGAAGAGCTCTGCTCTACCATACCTCCATACAGGTGATCAGCTACTACGGCAGGCTGAGATACTATACAGCTTTCCCTGGGGTAACTATGTGTATATATATATACCTCATCCTGTGACACAGTGAATCTGTTACATACAGATTAAGCAGTTTGCCCCCTTTCATCCACTCCAGTGTATGATAGTATATTATCTCTCACCTTAAACAACCTTGATACCACTAACTCCCCAGTCACTAAGCTCTCATGCTGTTTGGGATCTGGTATCACCGGGCTCTTGCCCACTACCACACCATGATAATATCTATCCTCACTGTAACATCTTCTTACTTATACTGCTGCCCTAATCTAAAATGCATTCAACTCCACAGGAACCTCCCTAACAAAGTTACCCTACATACCTACTGTATGAACTACCATATCTCAAGCCTCAACATTTTAGGGTATGTTCAGCCACATAAGCATATCTATAACTCTACTATCATAATACCTCTATGATCTCACCAGTATGTTTAATCCTTTTTATCTCCATTTATCCTTAAAACCTACTAAGCTAATGGTCTTGTGCTAGCACCACTATACATAAGGATCCAAACTATGAGATCTTCTCCATGTGTATATATGTAGATACGTATATATTTTCACACATATACTGAAACTTTGTAAATACAGCATCCTTGTGTTACTCACTGTAAATATTTTCAATGTTTTTCAGCGACTCTGTGAACAAGGCCAATAACTTGGCCGAAACGTTAGTCTGTCGCTTCACCTCGGAATTGTAAATAAACTGCTCACTTGATTCAAATACTTCTATTGCACGTGTGCATTGATGTTTGATGTTCGATATCCTCTTGATTACGGGACCTCTGGCCCTGTGTGTGAGACAGGCTGCTGTGTGTGTATTTGTGTGTGTGTGTGAGACACGCTCCTGTGTGTGTATTTGTGTGTGTGTGTGAGGACATGCCTCTGTGTGTATGTGTGTGTTTGTGAGGACAGGCCGCTGTGTGTGTATATGTGAGTGTGTGTGAGACAGGCCGCTGTGTGTGTATTTGTGTGTCTGTGTGTGAGGACAGGCCGCTGTGTGCGTATGTGTGAGTGTGTGTGAGACAGGCCGCTGTGTGTATATTTGTGTGTCTGTGTGTGAGGACAGGCCGCTGTGTGTGTGTGAGACAGGCCGCTGTGTGTGTATTTGTGTGTCTGTGTGTGAGGACAGGCTGCTGTGTGTGTATTTGTGTGTTTGTGTTTGAGGACAGGCCGCTGTGTGTGAGACAGGCTGCTGTGTGTGTATTTGTGTGTGTGTGAGACAGGCTGCTGTGTGTGTATTTGTGTGTGTGTGTGAGGACATGCCGCTGTGTGTATGTGTGTGTTTGTGAGGACAGGCCGCTGTGTGTGTATATGTGAGTGTGTGTGAGACAGGCCGCTGTGTGTGTATTTGTGTGTCTGTGTGTGAGGACAGGCCGCTGTGTGCGTATGTGTGAGTGTGTGTGAGACAGGCCGCTGTGTGTATATTTATGTGTGTGTGTGAGGACAGGCCGTTGTGTGCGTATGTGTGAGTGTGTGTGAGACAGGCCGCTGTGTGCGTATGTGTGAGTGTGTGTGAGACAGGCCGCTGTGTGTGTATTTGTGTGTCTGTGTGTGAGGACAGGCCGCTGTGTGCGTATGTGTGAGTGTGTGTGAGACAGGCCGCTGTGTGTATATTTGTGTGTGTGTGACGACAGGCCGCTGTGTGTGTGTGAGACAGGCCGCTGTGTGTGTATTTGTGTGTCTGTGTGTGAGGACAAAAGAGAGAGGGGAGGGGGACAAGAGGCGCAATAGTGCCCCTATCACTAGACACTGATTCGTATAGTGGTGAAAAAGGCAATTCACTCACCTACTCCAGTTGTGTGACCCACAACTGGCTTGAAGGCGTATAGGATAATATCCTGATGGCTGCTGCTGGACCTCCACCGGCTCCACTCACGTGTGGTTGTACCAGAAAATTCAGGGAAGGAAGATGTGCTGCGGTCCGCGCTGCCAGATTCATCCAGGAAGACCCAAGATGAAGTTCTGCTTCAAACCTTCTTTTATTCTCCTCCTACGCGTTTCAGTGCCCACCTGGCACCTTCATCAGGGATCCCTGATGAAGGTGCCAGGTGGGCACTGAAACGCGTAGGAGGAGAATAAAAGAAGGTTTGAAGCAAAACTTCGTCTTGGGTCTTCTTTGATGAATCTGGCAGCGCGGACTGCAGCACACCTTCCTTCCCTGAATTTTCTGTGTGTGAGGACAGGCCGCTGTGTGTGTATGTGTGAGTGTGTGTGAGACAGGCCGCTGTGTATATTTGTGTGTCTGTGTGTGAGGACAGGTTGCTGTGTGTATGTGTGAGTGTGTGTCTGTGTGTGAGGACAGGCCGCTGTGTGCCTATGTGTGAGTGTGTGTGAGACAGGCCGCTGTGTATATTTGTGTGTCTGTGTGTGAGGACAGGCTGCTGTGTGTATGTGTGAGTGTGTGTCTGTGTGTGAGGACAGGCTGCTGTGTATATGTGAGTGTTTGTGTGAGGACAGGCCGCTGTGTATGTGTGAGTGTGTGTGTGTGTGTGTGAGGACAGGCCGCTGTGTATGTGTGAGTGTGTGTGTGTGAGGACAGGCCACTGTGTATGTGTGAGTGTGTGTGAGGACAGGCTGCTGTGTGTGTATGCGTGTGTGTGAGACAGGCTGTTGTGTGTATGTGTGAGTGTGTGTGAGACAGGCTGCTGCTTGTGTATGTGTGAGGACAGGCTGCTGTGTGTGTGTGTGTGTGTGAGGACAGGCTGCTGTGTGTATGTGTGAGTGTGTGTGAGGACATGCTGTTGTGTGTGTATTTGTGTGTCTGTGTGTGAGGACAGGCTGCATGTGTGTGTTTGAGGACAGGCTGTTACATGTGTGTGGGGATCGGGGCAGGTTGCTGTGTGTGTGTCTGTGTGTGTGGACAGTCTGCTGCTACGTGTGTGGGGGCCAGGGCAGGCTGCTGCATGTGTGTGTGAGGACTGGCTGCTGTGTGTGTGGTGGTCGGGATAGGCTGTTGCATGTGTGTGGGGCCGGGGCAGGCTGTTACGTGCGTGTGGGGTCCTGGGCAGGCGCTACATGCGAGTGGGGGCTGAGGCAGGCAGCTACGTGCGTGTGGGGGCCGGGTCAGGCAGCTGTGTGTGTGTGGGGCCTGGGGCAGGCTGCTGCATGTGTGTTTGTGTGGCAGGCTGCTACGTCACTGTGGGGTCCGGGGCAGACTGCTTCATGTGTGTGGGGGCTGGATCAGGCTGCTACATGTCTGTAGGTGACTGGGTAGGCTGGTGCATGTGTGTGGGGACTGGGGCAGGCTGCTACGTGTGTATGTGTGTGTGTGAGAGGGCAGGCTGCATGTGCGTATGTGTGTAATCCTCAATATCTGTATTATTCTGTATATATACACTGCACAGTACCACTTCTCCTGTCCTGTATACTGGGTATAATCCTCAGTATCTGTATTATTCTGTATATATATATACACTGCACAGTACCACTTCTCCTGTCCTGTATACTGGGTGTAATCCTCAGTATCTGTATTATTCTGTATATATACACTGCACAGTACCAATTCTCCTGTACTGTATACAGGGTGTAATCCTCAGTATCTGTATTATTCTATATATACACTGCACAGTATCACTTCCCCTGTCTTGTATACTGGGTGTAATCCTCGGCATTTGTATTTTTCAGTATATATACACTGCACAGTCAGTACCACTTCCCCTGTCTTGTATATTGGGTGTAATCCTCGGCATTTGTATTTTTCAGTATGTATACACTGCACAGTACCACTTCTCCTGTCCTGTATACTGGGTGTAATCCTCGGCATTTGTATTTTTCAGTATATATACACTGCACAGTACCACTTCCCCTGTCTTGTATACTGGGTGTAATCCTCGGCATTTGTACTTTTCAGTATGTATACACTGCACAGTACCACTTCCCCTGTCTTGTATACTGGGTGTAATCCTCGGCATTTGTATTTTTCAGTATATATACACTGCACAGTACCACTTCCCCTGTCTTGTATATTTGGTGTAATCCTCAGTATCTGTATTATTCTGTATATATACACTGCACAGTACCACTTCTCCTGTCCTGTATACTGGGTGTAATCCTCAGTATCTGTATTATTCTGTATATATACACTGCACAGTACCACTTCTCCTGTCCTGTATACTAGGTGTAATCCTCAGTATCTGCATTATTCTGTATATATACACTGCACAGTACCACTTCTCCTGTCCTGTATACTGGGTGTAATCCTCAGTATCTGTATTTTTCAGTATATATACACTGCACAGTACCACTTCTCTTGTCCTGTATACTGGGTGTAATCCTCAGTATCTGTATTATTCTGTATATACACACTGCAGAGTACCACTTCTCCTGTCCTGTATACTGGGTGTAATCCTCAGTATTTGTATTATTCTGTATATATACACTGCACAGTACCACTTCTCCTGTTCTGTATACGGGGTGTAATCATCAGTATCTGTATTATTCTGTATATATACACTGCACAGTACCACTTCTCCTGTCCTGTATACTGGGTGTAATCCTCAGTATCTGTATTTTTCAGTATATATACACTGCACAGTACCACTTCTCCTGTCCTGTATACTGGGTGTAATCCTCAGTATCTGTATTATTCTGTATATATACACTGCACAGTACCACTTCTCCTGTCTTGTATACTGGGTGTAATCCTCAGTCTCTGTATTATTGTGTATACACACACTGCACAGTACCACTTCTCCTGTCCTGTATACTGGGTGTAATCCTCAGTATCTGTATTATTCTGTATATACACACTGCAGAGTAGCACTTCTCCTGTCCTGTATACTGGGTGTAATCCTCAGTATCTGTATTATTCTGTATATATACACTGCACAGTACCACTTCTCCTGTCCCTGTATACTGGGTGTAATCCTCAGTATCTGTATTATTCTGTATATATACACTGCACAGTACCACTTCTCCTGTCCTGTTGTCAGAGAGGTGGTTTTGAACTTTAATTTCAGCATTTAAATGTTGCTTAATTTGATTATCCCTAATATGAAGTCATCACTTCTCTTCGGTACAGGTGATGACTTGTCTAACGCTGTGTATCTGACTGCTGGGACCCCACAATCCTGAGAAATGTGGCTTTGTAGAGCACCATGTGAATGGAGCTGTGGTTGATTATTCCCTCTGCTGCACCATTCACATGTGGCTCTTTAAATAACTCCTTTAAGAAAGTGATGAGGCCACGGCAACTTAAAGGGAACCTGTCAGATCCATAAAGCCCCCAGACTATCACTACCTGTCCCTGCACCTTCCTATTACTACTCTAACTATCCCTTTCTGTGCTAAATGTGCCCTGTGACTGTGTAATAAAAGCTTTTTATCACTCACTCATTAGTATGATAATGAACAGGGGGGCTACCGTTGCTAGACCCCCTGGGCGTCCTCTCTGTGTCCCATGGCCACCTCCTGTTTAGTTTATTGTGCTCCGATGGGCGTGATGTTGACATTCAAATGTGCACCCCCCAGCCTGGCTCGCTCCACTCTGCAGAATGGCGGGTATGACGCCGAGCGTTGTCATTTCCGGTACTGATCCACAGAGCTGCGCATTGCGCATGCTCTATGGAGCACATTACGTTAGCTCATCACAGATATCATCACAGATGAGCTGACGTAATGTGCTCCATAGAGCATGCGCAATGCGCAGCCTGAAGTCCGGCCTGCGGAGTACCGGAAATGGTGCGTTTGAGTGATAAAAAGCTTTTATTATACAGTCACAGGGCACATTTAGCACAGAGAGGGATAGTTAGAAAAGTAATAGGAAGATGCAGGGGCAGGTAGTGATAGCCTGGGGGGCTTCATGGAGGTGACAGGTTCCCTTTAAAAGCAAATTTCACTGTTTGGGGCTAATGGGTGATATAGTGTGTGGGCTGGTGGGGTTTGTTTTCCAGGGCTGCTTTCTGGTCCCAGTCCGGCCCTGACTCCACCTCATAAGGTATGAAAATACTTCCTTTGGGAACACCCACTTTCACACATATGTGGTGTAAAGTCCATTTAAAAAGCATAATATCACAAAATTGTTCAATAAAAAAAAATCAATCATTCATTAAAAACACAACACATCAAACATTTATAAATTAGATAAAAATTGAATAAAAGCTGGATCTGGACCTACCGGGATCCGAACCAAGCAAAATCCAACTAGCTGATAGCCCTGAGGATGTCCAATGGATGCGGAGGAAGACCAAGTTGCCCGTGCAGGGGACCAACGCACCATTCCAACTTAGACCCATGTCGCCCATGGAGGGGTCCAACAAGTCGCCCGTTCAGGGGACCGACGCACCATTCCAACTTCAGAGCCAGGGACTACATAGATTCTTCAGGACAACCCATCTGCCTGCGATGCAACAAACCGGGCCACTTTGCAAGAGGATGTACTTTAAACATGAGATTCCTGGGCCCGAGGGCCAGCCCCCAGGAGTAGAGCAGCTTGGCCAAATGACTGGCGTAACCGGTACGTGGAAGGCCGTCCGTACCTCAACATTACGCTAGAAGGAATTCCCATGTCGGCCATACTGGACACCGGGTCGCAGGTCACTACGATCCCACATATCCTTTAACAATTTTGGTCTGATGACGATCTTGAGCCCCCAAACCCCAACATTTACATTATTGCAGCTAATGGACAACCACAAAAACAGGTGAGGTACAGAGAAGCTACAATAAAGTTGGGGAGGGAGGAATTAAAAGGCTAAGGGTTATTTGTGGTAGAGGATAATCCTAATGAAAAATACCCCTATGTGCTTTTCCCAGTTTATCTATGACTTTCAGCCATACATGGACATTTGTAATGTTGTGCTTTAATTGTATAATCTATGCATCTGCTATCCTTGCTGCCATCTACTGATCATTGTGCATTTCACTGTATGTCTTACCTCCCATAATTCTTTTCTGTCTGTAACTCCTCCTTGGGAATGCTTCTCTTCCTGCTTTGTCTCTCTCCCCATTCTGACCTCATGCTTCAGGACTGGAGGAAGGATTCTCTTGTTACCTGTAATCTGGTGCATCTATAACATCTCTAATCTACAGTGCTAACTCCTACCTCATCTTCATCCCTTCATCTTCCCTGGCATCTCATCTATTCAAGGTATTGTAAATAAAGACTGTTAACTTATCACTGCATCATCCTTCTGGACATCCACGTAGCTGATAAGACCTAGGAGCACCGATTAGTGAGTAACGCTATCCGCCATTGTTTATATAGAGATCGTGATCACATCCCTCAGACACATCTCACCCACATATATCGGTGGCAGAATAGTAACAAGAGACCTAAGCCTTCAGTGTCTGTATGCATATACATTGTCTGCTAGCAAGTCTTCACCGTATCCATCCCAGCTAAAACATGTCCACGAAAAGCACCGCGGACCCATTGGCAAGTGAAGCGCACCATGATGCTGCAGGAGCAGAGTCCACACTTACTGCAGAGCATGATGCTGCAGGAGCAGAGGCCACACTTACTGCAGAGCAGGACGTACGATCCAAACGTGTAACCAAGCCGACACAAAAGGTCAGAGAGAACCTTGAAACCACTAGAGACGAGTTCCATAATAACCTAGAACATTTATGGGGCAAAGTCAATCACTATTTAGCAGCTCTTCCACGCTCTAACAGTGACGTCGCAAAGTTAACCGCCACATTGAATCGTTTATCTGCAGCCTATGATCGCTAGCAGAGACTGTCTGCAAAGTACGTCACGTTCTTGAGTACCTATGACATGGAAAATGACCTAGCAGAACAAGATGAAAGGGAAGCTCTCCTCCAAGAAAGGGCCTCATTAGTGCGAGACGCTCAGGATAAGGCAGAGCTCCGCATTGCTTACCTCCAAGAGGCTAGGACATATCATACAACGTCGACCAAAATCACGTCTCGGTCTTCCAGATCATCTCACTCCAGGAAGTCGATATTGTCCGACAAGTTACTGGAGATCTGTGTGGCTGCAGAGGAAGCTAGAGTAAAAATCTCCTTTGCTAAGGAGGCGGCTGAAGTGGAACTAGAAACTCAGAAAAATGAGATGGAGGCTCAAAGGAAATTAAAAATACTCCAAGCAGAAAAGGAAGAAGCAACAGCCCTTGCTAAATTGAAGGTTCTTGAACAAGCACTGGGACAAGATCATATTTCGGACTGTCTTATTCCAGGAGAAATGGAGGACTCAGTTGAACACACTACTGACTACGTGCTAAGACACTTAACATCTGCACCAGCACCACCTCCGTTTTCTAACACGTATGCACCGACAAGCCAAGAGATGTCGCCACCTACTGCTGACAAGGTAACTTCCGGCACTAATTCACGATTTAGGCCGCAGCCAGCGGAACCAATAGAGACTAAACCGCAGCTTAACCCTTATGTCGCATCATTTCGTCCTGATTTGTCGCAGTCATATAAGCCAGAGAACTTACACCCCCCACGGATATGACAAGTTCATCCTGCAGCAATGGCCGGGAGATCGGACATGTCTGACTTCGCCAGATACATGATTCGCCGGGAATTAATAAACATTAGTCTCTCTAAGTTTGATGATCGTGCCGAGAATTATAGAGCCTGGAAATTGACCTTTCAAGCAGTGATCCAAGATCTTAACCTCACTGGGAAGGAACAACTGGATTTGCTTGTTAACTGGTTAGGCCCGGAATCAGCAGACCGCATCAAGACAATAAGGGCAGTTCATGTGGACTATTCAGATGCAGGCCTTATTGCAGCCTGGGAGAGACTGGAAGAAACCTACGGCAGCTCAGAAGCCATAGAATGTGCCTTATTCAAGAGACTGCAAACCTTCCCAAGGATAACAAGCAAGGACAATAGAAAACTTCAAGATCTGAGCGACCTGCTAAAGGAAATAGAATTGGCAAAATTAGATCCATGTCTTTCAGGACTGAGCTACCTAGATACTGCTCATGGTGTTAATCCAATAGTGTCCAAGTTACCACACGGCATGCAAGATAAATGGGCAGACCATGGCTCACGGTATAAAAGGCAGCATAATGTGTCCTTTCCCCCCTTTTCGCATTTTTCCAGGTTCATCAGTGACCAAGCTCGGAAGAAGAACGACCCCAGCTTCGACTTCACTGAACCTACTCCACCAGCATCATCATCTTCTACAAGGTATGACAACATCGCCAAACGAAGAGAGTCAAGGAACAGTCTGTGAGAAAGACCGACGTTCTACCTATTGATCCAGCCTCCACTAAAACAAATTATGTTACTCCTACAGTTATGGACAATAACCGTATGTGCCCTATCCACAAAAGGCCTCACCCACTAAAGGAATGCCGTGGATTCAGGGCAAAGACTTTGCAGGAGCGTAAAGATACCCTCAAGGAGCTTGGGATTTGTTCTAAGTGTTGCGCCTCTTCAGACCACTGCGCTAAGGACTGCAAGGCCGTCATTAGGTGCAACGAATGCAGTAGTGACAAACACATTGCGTCTATGCATCCCACGCCAGCTCCACACAACCCACAACCTTCCACATCCGACCCTGCTCAAAAGCATGGCGGGGAGCCACAGATTCCTAAACCAACTGCAACTGCCGTTACACCCCTCATGCATTCAGGTTTGTGGAAAAGGGACTGGACCTAAATGCTGTGCCAAGGTATGTCTGGTTAAGGTCTATCCAGAAGGACAACCCGACAAGGCCTCCAAAATGTATGCCATAATAGATGAACAAAGTAACCGGTCTCTAGCAAGGCCCAAACTCTTTGAGATCTTCAACATAAAGGGACAAACGACCCCATATACCCTCAATACCTGCTCTGGTCGGGTCGAGACTTCTGGTAGGAGAGCCTCTGGGTACATAATCTCTTCAGTCAAAGGAAACGTGCATATACCCTTGCCAACCCTAATTGAATGTGACCAGATACCTGATAACAGGGAGGAGATTCCCACTCCGGAAGCCGCCCTTCATCATCGTCACTTGAGGCACCTAGCTAATGAAATTCCTCCTTTGGACACGAATGCTGAAATCCTGATCCTACTCGGAAGGGACATTCTGAAGGTCTACAAGGTGCGCCAACAATGCAATGGCCCTGATGATGCTCCATATGCCCAAAGACTTGATCTAGGCTGGGTAATCGTGGGCGACGTATGTCTGGAAAGAAGTCACGAGGCATCCGAAGTAAACGCCTGCAAAACGTATGTGCTCCAAAATGGTTGCGCAACTCACTTTAAGCCATGCCCTCATCACTATGAAATAAAAGAAAGGTTCTCAGATTGCATCCAGGAACCTGACATCATTCCCACCCCCTACGGCGACAGCTTAGGGAGGACAGTGTTTCACACATCAAAGGACGACAACAAGCTCGCCTTATCCATAGAAGACAAGCAGTTTCTTAAAATGATGGACACTGGATTCTTTAAAAATGAATCTGGCCGCTGGGTTGCTCCCTTACCCTTCAAGACTACAAGGACCAAGCTTCCTAACAATCGAGAACAGGCCTGCTCTAGGTTCATCTCATTGCAGAGAGCATTAAAGAACAAGCCCGAAATGAAGGAACATTTCATAGCCATTATGGACAAAATATTTCGCAATGACCATGCAGAGCCAGCTCCACCATTGCAAGCTGATGAAGAATGCTGGTATCTACCTTCCTTTGGAGTATATCATCCAAGAAAGCCGAAACAAATCAGAGTGGTGTTTGATTCAAGCGCCAAACATGGCAGTGTGTCCCTGAATGACGTTCTCCTCACTGGTCCCAACCTGACTAATAACCTAGTGGGAGTGCTCATGAGATTCAGGAAGGAACCAGTCGCCATTACCGCTGACATCGAACAAATGTTCCATTGTTTCATCGTACGACAAGACCACAGAAATTATCTCCGTTTCCTATGGTATCGAGACAACGACACCAACAAGGAACAAGGAAATGGTCGAATACCGCATGAAGGTGCATGTGTTCGGAAACAGTCCTTCTCCCGCAGTCGCTACGTTCGGCCTACGTAGGACTGCTTCCGATGGCGAAGCAGAGTTCGGGAAGGATGCCCAACAGTTCGTTGAAAAAGACTTCTATGTGGACGACAGACTTAAATCCCTGCCCACAACAGAAGAAGCCATAGATCTGCTTAAACGGACACAAGGTATGCTGTCTAAAGCTCATTTAAGGTTGCATAAAATTGCCTCCAATAGTGCTGTCATCATGAAGGCCTTTCTCCCTAATGATCATGCCACAGAATTCAGGGACTTGAACCTAGGCTTAGACAATCCACCAATACAAAGAAGTCTGGGCCTGAGGTGGAACTTGTTAAAGGACTCCTTCAGCTTTCAGGTTAATGGTGCTGAAAAACCATTTACTAAGTGTGGGGTTCTGTCGGTGGTGAACAGTCTATATGATCCACTTCGATTTGTCGCACCCCTGACTATACAAGGCAAGCTTCTGCTGAGACAACTCTCAGAATCCATTAAGGACTGGGATGTACTACTCCCTGCGGACAAACAATTAAGGTGGAAGTCGTGGAGAGAATCTCTTTGTGCCTTGGATAAGGTCGACATACCACGTTGTTACATCCCGACATCCCTTTCTACGAGTCATAGGAAAGAGATTCATGTATTTGCTGATGCCTCCACTGAAGCTATTGCAGCCGTTGCTTATTTGAAGGTTACAGACTCTAATGATGAAGCCCATGTTGGATTTCTGTTTGGGAAGGCCAAACTAGCACCTAAACCCGAGCACACCATACCCAGACTCGAGCTCTGTGGGGCTGTACTAGCCGTAGAAATTGCAGACTTCATACAAAGCAAACTGGCTATTCACGTGGACAACACAAGATTCTACACAGACAGTAAGGTAGTTCTGGGCTACATATACAACCAGACGAAACGCTTTTATCTCTACGTCAGTAACCGCGTTGAAAGGATAAGGAGATCCTCTAAACCGCAGCAATGGCAGCACATTCCTTCCCATCTGAACCCTGCGGACCTTGCTACCAGACCAATGTCTATTGGTGCTTTCGCAAACTCTTCTTGGTTAACTGGACCAAAGTTCCTTCACAACCAGTGCGAACAGACCGCTGTTGAAGACAACTTCAGCATTCAGGATCCAGATGTCGACCCAGAGATTTGTCCTGATGTCAACACCTTCATCACCAAATCCAAGGAGAAGGTTGGCTTGGACTGTGGGCGATTTGAGCGGTTCTCAAGATGGACGAGGTTGGTTCACGCCATTGCAAGGTTAGTCCACATCGTACAATGCTATAGCAATAAGGACAGTAACACTGATTGCCGTGGTTGGCATATCTGCCATAAGCCTCTCTCTGCAGAAGACATCGCTTCGAGTGAACTGTTTGTGATACGCAAAGTGCAGCAGAATGTTTTTCAAAAGGAACTGGAATGTATATGCAACAAACAAGACATTCCTAAAAACAACCCCATTGTGAACTTAAACCCAGTAACTGATGAGAAGGGTTTACTGAGAGTCGGTGGACGTTTAAACAAGGCTGTTATATGAGTCAGAAAGGAATCCTCTGATTTTTCCTGGCCGTCACCATATCACCACTCTACTAATATGACATTATCATGAAAAAATCAAACATCAAGGCAGACACTTCACCGAAGGTGCCTTAAGAGCTGCAGGCCTCTGGATTGTAGGAACAAAGAGACAAGTTTCCCATTTAATTCATCGTTGTGTTCAGTGTCGTAAGACAAGAGGAATACTGCAACAACAACAGATGTCTGATTTGCCTGCTGATAGCACGAGTACATAGCCACCATTTACCTATGTTGGCTTGGACGTTTTTGGCCCATGGGCAGTCGCTGCACGTCGGATCAGAGGCGGACATGCGGAGAGTAAACGTTGGGCAGTGTTATTCACTTGCTTGAGTGTGTGAGCAATACACATAGAAGTGATAGAATCTATGGATTCCTCCAGTTTCATTAACGCCTTGAGACGATTCTTCGCCATCAGAGGACCGGTGAAACAATCAAGATCCGACTGTGGAACAAACTTCGTAGGTGCCAACTGAATTCAACACCGGTTACCTGTCTGGCCTAGAGACTGTAGCGGTGGACCAGCTGTCTAACCGCCTCCCTGTGCAAATCCCCACCTCATCACTGCCCCGGTGACCCAGCACCACCTGCAGGGAGTGTTATCAACTGGCTGCAATACCACCATTCCCAGCGGTCTGACAACGGCACTGGTGAGATCACCAGAAACTGCAGGTGGCATCACGAGACTTTATTTCTTTATTTTTCTTATTTTTCCCTTTTACCAAGTGATCCCAGGGTTACGGGCCCGGGCATCAGCCACCGAGACAACCCCCCAGCACTAACGCCTGGGTACCAAGTTCCCAAAGCCCCCTGGGCGGGTCACCTGCGGGGAGCCCTATCATCCGGCTATCTATCCCTCTTTCCCGGAGGTCTGCTGGTGGCACTGGTGTCATCACCAGACACCGCAGGTGGCGTCACAAACATTACACTTTATTTATTTATTTTTACACTTTTCAGCGACCACTAGGGCCATGGACCCGGGCACTGGCCACCAGTGACCGCATCCAGCAGCAACGCCCAAGATCCGAGTTCCCAAACCCCTGGGTGAGTCGGAAGGTACTTCTGAGGGTAGGGATACCAGACTTGGGGATATAGGTTTACGTGATGCCACCCGTAGGTTGCGGCTAGCTAAGGCCGCTACTGCTCTATAGTTCCTCTGAGGGGGTTGGTGATACTGCAGCTTGATGGTAAGCCCTTAACGGGTAGGGCTAACCCCCCCAGGGCAGCAGATGTTATGATTGAGTTGGTACTGGTGTTTCAGCGCAGGAGTGCAGCAAGAAAGTCACAGACACAGGGGAGTGCAGTCTCGGGATGTTTACTCACAGCTCAGTTGTTCCAGCCACAGCAGTCATCACCGTTGTAACAACCCATGGAGTGCTGAGTCCTTGGGGATAGAGCAAAAGGGGGATCCAGCTAACTCCCGAGTAAGGCGGTGGCACTAACAGTCACCCCTTTTTAATGTCCTTTCACAGTCAACTCTTCTTCTTTGCTTGCTTCACCCTCCTGCCCTACACCCAGCTCACACAGTGCCCTGAGCCGGTAACTGCAGGTCCCTTCTAGAGTCACTTCGTAGTCTGTCCCTGAACCTTATATGGCCACCTTTTCAGCGGATGTGCGGAGTCTCAGCTGCGGCACCTTGGAAGAACCGCAGCCTCCGAGTTGCTAGCTGAGCCTGGTTGTTCTCCACTAGTCTGGGGGCTCGGTTTCCCTTCTGTGGCCTGGTCCTTCCACATAATTACAATCACTGTGGATGCAGGTATCCCCAGGTGGATTGCTCACTACCCGGTCCCCTGGAACCCCTTCTGTCTTCTGGAGTACCCGTGCTCTCTCTCTCTCTTTCTGTCACAGGGCAAGCTTCCACTGGCTTCAGTCCCCTGCACGTCTCTTTCCAGATGTTACCCTTTTACTGACACTGTGTCCCTCACAGGCTCTCGCCAACGACTCTCCACCAACTACCAACTAAGGCTAGGGTCACACTTGCATGCATTTTTTAAGGTTGCTTTTTGCAGCCTGCGTTTTTGGGCTGCGTTTTTGCTCTTAGGCATGGAGCAGCCTTAAAAAACACATGCAAAAACGCACGGTACCATTTAGGGCCCCATGTTGAAAAAACGCATGCGTTTTTGAAAAAATGCATCATGCTGCATTTTTTGGCGCTGAGCCAAAAACGCATCCAAAAAATGCATGGCACTTTAGACATGCGTTTTTGGCTTTGGGGCATATGTTTTTTGTATGGGGGTCTATGGATACGTTTTTCCATGCGTTTCTCACAAAAGACGTGTGAAAACTGCATGGAAAAACTGCAAGTGTGACCCTAGCCTAACTTCCAGATGTTTTCTGTCACCCCTGTTATAAGGTCCGTCACGTTTCACGTAATTTACGTGTGTCCTTCCTAGCTTCACTCCTTCCCAGGTGCTCCCTAGACCCTACTCTCTGCCCAGCCACGCGCTCTTGCAGAGTCACACGGACACCACAGATTCTGTCAGAGTAACACAGACACCACGAGCTGTGTGAGGGCCATACAGAAACGACGGGCTCTGCCAGAGTCACACAGGCACCACGGGCTCTGCCAGAGTCACACAAACACCACAGGCTCTTCCAGAGGCACACAGACACCACGTGCTCTGCCAGGGTCTCACAGACATCACAGTCTCTGCAAGAGTCACAGAAGCACCAAAACGTCTGCCTGGTCCACACAGACACCACAGGCTCTGCTAGAGTGACACAGATACCAAGGGCTCTGCTAGAGTGACACAGATACCAAGGGCTCTGCTAGAGTCACACAGATACCACAGGCTCTGCCAGCGTTACAAAGACACCACATGCTCCGCCAGGGTCACACAGCCATCACAGCCTCTGCCAGGGTCACACAGATACCACGGGCTCTGCCAGGGTCATACAGACACCAGAGGCTCTGCAAGAGTCATATCGACACCATGGGCTCTGACAGAGCCACACAGACACCACGGGCTCTGCCAGAGTCACACAGACACCACAAAATTGCCAGGCCACACGACACCAATGGCTCAGTCAGGGCCAAACAGACACCACTTGCTCTTCCAGGGTAACACAGACACCACGGGCTCTGCAAGGGCGAAAACAGAAATGACAGGCTCTGCCAAAGTAACACAGACACCACAGGCTATGCCACGGTCACACAGACACCACAGGCTCTGCAAGAGTCACACAGACACCACAATCAGATGATAGGGAAGAAAATGGTGTGTCACAGTCCGCGCTGCTACGATCATCCACTCCAAAGAAAACACGTGAAGATGGAACTTCCACGAATTATTTTATTTCCTCCTGCCTCCTACGCGTTTCGGTGCCCTCCTGGCACCTTCCTCAGGGATCTGTGCCAGGAGGGCACCGAAACGCGTAGGAGGCAGGAGGAAATAAAATAATTCGTGGAAGTTCCATCTTCATGTGTTTTCTTTGGAGTGGATGATCGTAGCAGCGCGGACTGTGACACACCATTTTCTTCCCTATCATCTGATGTATCTCCACACTTGTGTGGATGGTGGAAGTCCTGCAGCGGCTATCTGGTAACAATCATCAAAAACGCCTCCAAGCCAGTTGTGAGTTACACAACTGCCCCAGGTGAGTGAATCCCTGTTTTCACCACTTATACACTTAGTGCCACATTGATAGGGCACTATTGCGCCTCTTGTTCCCCCCCTTTTTTATCTCAATACAGACACCACAATATCTGCCAGGGCCACACAGACACCAATGGCTCAGTCAGGGCCACACAGATACCACGGGCATTGCCAGGGCTACAGACAAACACAGCCATCATGGGCCCTCCCAGGGTCACACAGATACCATGGGCTCTGCCAGAATCACACAGATACAACGGGCTCTGCTAGGGTCACACAGACACCCACGGGCTCTGCAAGAGTCAGACAGACACCATGGGCTCTGCCAGGGCCACACAGACACCACAGTTTCTGCCAGAGTCACAAAGACATCATGGGATCTGCCAGCGTCACACAGATACCACAGGTTCTGCCAGGGCCACACAGACACCAAGGGCTCTGTCATGCATAGACAACCACCAAGGGGCTCTGCCAGGGCCACAAAGACGCCCCAGACTGCCAGACTTACAGAGATACCATGGGTTCTACCAGAGTCACAGAGACGCCACAGACTCTGCCAGAGTCACACAGACACCACAGGCTCTGCTAAGGTCACACAGACACAACGGGCTCTGCCAGAGCCACACAGACACCACAGGCTCTGCCAGCGTTACAAAGACACCACATGCTCCGCCAGGGTCACACAGCCATCACAGCCTCTGCCAGGGTCACACAGATACCACGGGCTCTGCCAGGGTCATACAGACACCAGAGGCTCTGCAAGGTCATATCGACACCATGGGCTCTGACAGAGCCACACAGACACACGGCTCTGCCAGAGTCACACAGACACCAATGGCTCAGTCAGGGCAAACAGACACCACTTGCTCTTCCAGGGTAACACAGACACCACGGGCTCTGCAAGGGCGAAAACAGAAATGACAGGCTCTGCCAAAGTAACACAGACACCACAGGCTATGCCACGGTCACACAGACACCACAGGCTCTGCAAGAGTCACACAGACACCACAATCAGATGATAGGGAAGAAAATGGTGTGTCACAGTCCGCGCTGCTACGATCATCCACTCCAAAGAAAACACGTGAAGATGGAACTTCCACGAATTATTTTATTTCCTCCTGCCTCCTACGCGTTTCGGTGCCCTCCTGGCACCTTCCTCAGGGATCTGTGCCAGGAGGGCACCGAAACGCGTAGGAGGCAGGAGGAAATAAAATAATTCGTGGAAGTTCCATCTTCATGTGTTTTCTTTGGAGTGGATGATCGTAGCAGCGCGGACTGTGACACACCATTTTCTTCCCTATCATCTGATGTATCTCCACACTTGTGTGGATGGTGGAAGTCCTGCAGCGGCTATCTGGTAACAATCATCAAAAACGCCTCCAAGCCAGTTGTGAGTTACACAACTGCCCCAGGTGAGTGAATCCCTGTTTTCACCACTTATACACTTAGTGCCACATTGATAGGGCACTATTGCGCCTCTTGTTCCCCCCCTTTTTTATCTCAATACAGACACCACAATATCTGCCAGGGCCACACAGACACCAATGGCTCAGTCAGGGCCACACAGATACCACGGGCATTGCCAGGGCTACAGACAAACACAGCCATCATGGGCCCTCCCAGGGTCACACAGATACCATGGGCTCTGCCAGAATCACACAGATACAACGGGCTCTGCTAGGGTCACACAGACACCCACGGGCTCTGCAAGAGTCAGACAGACACCATGGGCTCTGCCAGGGCCACACAGACACCACAGTTTCTGCCAGAGTCACAAAGACATCATGGGATCTGCCAGCGTCACACAGATACCACAGGTTCTGCCAGGGCCACACAGACACCAAGGGCTCTGTCATGTATAGACAACCACCAAGGGGCTCTGCCAGGGCCACAAAGACGCCCCAGACTGCCAGACTTACAGAGATACCATGGGTTCTACCAGAGTCACAGAGACGCCACAGACTCTGCCAGAGTCACACAGACACCACAGGCTCTGCTAAGGTCACACAGACACAACGGGCTCTGCCAGAGCCACACAGACACCACGGGTTCTGCAAGAGTCACACAGACACCACAGGCTCTGCAAGTGCATTGTCAGGGCCACAAACTCTACCAGACTTATAGAGACACTACAGGCTCTGCCAGGGTCCCACAGATACTATGGGCTGTGCCAGTGTCACACAGACTTCATGGGCTCTGCCAGAGTCATTTAAGGCCACTTCACACACACACAGATATCTGAGTCCAATATCTGAACAGATCTCTGGTTGCAGTGAAATCATGGATACATTGCTCCATGTTGAACACAGCCACAAAATGGAGCAATGTATCCATGATTTCACTGCAACCAGAGATCTGTTCAGATATTGGACTCAGATATCTGTGTGTGTGAAGTGGCCTTTAAACATCATGGGCTCTGCCAGAGTCACACAGACACAACGGGCTTTTCCAGTCACACAGATTCTGCGGGTTCTGCCAGGGCCACGCAGACACCAAGGGCTCTGTCATGTACTCATAACCACCAACGGGCTCTGCCAGGGCCACAGAAACGCCACAGACTCTGCCAGGATCACACAGACATCACAGACTCTGACAGAATCACACAGACACCACGGGCTCTGCCAGAGTCACACAGACTTCATGGGCTCTGCCAGAGTCACACTGTCACGCGTTTAGATAGCACTGACATTGCTGGATACCGCTGTGTAAATGTGGCACCCCAGGGGTTAAGTGCCACAGTAACATCACAAGGGTTAACTCCCCATACAACACCTGACACTGCACTAGCACCTCTAGGCCAGAGGGGGGAGCTAAAGAAGCTCCCTTATATATTATGGTTTGAGGAGGAAGTAGTGAGTTGATAGTTGACATTTGACAGTTCAGTTTAGTGCAGGGAGCACTAGGAGGAGGACCTGTAAATAGGAGCAGTGCTGAGCTCCTGACAGGGACCACTGACTACTTTCAGGCCTAAAGCCAGGGTCTGAGGAGAGGAGTACAAGAAACAGAGGAACATATCTGGGAGACTGAATTACCTCATAACTCGCCCCAGTGGAGCACAGAGACCGGATACCAGATCTGAATCTGTGACTGAAAACACGCAGCACAGAAAACACCCGGGATAGTGGAGGTTGTAGATCTACACTGTACCACGGGTCAAAAGCACACGGAAAGACTCAAGTTGCCTAGCAAAGGGGGTACCTGTGAGGAGGAACAGGGCCAGCAGCCTAGCTAAAGCCGCAGCAGGGCCACACACACAGCATAGCAGTGGGAAGCTGAGGACCCGGACAGGGTGGGAGCAACCCGGCCCCTGTGCAGACTCCGTGGAGTGTACTCTGCTGCCAAAATCTGCAGTAAAGCCTTGGAAAACTTCAAAACCGTGAGTGTGTGTGATCCTTTTGCTCAAACCCTGCGTACCCTCACAAACTCTCATCATCTCTACTATTATTATTATTATTATTATTTATTTATATAGCGCCATTGGTTCCATGGCGCTTTACATAAGAAGCGGGGGTGACAAGAACAGGTACAGTACATATGAGCAGTCAATGCTTGCTGATACACGACGGGAGATGATCCTGTCCACGAGGGCTCACAGTCTACTACCCCAATCCTGCAACATCCATTGCACCATCTATAGACTATTACTACCACTGCCCCGGGGAACCCAGCTCTACCTGTGGAGAGCCATTACATCCCCAGCTGCCCAATATCATCCCCGGAGGTTCTGCAGCAGCGGTGGTCACCCTGACCACAACTCGTGGGTGGCGTCACGACAAACTCCCCTGTAAATATCCCTCATTACTTGCGGAACCTGGGACACGGTCCGGATCAAGACCGCTGTGATATCCCCAGCAGTATCCCGGTCCGGTACCAAGTACCCTGTCCCAGTGGGCTCCACAACTTGGCGTCATGAACAGGATCTACCGTACCCAGTAAACTGGGCAGTGTGTGCCGTGATTGGTGACTGTTTTGGAACCTGTCGCCATTGCAGAGCGCACGGCAAACTGAATTTGAATTGCGCCACAAGGACTGTAAATTTTAAAATGTCCTCCTGTACTTAGATGACGTCATAGTCTACTCCAAGATGTATGAGCAACATCTACAAGACCTGTCAGAAGTGTTTGAGGCCTTATCCGGATACGGCATGAAAATCAAGCCATCCAAGTGCCACCTTCTCAAGCCAAAGGTACAGTACCTGGGACATGTTGTGAGTTCAGAGGGAGTAGCACCGGATCCTGACCTACTAACATGAAAGAAGTGAGGCAATTCCTGGGCCTGGTAGACTACTATAGGAGATTTATCAGAGGATTCACGAAGTTAGCAGCTCCCCTGCAAGACATCCTGGTAGGACTGTCGAAAAGGTAATCCTCCTTTCCAGTGGAGTGAAGAGAGGGAAGACTCCTTCAAGAAGCTAAAGTGTGCGCTGACAGGAGAAGAGATCCTGGCATACCCGGATTACCATCAACCCTTCATTCTGTACACGGATGCCAGCAAATTGGGATTGAGAGCAGTACTGTCACAGAAGCAAGGAGGCAAAGAGAGAGGTATTGCCTTTCCAAGCAGGAAACTCCGGCCTACGGAAAGAAACCCCGAGAATTACAGCTCCTTCAAGTTGGAACTACTGGCAGTAGTTTGGGCTGTAACCGAACGTTTCAAGCATTACCTGACAGCTGCAGAATTTACCATCTACACAGATAACAACCCATAGACCCACCTAGACTCAGCAAAATTCGGTGCGTTGGAGCAGCGATGGATAGCCCAGTTGTCTAACTACAATTTTGTCATCAAATATAGGGCGGGCTTCAAGAACGGGAACGCAGATGCCTTATCCCGGAGGAGCTGGATGAAATTGAGCTACCGGCCTTTCACCGTTCTAAGGTAGAAAAGTATCAACCCGGCATCTACCAGAAACAACAGCAGGCAAATCTCAACCCGTTAGCACACCATGGATGGGCTGACACTCAGGATAGCAATCCAGTTGTGAAGCTAGCGAAAGAACTGCTTACACAACAAGGTGCGTACCCTAACCAGAACGCCCAAGCTGAGACCCAATACCTCTGGAAGGAGAGAAGCAAGTTATTCCTATATCAAGGGAAGCTCTGCAGAAGGCACACCAACCCTAAAACACATGAGTTGGTCTGGCAGATAATCGTACCCAAGCGAGACGTCAAAATGGTCTTAGAAGCCTACTACGACGGTGCAGGTCATTTTGGATGGAAGAAGTTGGAAGTGCACTTAAGAGAGAGATTCTACTGGGTTGGCATGAGGAAGTCAATTGAAGATTGGTGTAGAAAATGTGGCCCATGCAACCTCAGAAGAAAGGATCAACAGAGAGCCCCACTCCAGTCCATAGTAACCAAGCAACCACTCGAGTTAGTTGCGTTAGACCATGTCAAGTTGTCACCAAGCCGGTCAGGCTATGTCTATGCCTTAACCATCGTGGACATTACTCCCGCTTCTTAGTGGTGGTACCCGTCAAGGACCTGACAGCGAAGACAGCTGCAAGAGCATTTCAGACACATTTCTGTAGACCTCATGGCTACCCGGAACAAGTCCTTGCAGACCAAGGTCCAGCTTTTGAATCAGAGATTTTCCAAGAATTCTGCAACATGGCTTATGCGAAAAGATGAGCCATATTGTGATTGACCTGTTGAAAACCTTACCAGAGTCAGAATGAAATCAATGAAACAGAAAAAAACAGCACTGTTGCACCACACCACTAAATTTCACTACAATGTGGTTCTATTAAATGAACACTAACCTTTCCAGGTTGTGCACGAATCCACACAACCAGATTAAGCGTATAGGGAGATAGGGTCTATAAGGTTGATGATCATCAGTCCTCTGTGTTTGTTTTTCTACAGTCCCGGAGTACTGTCTTTCACTAAGGGGGAATGTGGCAGCCCAGGGGTTAAGTGCCACAGTAACATCACAAAGGTTATCTCCCCACACAACACCTGACACTGCACTACCACCTCTAGGCCAGAGGGGGGAGCTAAAGCAGCTCCCTTATATATTATGGTCTGAGGAGGAAGTAGTGAGTTGATAGTTGATAGTTGACAGTTCAGTTTAGTGCAGGGAGCACTAGGAGGAGGACCTGTAAATGGGAGCAGTGCTGAGATCCTGACAGGGACCACTGTCTACTTTCAAGCCTGAAGCCAGGGTCTGAGGAGAGGAGTACAAGAAATGAACATATCTGGGAGACTGAGTTACCTCATAACTCGCCCAGACGAGCGCAGAGACCGGATATCGGATCCGAATCTGTGACTGAAACACGCAGCACAGAAAACATCGGGATAGTGGAGGTTGTAGATCTACACTGTACCTCAGCAAAGTAACACGGCAGGGTCAGAAGCACACGGAAAGACTCAAGTTGCCTAGCAAAGGAGGTACCTGTGAGGAGGAACAGGGCCAGCAGCCTAGCTAAAGCGGCAGCAGGGCCACACACAGCGCAGCAGTGGGAAGCTGAGGACCCGGACAGGGTGGGAGAAACCCGGCCCCTGTACAGACTCCGTGGACAGTACTCTGCTACCAAAATCTGCATTAAAGCCTTGGAAAACTTCAAAACCATGAGTGTGTGTGATGCTTTTGCCTTACACCCTGCGTACCCTCACAAACTCCCATCATCTCTACTACTACCCCTATCCTGCAACATCCATAGCACCATCTATAGACTATTACACCACTGCCACGGGGAACCCAGCTCTACCTGCGGAGAGCCATTTACATTCCCAGCTGCCCAACATCATCCCCGGAGGTTCTGCAGCAGTGGTGGTCACCATGACCACAACCCGCGGGTGGGATCACAACAAACTCCCCTGTAAATATCCCCCCATTACTTGTGGAACCCAGGACATGGTCCGGATCAAGACCGCCATGATATCCCCAGCAGTACAACGGTCCGGTACCGAGTACCCCGTCCCAGTGGGCTCCACATATGTTTGTCTTTAAGGGTACCTTTACACACCGCAATATCGCCTGGCGATATGAGGCGATCTAACATGCACATGCACGTTTTTCATGTTCGCCTCAGATCGACGATGGCGCTATTACACACCACAATCTCGCCCTGAAAGAAAGGCGATGTGTCGTCCCGGAAGTTGCCTCACGCAGAGTGGCAATAATCCGGTCGACTTTAGTCACCGCTTCACATGCCGCAATCCCAAAGGTAATGTGGGCGTACATGTTCAGCGTGGCGAGGACATAGGCGTGCCACAATGCATTACACCGCACCGCACCCCAAACATGCTCATTGGACAACGCAACAGCGTTACGACTGGGCAGCCTGCTCTGGAAGGCTGGCTAATACATGACGCCATTGTCTATCGAACTTTGTCATTAATACACGCTCGTGTTGTGGATAGTGGCTAGTGCGACACACTTTCGAGGCGCAAAAGCATCACACAGGAGCGGTGTTGTGCAGGACAGTGGCTTACACTACACAATGGCTATGTGTGCGTCTGTAGCTGATGGCGGTAAGCTACAAACCACACTATGCACATATGTGCCTGCATTGCACCACGCCATGGCCGAGCTGCCATGGCTGAACTATGTGTGTGTACCCATGTTTGCGTGTGTGTACTAGAATGTACCTACATCCCCCACAAACACCATTGCATTCTCCATGTGTGTGGACACGTTCCCAAGTGGCCAAACACATAATAATGGACACAGCTTTGTAAAGCTATACGCAACTGCCCTGGATTCAAAAGTAACCACAGACACAGGTAGTTAGTTTTTGTTTTTTTTTAGTTGGACTTTTTTGTGCACAAAGAAAAGTTTTTTTTACAACACACACAAAACATCACAAACAGAAGTGTTAACATCACACTCACACATATAAAGAAAACATGATGAGAAATAATGGGCATAAACAAAAAAAATTATAGTACTGAACCCAAAACAAACAAATAAACCTAACTAACTAACTAAGTAATGTACACCAAAACACCACCATAATCTTCCTGGTGCAGCCACCCTGGTGACTCCACCCTCATCCTCATGTTTAGGCCTCACAACACCAGCCACCCTACACCTGCTGGTGCTGCCAGGCCACTGCCCCAGGGCCATTAAAGTAAGAGCAGTATGCGTCTCTGCTGTTCCTGACATCCTGCTGACTGAGACCCTGGAGTACATGGTCGGAAGCACCCCAATCCCTGGGACGGACCTTCCCTGTTGTGGGGTCCACAGAATCCACATAACTTGCCGGCGTGTATGATGACTGACGCCTACGACACAGGAAGTTATGCAGCACACAGCAGGCCAGCACTACCACATCAATAGATTCCACTTTAATATGCATAGGCGTATGAAACACATGGAATGTATTGGCCATGATCCCGAACGCATTTTCAACCACACAGCGGCCCCGGGATAGCCGGTAATTGAAAATGCGCTGCTCAGAAGTAAGCATCCTCTGGGGATATGGCCGTAGTAGGTGAGCCTGAAGTGGGAATGCTTCATCCCCCACAAACGCAAAGTTGAGATTACTGGTTGTCTCATCATTTGAGGGCAAGTTCAGACCACCTCTCCTTAGGTCTTGGGCCAAGGAGCAATGTGCAAGCACACCCCCATCTGAGACACGCTCGTTCATTCCAACGTCCACGTAGAGGAACTTATAGTGAGCATCCACCAGGGCCATGAGGACCACGCTAAAATATCCTTTGTAATTATAATACAAGGACCCAGAGTTGGGGGGTTTAGTGATCCTCACGTGCTTACCATCCAAAGCCCCCCCCCGCAGTTAGGAAATTTGCCAGCAGTCCTCAAACCCTCTGGCAACATCCATCCATTCAGTGGGGGTTATTGGGAACTGCATGTAGGGTGGCAGCAGGCTACTCCAGATTGCCTCACATATCTCGGGGATCAGGCGGCTCAGCAGGGACAGTGGGTAGGGTCACATTGCAAACATGAATTGCATTCACCGCATCCGGATCCGGATGCGGTGAACGCAATGCCGGGCACACACATTTTTTTTCAAAAATGTGTGGTGAATACCGCACTGCGGTCACCGGATGGCTCAGGATGTGTAATCCTGAGCCATCCGGTAACTGCATAGGTTGCGGATCCCGGCTATTGCCGGATCAGCAAACCTAGTAAAGAGTTAAATTGATTGCTAAATGACTGTTTGAGGTCTGTAGGGGGGCTTAGACCCCCCTACAGACCGGCCGCCCACTTCGGTGGCCTCCTACTACAATATCCCCGATGGCACGGGCTCATCCGAGCCCGTGCAAGTCCCCACACCCCCAGCCCTCCGAATTACTATACCGGGGTGCCTGCACCCCTCTGGTATAGTTATTCCTGTATGTGTGGTAAATGATATATTAAAGTATTGGAGTTCATATTTACGGGTCTTCTCCTGCAGTGTTTTGCTAAATCCATGGGCGGGGCTGTTTGCGGCAGCCTCCGCCCCCTCATTTCTCATGGCCGCCCCCTCTTTGCCTCATCCATTGATGTGAGGCCGGACGCGTCATGAAAGGGGCGGGGCGAACCGCGTCACACCGTGCGCCCCGCCCCTTTCATGACGCGTCCGGCCTCACATCAATGGATGAGGCAAAGAGGGGGCGGCCGTGAGAAATGAGGGGGCGGAGGCTGCCGCAAACAGCCCCGCCCATGGATTTAGCAAAACACTGCAGGAGAAGACCCGTAAATATGAACTCCAATACTTTAATATATCATTTACCACACATACAGGAATAACTATACCAGAGGGGTGCAGGCACCCCGGTATAGTAATTCGGAGGGCTGGGGGTGTGGGGACTTGCACGGGCTCGGATGAGCCCGTGCCATCGGGGATATTGTAGTAGGAGGCCACCGAAGTGGGCGGCCGGTCTGTAGGGGGGTCTAAGCCCCCCTACAGACCTCAAACAGTCATTTAGCAATCAATTTAACTCTTTACTAGGTTTGCTGATCCCGGCAATAGCCGGGATCCGCAACCTATGCAGTTACCGGATGGCTCAGGATTACACATCCTGAGCCATCCGGTGACCGCAGTGCGGTCCCGGCAAACGCTGCGAAAACTGCTGCCTGCATGATTTTTAACGCAGGCAGCAGTGCCGGATCCGGCCACCGGATGGCTTGTGAAGCCATCCGGTGTTTTGCATAGGCTCCTATGAGGAGCGTTTCCTGGTCCGGTTTTGAGCTTTTTAAAAGCTCAAAACCGGATCAGGATTTTGCAACAAAAACGGAAATGTGACCCTGGCCAGTGACACACGTGAAGTGTATTGCAGGTCTGTCCTTGAACGACCTGTTGCCAGGAGCTGCAAAGTTACAGCTAAACGCTCCTCAGGTGGCACAGCTCGACGCATCAAAGTGTCCTGTCGGGCTATCAATGGCCTTACGCGTTCCAACAGGAATGTGAAAGAGTCCTCGGACATACAGAGATAGTTCCAGAAATCATGCGGACTCCCATCCTCCAGCTCACGGACCAGCCGCATGTGGCTCCGGTTGTCCCGTTGCAGAAGCCAATCACGAGCCCACACACGGCGTGGTCTGCGAACCTGCAACCTCTCATATCTATCCTCCAGCCACAATTCCTCTTTCACCAAGGCAAGAGCCACGATAACATCTCCATCAGGGTCCATGATGGTCGCACCTACCAACAACCTGCAAATGTGAGGAAAACAGACATCACTACAATGCATCATCACACATACCCAATACCCCCCACCTCCTTCACTATACATCTCCAAGGCACTTAACAACATCCTACCCAAGTCTGCTGATATGGCCACCCACATACTTATATTCCACCATTGATGGAGCAAACACTACATTACACTGCCTGACAACCAAACCAGGTCACACTACACCCATGGCCCTCCTCAACAAATACATCTCCATCATCCAAATGGGCACATCATGACACATCATGACCATACCCACATATACCTGCCCTTAATGTTCAGGTATGAGCACAAGCTATCTCAAAAGAGTTAGCTCACAATTAGCAAATCATGGTTCAGAACAACTGTATACTATTATCGGGACAAACTATCAGCTGACGCAGCAGACTATTGCATACTCATCATGTCCAAGACACATCCCTGAGGTGTTTATAATGCCGGATCTTCACACACAGACATTCGCATAAGCCACATGGTCCACTACACATCTCAGTATGGGCAGAAATGTTCCATTGTGTGTGCTCAAGGACACTACAATGTGGTCACAATTTAGATGCATCCTTCAAACATGATCCTGTATGGCAAAGGCAAAATGGGTTGTCAATGAGGAGGGTGTTTAGGGTGAATAAACAGTCATGCTTCCATTTATCAGTACTCAGTTTAGCTGCTAAACCCACCATCATTACAAAGTACATATGTGGCGCCCCGCAACGAGTGCGTCACAAGAGGGTATTGCAGCCATAAATGCAGCCGCAATATTCTCTGACACAGCAGTGATCGGGTTAACTTTGAGATCCAACCCTGCATGCATCACCTAGCATAGAGGGCCAATCCAGGGTCCTGGTGGGCGGAGTGCAAGGGTAGTGTAGAGGACGAGTTAACACAATTAGTTGGAGAGGAGAAGAGAAGAGACGTAGGAGCGGGGGCCCTGCACCTCGTGCCGCCCCCGGGCCGTCACCGGTCGGGTGTCAGTACCTGAAGCCTTAACAACCGGGATCGGGCATCACTAACCACGGGTTCCAAAAGACTCCCGTGCCCAAAACCTTACAGCCGGTTCACTGGTACCGAAGCTGGCAGCAGTTCACCTCTGCTACGCGAACCAGAAGCGTGGAGGAGCAGCTTTACAGGAGCACCCCACCACCAGCCAACTTCCAGTCGTCTAACCAGCGGTGTACCCACCGAGGGATCCAAGGCTCCCCAAAACATCCATAACGTACATCTTGGATAGGGCATTGAAGCAGCCTCCCCATACCCGATCTGGAATTCCTGGGCGACAATGGCAACCACTTAACTAGAATGGAGGAACACTGCGGATCTCTGAGGAACACCATCACTGCTGAGTCCACCCGGTCCACTACCCGTTAACTGTATGCCATGTACTGCCTGCTGGTTACAGTAAAGACCCGTTGCAGAGACTCTCTGTGTCCGTGCTTCCTTATGAACTGTCCGTCCGCACTACAAGGTAACCGCAGCTGCTGCACAACATCTCGAGCAGCTCCAGCCTCCGGGGATCACCGCTCAGCCTGTGGGGAGCGTTCCATCTTGCTGCTATCCATCCCCCGGAGGTTCCGCAGCGTCGGTAACGATTACCGAAACTACTCATAGGTGGCGTCACGAATAAATTAACCCCTTAATCTGTTCCGACAAGACGTCTACAACTTTTGATCTGCACTCAACCGGGCCCGGATACCGGCAGGCGCGGCCCACCCGTGACAAGGAGGAAGGAGCTACAGCCTGTCTAAACCGGAGCCCACGGGCCGACGGTGAGTCAGAATTTGGCGTCACGAACAGGATACGAGCAGGCCCGTTCCCTAACGGGTATTATGTGCTTAAAAAGACTTTAATGTCTACAATTTGGACTTTGTTCGTCCCTAAAAGAACTTTCCCGCCTTTTCACCGTGGGCCAAGATGGCGCCCAAGATGGCGTTCCCGCCATAAGGATCCGCCACGGGCAAGCCCAGGGGTGAGCCACCGCCCCTCATCGTGGGAGGGCTAAAGGCAAAGGCGCCAAACTCTTTGTCTGCCCTGATTGCTCGAATCAACCATGGGGGCGGACCCCAAAGACTTTTTCCCACCATTGGACTACAAAAAGCCCACAGGAAATGGGAGTGTCAGACCTTTCTTCACCAGCTCTCTACCAGAACGGTTACCGGTTGAACGGGTGTGGTTCTGACTCACCGTAGCCGGGGGGTACACGTAGCGGGCGTTGTTTCTCCTCCAGTCACGGAACCGCGCCTGCGGTGGTGTAGGCCCGGTGGTCCAGATCAAAAGGGGAATGGCGGAACAGTGGGGTGATTTGTCTTCGTGACGCCACCTGCGGGTGTTCTGGTAACGGTACCAGCGCTGTTCGGGTCTCCGGGGGATGGTACACAGCGAGATGGAACGCTCCCCACAGGATGAGCGGGAATCCCCGGAGCCGGGAGCTGCGCAAGATGTTGTGAGGCAGCTGCGGGACGCTGCGCGCTGAATCCTGGAGTAATGCACAACCACACAAAGTCTCTTTTAGGTACCTTTACTGGATGGTAGTCAGGTACACTCGGACCGGGATAGTGAAGTTGGCACTTATGGAGTTTCACAGCAAGCAGTGTTAGGCTTCCTTTCTCTACTTCTGGTGCTAAGGTCGGGTGGACGTGGAATCCAGCCGGACCGGGCAGGGTGTTCAATGGAACTTGCTTCACCTGGTTAGCAGCACTGAGGGCACTGTAAAAGGGTCTGAGCAGGATCAGTACTCTTCCCTGGGCTCTCGTGGGTAGGTGCATCAGGTGGAACAGGTGGCTAAACCTCCTGTTGGATGTAGCTGGTTCTCTGTGAGGGCTTTGTAGCTTCCACAGCTTCGGTTCCAGTAACCGGATGATTTGGAAAGAGTTGGATTAACTCTGTATTCCTGAGAGGTGATCTCCTTCTTCCTATTATCCCAATTGCAGGGATCTCCACTGGCTAACAGGCTAGCAGGGCCTAGTGTGTTCCTCATAGGGTGGAGGTTTCACACAGGCAGGCAGCTCTTGTAGCGTCTACCACACTCTGAAGTTTCTCCCTCCAAGACTCTTTTTATAGGGGGAACTGGTTAGAAGTCACCAGTGTTAGCTCCCCCTAGAGGCTCGGGGTGAAACCAGGTGTTCTAAGTGTTGTTTGTGTTGTGGTTTTGCTGTGCTGTTACTTACTCCATTTGTACCTAAGGATTTCTGTGGTGCCCAACAGGTGCCAGGGTGCCACATTCCCCCTTAGTTAACCTCAGTTCTCCCGGCTGAGCAAAAGGTTCTTTTTACAACTTACCACTAAGCATTTATAACATTCAATTTACAAAGTCTTAAAGAAAACACAAAAATCACTGAAAAAGGAGTGAAAAATGTGGAAAAAGTGAAAAGCAGTCCGTACGGCACTAGTCCATCTGCCGCAGGCTGGAAAAAGGTAAAGTTAGTGGTCACACAAGTCCTGTGACAATTGTTCAAAGTTTTTGAAAAAGGGAAAAAGGTAAAGTCCAGGGATACATGGTAAACTTTATACATTCCCTACGGGTGTCTCTGCTTGGGAGGCCGGTACTAACCTTCTATACCTTACCAGGCGCTTTCTGTCCCCAACTTAGTATACTTGGGACATAGCCCAGTTCCTCCACCCTTCTGTACACTACTTTTTACAGGTTTTTGAAAACTGGTTAATATTTACAACACTTACAGGTTACATGCTCCACTACATTTTAAACCCATTCTCCAAGTTTTTGTGGGGGTTGACCTAATGTACTACGTGTGGATCTGCGTAGTGTGGGTGTTTCCAAAGCTGTTTGTGTAGTGTACGAAGTGGTTGGTACTTCTCTATGTCTGCTTTGTGTAAGACCATAGTAAGTGCGGAGTCTATCAACTGGACTGACCTCTGTAGGTAGTTGATTAGGAAAGGCTTCTCTCACTGTGGGACTAGCAGGCTGACCGATTACAGGAATCTCAGGTTCCATGATAACAGGCTGCAATTCTTGCACTTGGACTTCTTCTTGTTGGACTTGTGGAATTGGATTTGGTTTTGGCTGACCTTCTGTAGGCTGGTAGAAGTGCATAACTGGTATAAGGAATGCATCACCTATTTGCGGCCAATCAGCTGGTAAGTATCCAATTTCTGTAAGGACTAGATTTTCTTTTGTTTCTTCATCTGTAGTTACTGCAGGGTAACTGGTTGCTTGTGGGATTAACTGTGGCGGACATTTCTTCAAATGATCCCTTGAGACAGTCGCAATAGTATTCCCATTGTCTTTGCTAATAACACAAGTTTTTGAGTTATCAAAGTGTGACGGCATAACGGTGTAGGGTATGGATTCCCAACTGTTATCCAATTTGTTAGTTTTTCGCTTTCTTTTCAGCACTACATCACCTATAGCTAGTGGTTCAGCTGAGGCGTGCTTGTTAAAGTCTTTTTCTTGCTTGGTTCTACTGATTTCCAGGTTCCTCTCAACACTCTCCTGTACTTTCTTGTACTTTTCTTGGCGTTGGCTGACCCAGTCTTCATCAGAAGAGTCCTCTGTGGGTTCAATGGTTCCCATCTGCAAATCAATAGGCAGTTTACCTGGTCTTGCTCTCATCAAGTAAGCAGGTGTGTAATTTGTCGAACTGACAGGTATGTGGTTGTAGATGTCCACGAGATCTGGAAGTTTCTCTGGCCATTGATTTCTCTCTTCAACTGGTAAGGTTTTGAGCATGTCAATGACTATGTGGTTCATCTTCTCACATAAACCGTTCGTCTGAGGATGATAAGGTGTTGTGCGGATTTTCTTACACCCATACAGCCCTAAGAATTCTTGGAACAGAGCTGATTCGAAGGCTGGCCCTTGGTCAGTTAAGACCTGGTCTGGATACCCATGGGGGCGACAGAAGTAACTCTGGAACGCTTTGGCTGCTACCTCAGCAGTTAAATCCTTAACTGGAACGACTACCAGGAATCTTGAGTAGTGATCAACGATGGTGAGAGCGTAGGAGTACCCGGTTCGACTTGGGGTAAGCTTCACGTGGTCGAGAGCAACTATTTCAAGAGGTTTGGTGGTAACAATTGGTTGCAACGGAGCTTTCTGAGTTAGATGGTCTTTTCTTCGAAGGTGACATGGTCCACAGTTTTTACACCATTTGTCAATGGAACCTCTCATACCGACCCAGTAGAACCGATCCTTCAGGAGTCTCTCCAGTTTCTTCCATCCAAAGTGTCCTGCATCATCATGGTATGCTTCAAGGATCATCTGGACTTCAGTCTTGGGAACTACAATCTGCCAGATGAGTTCATGGGTTCTCGGATTGAGGTATCTTCTGCATAGTTTACCTTGGTAGACGAACAACCTTCCTTTCTCCTTCCACAGGCGTTTAGCAGTTGGTGAGGCATCAGAGTCCATATTGGCGTGTTCTTGAGTGATGAGATCCCTTACCAGGCTGACATCTGGGTCGTTGGCTTGAGCCTCCTTCCAGTCATGGTGAGGTAACGGGTTCACGGTCCTCTCTACACGTGTCTGGTTTCTCTGATGACATGTTGCTGTACCTGAACGGTGGAAAGCAGGTAGTTCAATCTCTTCTAGGTCATCTATGTCTTCTCCCTCTTCAGGAAGATGAGGCATTCGGGACAGGGCATCAGCATTGCCGTTCTTGTGACCTGCCCGGTACTTTACAGTGAAGTCGTAGTTAGCGAGTCTTGCTACCCAACGCTGTTCTAGGGCTCCCAGCTTTGCAGTCTCTAAGTGTGTTAGAGGATTGTTGTCTGTGAAAGCTGTGAACGGGACGGATGCCAGGTAATGCTTGAAACGCTCTGTGATCGCCCAGACCAGGGCCAGGAACTCCAGCTTGAAGGAGCTGTAGTTTTCCGGGTTCCTTTCGGTGGGACGAAGCTTTCTGCTTGCGTAGGCTATCACCTTCTCCTTGCCCTGCTGACGTTGAGATAGGACTGCTCCTAAACCTTCATTACTTGCATCTGTGTACAGCAAAAACGGTAGATTGTAGTCAGGGTAGGCCAGGATCTCTTCTCCAGTTAAAGCATCTTTTAACGTTTGGAAGGACTTGTCCTGCTCTGGGCCCCAGTGGAACGGGGGTCCCCTGATCTTGCCGTTTTTGGATTGACCTACTAAGAGATCTTGCATGGGGGCAGCTATCTTGGTATAGCCTTTGATGAATCGTCGGTAGTACCCGACCAGTCCTAGGAATTGACGTACCTCCTTGTGGTTGATGGGTGCTGGCCAGTCCTTGATGACGGTTACTTTGTCCGGATCCGGTGCTACGCCTTCGGCGCTGACCACATGTCCTAGGTATTGGACCTTGGGTTTCAGCAGGTGGCACTTGGACGGTTTCAGTTTCATCCCGTACTTGGACAGTGACTCGAACACTTCACTCAGGTGTTGGAGGTGATCTTCATAGGTCTGAGAGTAGACAATGACATCATCAAGGTATAACAAGACAGTCTCAAAGTTCTTGTGGCCCAAACAACACTCCATAAGTCTCTGGAATGTTCCTGGGGCATTGCACAAACCGAATGGCATACTGTTGAACTCGCATAAGCCCATGGGAGTAGTGAAGGCTGTCTTCTCACGATCCTCCTCTGCAACGGCAACCTGCCAGTACCCACTAGTAAGATCTAATGTGGAGAAGTAGTTGGCAGATTTGAGTGCAGCTAGTGACTCTTCTATGCGTGGTAACGGGTATGCATCTTTGTGTGTGACTTTGTTGATTTGCCTATAATCTACACACATCCTCATACTACCATCTTTCTTTTTAACCAGGACTAGTGGTGCGGCCCAGGGACTACAGCTATCCCTAATGACTCCTGCATTCTTCATGTCCTGAAGCATCTCTTTTGCTTTCTGGTAGTGAGTGGGTGGTATAGGCCTGTACCTTTCTTTGATGGGTGCATGGTTGTTTGTGGGGATATGATGTTGTACCCCTTTAATCCTCCCAAAGTCAAGTGGGTGTTTGCTGAACACTTGCTCATACTCCCGAACCACCCGGTATACTCCATTTTTCTGGTGAGAGGGTGTATTGTCAGTTCCCACACTGAGGTCTTGACACCATTTCTCTAACTGATCTTTGGAGTGAGGGGTTCATCAGTGACTGTTTGGTTTGAGGATTTTACATCAATCACAGCATCATCTTTTACTTGGTACAATTTAGCAACAGTTGCATATCTTGGTAGTCTGACTTCGTCATCACCATAATTCAATATGCGTACGGGGACTCTCCCCTTTCTTACATCGACTAACCCTCTGGCTGTCAAGAGCGTAGGACTACTGTCAGACATTACAGGTTCTACTACAGCTTGGTAGTCCTGCCCTCTGAGGCCTATGGCTGCTCGACACCAGATCATCATTTCACTTCTGGGTGGTACCACAATTGGAATGGGATCTGTGACCCTTACTCTGCCAATCTCACCATTTGACAAGGTTACCTGTTGTTGATACACCAGAGCTCTGATCTGCTTTTGGATAGCCCTCTTTTCTATGGGTTTACCGGCTTCAGCACTCTGTTGGAGCAAAAACAACACTTCATCGAGGCATTTGATCATGACATTGGTACCCAATATGACATATGGATCCTTGTGGTTAGGCTTATCCTGAACCACTAAGATACCCTGGTTTTTCAACTGCACCCTCCCCACCTTTACTGTAGCTTCCCACTGTCCCTCTATGGTAACCGGAATACCATTAGTGGCTTCAAGGTTCATCTCGGGATTTGGGGGTTCTAGCTTAACATCTGGCCAGAACTGCTTGTAAAGGGTACTGGGGATGGATGTCACCTGGGATCCAGTGTCTATCAAGGCGGAGATAGCGATGCCATCGATGACGATTGGTAAGTATGGACAGTCTCCCACATACTTGTATTCCCAGCTGGACGTAGGGCCTGCACAGTCTACTCCTGGGGTTGGCCCTTCTCGCCCAGGGGTCGCTCGTTTAAAGGACGGGATTGCAAGTTGCGTCCTCCTAAGTCGTTCTGCTGACTGTTGCGGCGTCTGTCAGGACTGCGGCGGTCTGCAGGTTTTCCTCGCGACGGCTGTGTCTTTCTCCTCATCCAGGGGACGTCATCTGGACTGTCGGCGAGTAGAATCTTGTCCGATGGCCTTGCATCTGTCTTGGGTCTTCTCCCAGCTTGTAGCTTGGCCACGTCTTTCATCAGCTGCTCGACATTAGCACACAGTTGATCAAACCGGTCAGGTGTTACAGTCTGTGCGTTGGATTGAATCGCAGGGGTTGGAGATGCTGCTGCCGGCACGGAAGGGGTGTCAGCGTACTGCTGCTGCGGTGAAGCGGGATCAGGTACTTCAGCGAGTCGCTGTCCCCAGACTGTTAAGTCTCTCAAGGTATCAAACTCTGCGCCTGGATTCTGTATGGACCACCAGCTTGCTTGCTTCCTATCCTCAGATAGTTTAAGGCCCACAATAAATTGTCCAATTAACGCTTTGTTCTCATCTCGAGCACTGTCAGGGTCGACTTGTTTTAACAGTCTGTATGCTTCTTGCAAGCGCAGTGAATAATCAAGGACACTTTCTTGTGCCCCTTGGTTACAACGGTAGAATGACAGTCTTAATCCAGCTTCTGTATGGCACTCAAAGACCCGAGTTAATCTAGCGAATATCTGCTCCACAGATTCCTGAACTTCTACAGGCCAGCTGCGGCTCTGCAGTTCGGCTGCACCGGTTAATTGTCCCATAATAACTGAAGCTCTTTGCTTACCGGTCATCGGGTACATGTCCAGGGCTTGGCATATCTTCCTCTGGAAGTTTTCCAAGGTGCTGGGTACGCCGCTGTACTTGGGTAACCAGGTCGCACTAGGAACGTAGGGTAGAGACATCGGCATAATCGGGGCGGGTTGCGGTAGCATACCGCCGACTTGTTGCTGTCCATCAAGTTGTATATTCTGAGGTGCCGCTTGGTCTAGCGGGGGCACCGCGTGATCGGGAGCCGGGTTACTCATGGTCGCTCCCCCTTAGTTAAGCGTAGCCTTTCCCTCGGTTGCAAACGGAAGTGTCGGCCTCGCGGTGAGGAGTGAGGCACCACGGGAGTTTCCGGTTCCTGCTGCGTACGGAGGAAGTCGTCAGAGCGTGGGGGTGAGGCCAATCTTCGCGCCCTCTGCACAGTCACGCCCCTTCTTTTCCCGCCTTTTCGCGCAGCAATGGCGGACCAAATGTACAGTTCGATATTTACAGTCAATAAATAGCACACAATACCCGAGATAACGGGCCTGCTCGTATCCTGTTCGTGACGCCAAATTCTGACTCACCGTAGCCGGGGGTACACGTAGCGGGCGTTGTTTCTCCTCCAGTCACGGAACCGCGCCTGCGGTGGTGTAGGCCCGGTGGTCCAGATCAAAAGGGGAATGGCGGAACAGTGGGGTGATTTGTCTTCGTGACGCCACCTGCGGGTGTTCTGGTAACGGTACCAGCGCTGTTCGGGTCTCCGGGGGATGGTACACAGCGAGATGGAACGCTCCCCACAGGATGAGCGGGAATCCCCAGAGCCGGGAGCTGCGCAAGATGTTGTGAGGCAGCTGCGGGACGCTGCGCGCTGAATCCTGGAGTAATGCACAACCACACAAAGTCTCTTTTAGGTACCTTTACTGGATGGTAGTCAGGTACACTCGGACCGGGATAGTGAAGTTGGCACTTATGGAGTTTCACAGCAAGCAGTGTTAGGCTTCCTTTCTCTACTTCTGGTGCTAAGGTCGGGTGGACGTGGAATCCAGCCGGACCGGGCAGGATGTTCAATGGAACTTGCTTCACCTGGTTAGCAGCACTGAGGGCACTATAAAAGGGTCTGAGCAGGATCAGTACTCTTCCCTGGGCTCTCGTGGGTAGGTGCATCAGGTGGAACAGGTGGCTAAACCTCCTGTTGGATGTAGCTGGTTCTCTGTGAGGGCTTTGTAGCTTCCACAGCTTCGGTTCCAGTAACCGGATGATTTGGAAAGAGTTGGATTAACTCTGTATTCCTGAGAGGTGATCTCCTTCTTCCTATTATCCCAATTGCAGGGATCTCCACTGGCTAACAGGCTAGCAGGGCCTAGTGTGTTCCTCATAGGGTGGAGGTTTCACACAGGCAGGCAGCTCTTGTAGCATCTACCACACTCTGAAGTTTCTCCCTCCAAGACTCTTTTTATAGGGGGAACTGGTTAGAAGTCACCAGTGTTAGCTCCCCCTAGAGGCTCGGGGTGAAACCAGGTGTTCTAAGTGTTGTTTGTGTTGTGGTTTTGCTGTGCTGTTACTTACTCCATTTGTACCTAAGGATTTCTGTGGTGCCCAACAGGTGCCAGGGTGCCACAGTTCCCTCCGAAGACGAGAATGGCCAGCACGAGACTCCAAGACCTAATGCGGGAGGTCGAGGCAGAGGCCAGAGCAGCCGTAGGCCAACCGGGTCCGGGTCTTGCCCTTACCATAGACGGCAGCCCCGACTTTTGGCTAGAGGCTCTACAAGACCTCCGGGTGCGGTTACTTGAGACTGTGGAATGGACGATTCGCAGCTGGAGCGCGACCCTAGGCAGAAGACTCCATCATGCGATGCAGCAGAGCCGACCGGGTACAGCTTCTCCAGGTCCAGACGACGTCGCCAACTTCTCAACCGCCTCACCGTCACCCACCACCTGTCCTACTTCGTCACCGGAGCCCATAGACTGCATCATTCCGGTGGAGGCCACAGCTCAGCTCGTTCCAGTGATTGAAACCGCAGCCGAAACCTGAGCCGGAGCTTCCAATACGCTCCACCGAAGAACTTGACATCTACCAGGTTCCCCTTGAGGAACCCGTCAACAGTTGGACTATCCAAGAGACTGTTGCCTGTTTCGTCCCCGTACCGGAGGCCTCCTTTGCAATTGCCGAGGCCCACCTGGTAACCGGGATTGAGACACCTCTACCTGCAGAAACAGATGAAGAGGCAGGCAGCCAGGAAGCCCTGCAGGATGTCCCCGAGGAAGGATCCGCAGCATTACCGCCCTGTTGTACAGAGGAACCTACTCCAACATCTCCAACCATTGAGCAGCCTGATGTGGTCATCGAGGAAGTGGTCGAGGACGATGACGACGAGACCCATAGTATCCCTGAGGATCTCGACACCGGGTTCGCTTGGGGAGACACCGAGGAACTTCCTACCGGACATACAACTCGGGTACACTGGTCGGGTGCAATGCCGACACCTTCCCCTGTGCCGTTCCACCGGGTGCCTATCCAGACTGCCCGCCAAGCTCAAGTTTCCCGCCAAACCACCAGATCCACCGTTCATCTTTACACCCTGAGCCGTAACGACGGAGATGTACGCCAGCGACGACGAGAGGAGTGGCAAGCCCGTGAACGCGCCAACATGCAGGCCCGTGCCGAGGCTCGCCGCCAACCGCCGCTGCCTGATGAACTCCGCCGCGAAGGTAGAATTTCCACCTTTAACTTACATACCGGGTGGGGGTTCGCTTGGGAGGTGGGTTTGAATGAGGAGGTGTTTGTGGGGCGCCGGGACGTTGAGTCAAACTTGCCTAGAGGACATCCCGATCGCGACCTATACCGGGGCGATATTATCACCTACGAACGCTATGCTTGTCCAGATGGGTGGTTCGCTATCCGGGTGCGCCATCGTTCTCCGTGCCAGTGACTCTAAAGCTTGGGCTCACTCAATAACTCTGTTCCTGTTTAACCACTGACTGTGTGATCTTGCGGCTACCGCCTGAACTTTTGATATAAGGACAGCCGACCGCCCGCTGAGTCCGCATAAAGTGTGTTACCTGCTTACTTTGCTTAGTCCATCATAGCATCTCTTTACCTGTTTTTCTTTAATAAAAGTGTGTTTTATGTATGTTAAAACAAAATACAAAATCCTCTGTAATGCGAGTAGTGTGACGCTTGGGGACAAGCGAATTTAACCAAGGGGGAGTGTGTCGCCCCGCAACGAGTGCGTCACAAGAGGGTATTGCAGCCATAAATGCAGCCGCAATATTCTCTGACACAGCAGTGATCAGGTTAACTTTGAGAGGGGCTTTGAGGGGCTGATGGGGCATATTGTTATGTGATGGGGCTGATGGGGCATATTGTTATGTCATGGGGCTGATGGGGCATATTATTATGTGATGGGGCTGATGGGTCATATTATTATGTGATGGGTCAGGATGGGGCATATTATGTGATGGGGCAGGATGGGGCATATTATGTGATGGGGCATATTATTATGTGATGGGGCAGGATGGGGCATATTATGTGATGGGGCATATTATGTGATGGGACAGGATGGGGCATATTATGTGATAGGGCAGGATGAGGCATATTATTATGTGATGGGGCAGGATGGGGCATATTATGTGATGGGGCATATTATGTGATGGGGCAAAATGGGCTCATTATTATGTGATGGGCCTGATGGGGCATATTATTATGTGATGGGGCTGATGGGGCACATTATTATGTGATGAGGGCTGATGGGGCACATTATTATGTGATGGGGGCAGAATGGGCATATTATTATGTGTTGGGGCAGAATGGGCATCTTACGTGATGGGGGCTGTTGGGACATATTATTACATGATGGATGGGGGCTGATGGGGCAATTATGTGAAGTGGGTAGGATGGGGCAGATTACTATGTGATGGGGTCAAGGGTGGTGCAATAATACCAGGTGACAAGGATGGGGCACATTACTTCCGGATGGGACATATTACTGCAACGAGACAAGGATGGGGCATATTAATGGCAAAAGGACAAGGAGAGGGTCAGGATGGAGCACAACTGCATGGAGATGGTCAGGATGGATCATATAGCTAGGGGAGGATCAGAATGGAGCACATAGCTAGAAGGAGAGGATCAGAATGGAGCACATAGCTAGAAGGAGAGGATCAGGATGGGGAACATAGCTAGAAGGAGAGGGTCAGGATGGAGCACATTACTACAAGGAGAAGGTCAGCATGGAGCACATACCTACAAGGAGAGGGTCAGGATGGAGCACGTAACTACAAGGAGAGGGTCAGGATGGAGCACATAACTACAAGGAGAAGGTCAGGATGGAGCACATAGCTACAAGGAGAGGGTCAGGATGGAGCACATTACTACAAGGAGAGAATCAGGATGGAGCACATAGCTACAAGGAGAGGGTCAAGATGGAGCACATAACTACAAGGAGAGAATCAGGATGGAGTACATAACTGCAAGGAGAGAATCAGGATGGAGCACATAACTGCAAGGAGAGAATCAGGATGGAGCACATAACTACAAGAAGAGGGTCAGGATGGAGCACATAACTACAAGGAGAGAATCAGGATGGAGCCACATAACTACAAGGAGAGGGTCAGGATGGAGCACATTACTACAAGGGAGGGACCAGGATTTCAGTATGAAATCTGCTTGCATTCCATGATAAAATCTATCTCCTATCTGTCTAATATTCCGCATTTTTTCCATATAGATCAGTCCACCTGCTGTTTCTAGAAAGGGCAGTGGCAGCACCTCAGTTTCAATGTGCAGCACACATGAGCTGTCTGACCACTGCTGAAGAGAAGAGAAGACTGCAAAGGTAAGTTTAAAATTAAATTATTGTTAAAATAATCGAATTGATCATCAGTGTTTCAGGACTGCAACCACTGCACAGGGAAGAGAGTTGCATCTGTTGGCTCTCCTCCCTGTGCAGCGCTTGTGATGACCACTACTGTAATTTAGGTTACATTACCGTATTGGCACTTTGCCATAAATAATTTGGTTTTGGGTTGCGGTTTGGGCACTCGGCCTCTGAAAGGTTCGCCATCACTGTTCTATAGTATCCCACAGGTGGGGATCCCCAATATCCGGTGTTTCTCTTTGGACGAACTCCCTCAAGTTCCTCGCTTCTTTTCTGCGCTATGCTCCTTGCCTTCAGTCCCACTTAGGCTTGCGGGACGTAGAAGGGCCACTCCGGGTCACTGGTTCGGGCCTAATCGCAGCACCAACTACCAGGACGTCTTCACAGCTCTCCTAGCATCTGCACACTCTGACTAACTCCGCCCCCAGCAGCAGTATTTATAAGGGATCTTGCCTGAGGGCAGCAAGTTGGGCTTTCCCTACTGTGCCGGGGTGGAAGGTGTTGTATGTAGTAGGTACCTGCTGTGCATTTAGAGAAGTCTGTGGCTGCCTGCGTGAGCAGGGTGCCACACATACACCACAGGCTATGCCAAAGTCACATAGACACCACGGGCTCTGCCAGAGTCACACAGATACCATGGGCTCTGCCCGATTCACACAGACGCCACAGGGTCTCCAGAGTCACACAAACACCATGGTCTCTGCCAGGGTCACACAGGCACCACAGGCTATACAAGAGTCATAGAGACACCACAAGATCTGCCAGGGCCACACAGACAGCAAGGGCTCAGTGAGGGCCATACAGACACCACGGGCCCTGCCACGGTCACAGAGACACCACAACATCTGCCAAGGCCACACAGACACCAGGAGCTCAGTCAGGTTCACAGAGCCACTACGGGCTCTGCCAGGGCCACAGAGATGCCACAGGCTCTGCCAGACTTACAGAGACACCACTGGCTCAGCCAGGGCCATACAGATACCACAGGCTCTGCCAGACTTACCAAGACACCACGGGCTCTGCCAGGGTCACACAGACATCATGGCTCTGCCAGAGTCACACAGACACTACGGGCTCTGCTAGGGTCACACAGACACCACAGGCTCTGCAAGAGTCACAGAGACACTGCAAGACCTTCCAGGGCCACACAGACACCAAGCTGGGTCCTTCCCTGGAGGGATATCTGGCTAGTCCTGTGTTTGAGACTCCTAACCGAGGCTTCACAGACTCTATTCTTGGAAAGGTCTCCCTGAGATCAGTGAATGCTTTGTGATGTTGATCTACTAGGCCTTGCTTCCACCTACCCAGAATCCTACTCCACACTGATGAGGGGCAACACCCCGAAACAGCTGTCTGTGGATGGATACCTGGCCTTGGTATTCCCTTGTCATATCTCTAAGCATGTAAAAGAGCTGGATATTGACTAAAAGGGCCACTTAACATGGTGGTTATGGTGTTCTCCGCAAGGAGCCACCCCTTGGCTGGGTCCTTCCCTGGAGGGATATCTGGCTAGTCCTGTGTTTGAGACTCCTAACCGAGGCTCCACAGACTCTATTTTGCATATTCATAATTCCCAGGAGGCAATGCGCCTAGGAATTCACTGTGTTGAGCGCTTTAGCCAGCTGCCCGCAGTGTTTTCTTGGACTGGTCTTCCTGAGATCAGTGAATGCTTTGTGATGTTGGTCTACTAGGCCTTGCTTCCACCTAGCCAGAATCCTACTCCACACTGATGAGGGGCAACACCCTGAAACAGCTGTCTGTGGATGGATACCTGGCCTTGGTATTCCCTTGTCATATCTCTAAGCTTGTAAAAGAGCTGGATATTGACTAAAAGGGCCACTTAACATAGTGGTTATGGTGTTCTCCGCAAGGAGCCACCCCTTGGCTGGGTCTTTCCCTGGAGGGATATCTGGCTGGTCCTGTGTTTGAGACTCCTAACCGAGACTCCACAGACTCTATTTGCATACACAGACACCAAGGGCTCAGTCAGGGTCACACCGTACACCACAGGTTTTGCCACAGTCACAGAGACACCACAGGCTCTGCCATAATCACACAAACACCACGGTCTACGCCAGGGTCACACAGATACCCCAGGCTATGCAAGAATCACAGAGACACAGCAAGATCTGCCAGGGCCGCATAGACACCAAGGGCTCAGTCAGGGTCACACAGACACCACGGGCTCTGCCAGGGACTCAGAGACGCCACAGGAGCTGCCAGACTTACAGAGACACCACGGGTGCTGGCAGAGTCACACAGCCACCACGGACTCAGTCAGGGCCACACAGATACCATGGGCTCTACTAGACTTACAGAGACACCACGAGCTCTGCCAGGGCAACACAGATACCATGGGCTCTGCCAGGGCCCCAGAGACACCCTAGGCTATCCAAGAGTCACAGAGACACCACAAGATCTGCCAGGGCCACATAGACACCAAGTGGTCATTGAGGGCCATACAGACACCACGTGCTCTGCCAGGGTCATAGAGACACCACAAGCTCTGCCACACGTACCAAGACATCACGGACTCTGCAAAAGTCACACAGACAGCAAGGGCTCAGTCAGGGTCACACAGACACCACGGGCTCTGCCAGGGCCACAGAGACACCACAGGCTCTGCCCGACGTACCAAGACATCACGGACTCTGCAAAAGTCACACAGACACCACGGGCTCTTCCGGAGTCACACAGACACCACGTGGTTTGCCAGGTCACACAAACACCACGGTGTCTGCAAGAGTCACAGAAACACCAAAACGTCTGCCAGGTCCACACAGACACCCCAGGCTCTGCTAGAGTGACAAAGATACCACAGGCTCTGCCAGAGTCACACAGATACCACAGACTTAGCCACGGTCACAGAGACACCACAGGCTTTGCCAGTGATACAAAGACACCACATGCTCTGCCAGGGTCACACAGCCATCACGGGCTCTGCCAGGGTCACACAGATACCATGGGCTCTACTAGGGTCATACAGACACCACGAGCTCTGCAAGAGTCAAACAGACACCACGGGCTCTGCCTTGGCCACACGGACACCACGGGCTCTGCCAGGGTCACACAGACACCATGGGCTCTGCCAGGGTCACACAGACACCACGGGCTCTGCCAGGGTCACACAGACACCACAGGCTCTGCAAGAGTCACAGAGACACTGCAAGATCTGCCAGGGCCACACAAACACCAAAGGCTCTGCCAAAGTCACACAGGTACTACAAGCTCTGCCAGGGCTCCACAGACACCAAGGGCTCTGCCAGAGTCACACAGATACCACGGGATCTGCCAAGGCCACACAAATACCAAGGGCTCAGTCAGGGACACACAGACACCACAGGCTCTAACAGGGCCACAGAGATGCCACAGGCTCTGCCAGATTTACAGAGGCACCATGGGCTGACTTACCCCTGGCCGAGACTGTGGGGTACTTGGGATCGGGCCCTCTCGTCATCGTCTGGGGCTGCGGGATGTCATGGTGGCGTGACCCGGTCCGTGATCTCCTCGTCGGACGATAAGTTAAAAAGGGGAATTTAAAAAATTGATGAAAATAAAAGTAAAAATAAGCGTTTTTGTCGTGACGCCACCCGTGAGATGCAGCCGGTATAGCCGCTGCTACAGTCGGGACCTCTGGAGATGATGGGAGTAGCAACGAGGATGGTTCCACTCTCCACGGGAAGAGCAGTGCCCCAGGGCAACTAGAAAGTTTATGGAGATAAGGGTAATGGTAGGCCAGCGAGGCTGTGCTACTGGCAGAGTTTAAAGTCACACTCAGGCAGGCTGCTGCTGCCGGCTCGGTGAATCAATCTACCTCTCCTCAGGCATGGAAATCACAGTCTCACATAGTGCTGAGCTTCAACCTGGTTTACTTCACTTTCTTGAGAAAGACGCATACTGAGTTGAAATGCATCATGGTTATCGGACCCGCGTGTTGTACACAGTTTTATTAAAGCCTAAAGGTAATTTACTACTGGTCGTGGAGCTGTAATTATTCCCTAGCGCTTACCACATATTCTATCCTTTCCTCATTACCTTACATATCCTCCCTGCGGGGAGTGGGTTGTGGAGCTGCTCTGGGCTACAGGACATGGCCTTCGTCATTTAGATAATCCTCCTGAGCTGTCACGTGATCCTTGGCCACCGAGGAAAACGCTGAAGACACCATTTTTTCACATCAATCCAGAAGAGTGAAATTCATTATTTCAAAGACCTCGCAAGTGTGCAAGTTAATCCAGTTGTGCGGACGGCACAACTGGTCAAGGTGAGCAATACAAAGATATACCGAGGGTAATTATTGCAAACACAGTATGGCGCAAATTGGATTTTATTTTTTACTTCACTTTCTTGGCAGATGGTTACAAAACAGTGCAGTGGCGGCTACGGTAGGTTTATAGCAACCGGATAGCTCATCCAAATCACCCTCTTTCGTGTTCCTTTCATGGGCCCTCTCAGTCTGTCCACATGTAAGCTACGATCCTGCTGCCACAGGCTTTTTGTGGGCGACCAGATTGGTCCCCTAGCCCTAGTACGGATGCCTTCTTTTTGCTGCGCCGGAGGTAGGGTCGCGGGACATAAAGACCCCGCACCCCACCAGTGTTCGCGTAGAGCGTCCTGGCCACTTCAGCAGAGCTGGCACCCTGGTTTCTGCCCCTGTCCCTCAGCGTCAGCGTAATTCGAGCACACCTAGGACTCCTTCTGTCTTTCACTATGGTTTGCAGCCCGGGACCCGGACAAGCCTCATGGTGGCACAGGCTGCCGAATACGTCTCCTTTCAGTCTTGTTTGCTGGCTCCTTCTGACTGAATTTGACTCCTCGACATTAATTGGCTGACTGGCTCACTGAACTTGGTGTTTTCTAGTTTTGTTTCCTCCCCTAACCGTGTCCTGTCCTAACTTCCCCACCCTCCACTTGTCTCCTCCCGCCATCCCGTTGCTGGGCATGAAGTCCCTAGTCTTGGTATCGAGAGTGTGTTGGGTGTGTGTTTGGGGTGACTGGACTTACCGATCCTGGTTGCTGCGCCATCTGGCGCCACAGGGCTCTGCCAGAGTCACACAGACACCATGGGCTCTGGCAGAGTCACACAGATACCACAGGTTCAGCCAGGGTCACACAGACGTCACAAGCTCTGCCAGAGTCACACAGACACCATGGGCTCTGCCAGAGTCACACAGATAAAACGGGTTCTACCAGGGTCACACAGATACCAAGGGCTCATGTAGCACCCAGGGTTTGGGGTACTCGGGTGTCAGGCGGCAATGATGAACTCTCCTGTTGTTACGGGGAACGGCGGCCGCGCCTGACCCAGATTCCTGGGGTATCTTTTAGAAAAGGGGGAGATATTTACAGGGGGTTATGTACAAAGTTATTTGTCATTACGCCACCTGTAGTTTCTGGTGATTCGCACCAGTGCCGCCACAGTCCGCCGGAGGTAGATGGTATTGCGGCTAGTGTGGTAAATTCCTCCACAGGAAGGACTGGGACCTCCGGGGCAGCGTAGTGAGAGGGGCAGCTTGGAGTGGATCTGGGATTGTATAGGGCAGGGGTCTCAAACTCGGTTGGGTTGGTGGGCCGCACGTAGAAAAAAATTGATATCGGGGGGCCGCATTGCTTGTAGGACTAAAGGTACCGTTACACGTCGCAACATTGCATGCAATTTCACAGGCAATTTGCTGGTTGCAGTGAAATCATGGACACATTGTTCTATTTTCTTGCTGTGTACAAATGTAACAATGTGTCCATGATTTCACTGCAACCAGCAAATTACCAGTGACATTGCATGCAATGTTGCGATGTGTAACGGTACCCTAAGTGACATTTTAGCAATACCAGAATTTTTTGCTCAATCTAGTAAAGTACAAATTATGATCTTCTTGTAGTAATGTCCCCACCCTTGTCTCCATCTTGTAGTAATGTCCCCATCCTGGTCCTCGTCATGTAGTAATGTCCCCATCCTGGTCCTTGTCATGTAGTAATGTCCCCATCCTGGTCCTTGTCATGTAGTAATGTCCCCATCCTGGTCCAGCTCTTGTAGTAATGTCCCCATCCTGGTCTCCATCTTGTAGTATGTGTCCCCATCCTGGTCCTCTTCTTGTAGTAATGTCCTCATCCTGGTCCCCATCCTATATTAATGTCTCCCATCCTGGTCCTCCTCTTGTAGTAATGTCCCAATCTTTTAGTAATGTTCCCTCCCTTGTCATCTTGTAGTCATGTCCTGGTCTCTATTCTTTTTGTTCTCTCGCTCACTCACACACTCACATAGGGCTTGTCCACACACCTGCGCTCTCAGTATTTAGCGCTTCTGCACTAAATACTTAGATTTTGACAGAGAAGCGCAGGTGCGTGTATGCGGCCGCTTTCAGCAGACGCTGTCCCTGGTTACCCGATGTGTATCGTGGTATTATACACATACACACTCACTCACATATACACTCACACATACTCACACTCTCTCTCTAACACTCACTCATACACACCTGATGCCCCGGGCTCATTATATATGCAGCCGCAGCGGTACCGCGGCGGCTGCATGTATAATGGCCGGGGCATGCATTTCAACCAAGTCAGGTAGTTTCTACGGCCATTGGTTTCTCTCTTCCAACGGTAGGATCTTTAACATGTCAATGATGATGTGATTAATTTTCTCACAGAGTCCGTTGGTTTGTGGATGATACGGGGTTGTTCTGATCTTCTTGCACCCATACATCTGGCAGAACTCTTGGAAGATCTCTGCTTCAAAGGCTGATCTTTGATCTTTTAGGACATGTTCTGGATATCCCAATGGTCTGCAGAAGACATTTTGGAAGGTTTTAGCAGCTGTTGCAACTGTTAAGTCTTTTATAGGGGCACCCATTAAGAATCTCGAATAATGGTCTGCCATGGTCAACGGCTTCTTTCATCACCCGGAACGCTTCTTCTTGTTCCTTACCCCATCTCCACTGAGAATCCTTTGGCTTGCACTTTGTGGGTTGGCCTACTAGTAGGTCTTGCAGGGGCGCAGCCTTCTTGGTGTACTCCTTGATGAACCTCCGGTAGTAGCCCACTAAACCTAGGAATTGACGTACTTCCTTGATGGTCTTGGGTTCTGGCCACTCTTTGATTGCTGTCACCTTGTCTGGATCAGGCGCCACGCCTTCGGCACTGACTATGTGTCCCAGGTACTGCACTCTTGGCTTTAACAGGTAGCATTTTGATGGTTTTAGCTTCATCCCGTATTTGGCCAGAGATTCAAACGCCTCTCCTAGATGAGTGACATGTTCCTCGTAGGTCTTGGAGTAGATGATCACGTCATCCAGATAGAGCAGTACCGTCTAAAAGTTCTTATGTCCCAGGCAACTTTCCATTAATCGCTGGAAGGTTCTGGGTGCATTACATAGTCCGAAGGGCATGCTGTTGAATTCACATAGGCCCATAGGTGTTGCGAATGCCGTTTTCTCTCTGTCTTCCTCGGCTACGGACACCTGCCAATACCCACTAGTGAGATCTAAGCTAGAGAAGTAGTTGGCAGACTTCAACGCAGCCAAGGATTCCTCTATACGAGGTAACGGGTAAGCATCTTTGCGTGCTATGCGGTTTATTTGCCTATAGTCTACACACATTCTCATACTGCCATCCTTTTTTCTGACTAGGACTAATGGAGCTGCCCAGGGACTACAGCTATCTCATATAACCCCTGCGTCCTTCATGTCCTGTAACATTTCCTTGGCTTTTTGATAACGTGCAGGTGGAATAGGCCTATACCGCTCCTTGATTGGTGGTTGTGTACCTGTGGGGATGTGATGTTGTACCCCTTTGATCCTACCAAAATTAAGTGGATGCTTACTAAAGACTTGTTCGAATTCTTGAACTACCCGGTACACACCTTGCTTTTCATACACAGGAGTGGTGTCAGTTCCGACATGGAGCTGCTGGCACCAGTCCTCCAGTGGCCCAGCTGTTTGATGAGGTTTTGCCCCTTTTTTGTGGGGTTCGGGTTGCACTGTTTGGATCTCGTTGTTGCTGTGTACAATTTAGCAACGGTGGTATACCTGGGTAATTTAGCCTCCTCACTGCCACAATTTAAGATGCGAGCAGGTACTCTCCCATTGTGTACGTCAACTACTCCCCTGGCTGTCAACAGTGTAGGTCTGTGCTCTGTCCTGACGGGCTCCACTAACGCTTGATATTCCTGCCCTCTCAGGCCTATAGCTGCTCGACACCAAATCATCATTTCGCTCATTTGGGGAATCACAATAGGCAACGAGTCTGTCACCCGTGCAGCACCAATTTCGCCACCTGTAATTGTTACATGTTGATGGTGCAGGATAACTCTGATCTCACGCTGGAGGACCTTCCTTTGACCAGGTCTGGCAGTGTCTGCAATCTGTTGAGGCAAAGACAAAACTTCCTCCATGCAATTGCTAACAACATTAGTACCTAGTATAATATAGGGATCATTAGCATTACTGGCTTCTACTACTACAAGGACCCCTTGGTTCTGCCATTCCACCCTCCCCACCTTTATGGGCACTTCTCTAACCGCCATCACAGTGAGTTGTTCACCGTTTGATGCACTAAGGGTAAGGTCTATTTCCTCCGAAACGGAATCCGTCACCTGTGTGTCTCCTCACTCCCTCCCCCATCGCAGAGAATCTATGTACAGAGGACTCTGAAATAAAAAAGAAATAAGCCCTGCTCGGTGAGTGCCGCATTTTTTTCTTATTTACTTCTTATAAAGGATATAGGGGATGGTGGTCACCTGTGACCCGGTGTCCAGAAGAGCGGGTGTCGGGATGCCATTCAGTACAATGGAAAGAAACGACCTCTGTCTGATGAAGGTCTTGTACCAGGTGGCTGGGCCCTGTTGATCTAGTCCTGAGGTTTGGCCCCGACCCCAGGGACTGCTCGTTTAAAGGACAGCTCCTGGCGAGGTGACCGGTGCGGTTACAGCAGCAGCAGATGGGCTCCCCAGTGGAGCTGTAGCGGTCGGTGGTTCTCCCTTGGTACGCTGTGGCTTGCTTCCTTCACATCCAGGGTACATCTTCCGGGCTGTCGGCAAGTTGAATAAGCGGTTGAGGTTTGGGTTGAGGTCTTGGTGCTGGCTGTTGGCTTTGCTGTAACTGCATAGCGTCCATCAGTTTGGAAATGTTTTTGTTCATCTGGAGCATCTCAGCACACATCTCAGCCTGTAGAGAATCATATTTGTCAGGCTGAGCAGATTGAACGTTGTGCGTAGCTGCAGACACGGGTAATGGTTTTGGAGTAGCCTGCACCTCACCACTGCACCACCACTTAATAGCAGCTTCGTGGGTCTCTACCGGCTTTAACCCTTTGATGGCCATTTCCTTCAGGATGTTATCGTCAGCTTCCGGATTGCTCAATGACCACCAACGTACAGTCTTACTGTCCTCGGGGGATAGCAGTCCCCGAGTGAATTATTCAATGAGAAGCTTATTTTCGTCGGGAGCACTGGTGGGGTTGACATGTATAAGGGCACGCAGTGCTTCTTCCAGACACCAGGCATAACTCTTATGTCATCCCCCGGCCTCTGGTAGTAGTGATGGAAGCGCATGCATATATCAGCCTCGTTGCACTCCTCAGAGGTAGCTCTCAGTTTATTGAATATAGCAGAGGCGGATTTGCGGTTCGCAGTAGACCAAGACACACTTTCTTTCTCTGCTGCACCAGTTAACTGCCCAAGTACCACAGCAGCGCGTTGTTGGCCGGTCATCGCATACATATCTAGGACGCTGTTGATTTTTTGTTTAAACTCATCCAATGTATCGAGGCGTCCGTCATACTGGGGCAACCACTTGGCCCCCGGGATGTACGGGAGTGACATCGGCATTATCGGGGGTGAGTGTACCCGGGGTGCTGGAGTTGCTGGCAGTACTACCGGAGGCAGCCATAGGTCTTTTGGTGTAAATCCGGGGATCAGCACAGTCGTCGTCGCTGGAGGCGGCCGACATGTTGGAAGCCCCCTAGTGAATTACAGCCAGTCCTTGAAGAGTTAAACAGTTTGGGAGTTTCCGGACTAGGCCACGGTGCTCGGGAATGCTCGGCTGAGCGGGGGGCGGGTTTCAGTTTCGCGCTCTACAGGCTGGCACGCCCCCTTTCTTCCCGCTCTTCGGCGCAGTAATGGTGGTGTAGTGTAAACAGTCACTCAATATAGTCAATATCACGGCACACAGTACCCGGTAATACCAGTCACGGGATCCTGTTCGTGACGCCAGGAAAGATAGATGTAGCACCCAGGGTTTGGGGTACTTGGGTGTCAGGCGGCAAGGGTTAACTCTCCTGTTGTCATGGGGAATGGCGGCCGCGCATGACTCCGTTTCCTGGGGTATCTTTTAAAAAAGGGGGGAGATATTTACAGGGGGTTATGTACAAAGTTAGTTGTCGTGACGCCACCTGTAGTTTCTGGTGATTCGCAACAGCGCCGCCACAGTCCGATGGAGGTAGATGGTATTGCGGCTAGTGTGGTAAAGTCCTCCACAGGTAGGACTGGGACCTCCGGGGCAGTGTAGTGAGAGTGGCAGTTTGGAGTGGAGCTGGGATTGTATAGGGAGTGTTGGAACAGTCTATGAGGGGCACTGGGAGCGGAGAGGAAGGATACACGCACATAACAAAGTCTCTTTTACCTTTTACTGATGTTGAGCAGGTAAAGACGTCCAGGGCACTGACAGGTGGACAGGTTTCACAGTGGGTCCCCACAGCAGGAGGGTATAAGGCCTCCTCTGCTCTGAAGTGATTATTGAAACACAGCCTGCTTGCAGCCAGACTTGCCTTCTCTCTCTTCCTGACTGTGGTGTCTATCTCTCCTCCTGTGCGTTCTCCGGGTTACCTTCTCTGATCACTGCAGCTTGGCCCTGCTGTGTCTGGCTCCCTCTCTTGACCCACATAGGAAACCGGGTAGCCGAAGCCTCCACGGTGTGACGGGGTTTTCTGTTATCCTAGAGTATTCCACAGGTGCGGATCCCCAATATCCGGTGGTTCTCTTTGGGTGAACTTCCTCAAGTTCCTCACTCCCTTTCTGCTCTATGCTCCTTGCCTTCAGTCCCATTTAGGCTTGCGGGACGTAGAAGGGACTCTCCGTGTCATGGTTCGGGCCTAATCGCAGCACCGACCACCAGGATGTCTTCGCAGCTCTCCTAACGTCTGCACACTCTGACTAACTCCGCCCCCAGCAGCAGTATTTATAGGGCTCTTGCCTAAGGTCGGCAAGTGGGGCTCCCTCTACTGTGCCAGGGTGGAAGGTGTTGTATGTAGTAGATACTTGCTGTGGAAACCCAGCTGTGCATTAGAGAAGTCTGTGGTTACCTGCGTGAGCAGAGCGCCACACTCAGTCAGGGCCACACAGACACCACGGGCTCTGCCAGGGCCACAGAGACACCAAAGGCTCCACCAGACTTACACAGACACCACGGCTCTGCCAGAGTCACACAGACACCACAGGCTCAGTCAGGGCCACACAAATACCACGGGCTCTGCCAGGGCCGCAGAGATGCCGCAGGCTCTGCCAGACTTACAGAGACAGAACGGGCTCTGCCAGAGTCACACAGACACCACGGGCTCTGCCAGGTTCACACAGACATCACTGGCTCTGCCAGAGTCGCACAGACATCACCGGCTCTGCCTTGGTCACACAGATACCACGGGTTCTGCAAGAGTCACAGTGGCAAGGGTCACACATAGAAATACGTTTTTGAGAGGCTTTCCCAAGCCAAATCCGTTTTTATAAGGTGACAATAGTGTCTCCTGAGCTCCTGGCCGTTTTTAGGACTTAGTCATTTTTTCTCCAAAAACGCAAATGTGTTAACGCATGGTACCTATATGTACCATGCGTTAACGCATGCGTTTCCCATAGGGCCCAATGTTAAAAAAACACATGCTTTTTTATACTGCACCCAAAAACGTTGCTAGCAACGTTTTTTCGTGCCCAGGGAAATCGGATGGCCGTTTTTGAATAACACAGGTGCACCTAAGTGCACCATCCGTTAACGGATCAGTTTTTTGAGACTTTGAAAAAACAAAGATTTTTTTTCAGTAAAAACGGTTCAGAAGCAAAAACAGATGGGCAGTGTGACCCTAGCCAGAGACACCACAAGATCTGCCAGGGCCACACAGACACCAAGGGCTCTGCCAAAGTCACACAAATACCACAAGCTCTCCCAGGGTCACGCAGACAACAAGAGCTCTGCCAGAGTCACACGGATACCACAGGTTCTGCCAGGGCCACACAGACACCACAGGCTCTGCCAGGGCCACAGAGACTCCACAGGCTCTGCAGACTTACAGAGACACCACGGTCTCTGCCAGAGCCAAAGGGACGCCACTGGCTCTGCAAAACTTACAGAGACACCACAGGCTCTGCCAGAGTCACACAAACACCACAGGCTCAGTAGTGCCACACAGATACTACGGGCTTTGCCATGGCCACACAGACACCACAGGCTCTTCCACATAGATATCACACTCCCCCCGAAGAAGCAGGCAGCCCGGCCTGCGAAATGGCTGTAGGCAGGGCCGTATTTGGCGTTCCTGCTGCCCTAGGCACTGTTAGCCGCCGCCGCCCCCCCCCCCCCCCGTCACGACTCCTCCGCCCATTGCGGCCCCTCCCCCTATCACGGTTCCTCCCCCCTGTTGCAGCCCCTCCCCCCATCACGGACAATCTTCCCCCACAAGCTTCATGTAGCTTGTTTACATTGTGAGCCCCAATGAGGACAGTGTTGATGATGTATGTAAAGTGCTGTGGAGTTCATAGTGTAATATAAGTGCAAAAAATGTTATTCTTAATATGATGTCACAATACCGGGATCTGAGGATCTTCTATTTGAAGGTCTGGGGCTCTCTGAGGCGCTGTCGCTGCCTGTCTCGCTGTCGTCCTCTTTTTTTGACACTGCAGTGCGGTGGACAAGAGAGCATTAACTGGTTAATAACAAGAAGTATGGTGTGTACTTACTGAGCCATAAACCCTCCCCATACCATGTCCCGCAGACATTGTAGGATTACTACATGGATTTTATTATTAGGGTATGGACACACTGGCATGAAACTCGGATGAGTGCAATGTGTGATTTCATCACATTGCACTCGGACCAATGTTAATCAATCTCTGAGAGCAGATTGGCGAGTGTCGGACGCTTTTTTCTCATCCAGATTCAGGATGAGAAAAAAGTCGCAACATTCTGCGACAGTCTGTGATTTACGTGCGAGACTCACCAATGCAAGTCTATGGGTCCGACAAAATCACATACCGCACACTGACAGCACATGGACCATCTGAGAGGCATCAGTTTTTTTCACGGATACATTATCATTCTGTAACTGAGAACACTGTAAAATGTTTCTGTAAATGATTCTACACTAATAGCTGCTGAGGAAAGAACAGATTGCACACGGATGTGATCTGAGAGAAATGTCGGACATTCGCACAGCAGTTGGATGCCAAATGGACCCAAAAACCGATGACACTCATCCGACTCTCCTGGATGAGAAACAGACCGATTTTAAGGCAGCGGGAGACAGTGTAGCACCATGTCCTCAACTCTGTGCTGTGCATAGACAGTGTAGCATCATGTCCTCAGCTCCGTGCTGTGCACAGTGTACCACCATGTCCCCAGCTCCGTGCTGTGCACAGTGTACCACCATGTATCCAGCTCCGTGCTGTACACAGTGTAGCACCATGTCCTCAGCTCCGTGCTGTACACAGTGTAGCACCATGTCCTCAGCTCCGTGCTGTACACAGTGTACCACCATCTCCCCAGCTCCGTGCTGTGCACAGTGTACCACCATGTCCTTAGCTCCCTGCTGTGCACAGACAGTGTACCACCATGTCCTCAGCTCTATGCTGGTGCTGTGCACAGTGTACCACCATGTCCTCAGCTCTGTGCATAGACAGTGTACCATCATATCCTCAGCTCCGTGCTGTCCACAGACAGTGTACCACCATATTCTCAGCTCCGTGCTGTACACAATGTACCACCATGACCTCAGCTCCGTGCTGTGCACAGACAGTGTACCACCATCTCCCCAGCTCTGCGCTGTGTACAGACAGTGTACGGTACACTGTCTGTGCACAGCACGGAGCTGAGGACATGGTGGTACACTGTGCACAGCACGGAGCTGGGGACATGGTGGTACACTGCACACAGCACGGAGCTGGGGACAGGGTGGTACACTGTACACAGCACGGAGCTGGGGACAGGGTGGTACACTGTGCACAGCACGGAGCTGGGACAGGGTGGTACACTGTGCACAGCACGGAGCTGGGGAGATGGTGGTACACTGTCTGTGCACAGCACGGAGCTGGGGAGATGGTGGTACACTGTCTGTGCACAGCACAGAGCTGAGGACATCCCAGAACAAACAGACAGGCCACAGACGGGCGGCGGGACAACACTGAGCCCACCTGGAAAAACAACAACTCCCAGCACCCAACACACTGCCCAGAAATCATATAGGACAGGCAGGAGAACTACAACTCCCAGCATGCCACACCCTGCCAACACAGGAAGGTGGCGGCAGCTGCATGGAGGCAGACACACGGTACAGCCGCCATTATCACCACACACAGCACCAGCCACAGCCCCAGTCCTCCTGCATCCCCGTCCTTCTCTCCTCTGTCCCTCCTGCTGCTCCTGTCCTCCTGCACCTCCGTCCTCATCTCCTCTGTCCCTCCTGCTGCTCCTCTTGCACCCCCTTCCTCCTCTTCCCTGTCCCTCCTGCTGCTCAGCTGTCCTCCTGCACCCCGTCCTCCTCTCCTGTCCCTCCTGCTGCTCCTCTTGCACCCCAGTCCTCCTCTCCTCTGTCCTCCTGCACCCCCGTCCTCCTCTCTCTGTCCCTCCTGCTGCTCGGCTGTCCTCCTGCACCCCGTCCTCCTGCACCCCGTCCTCCTCTCCCTCCTGCTGCTCCTCTTGCACCCCTGTCCTCCTCTCCTCTGTCCTCCTGCACCCCGTCCTGCTCTCCTTTGTCCCTCCTGCTGCTCCTCTTGCACCCCCGTCCTCCTATCCTTTGTCCCTCTGTCCTCCTGCACCCCTGTTCTCCTCTCCGCTGTCCCTCCTGCTGCTCCTCTGTGCTCCTGCACCCCCGTCCTGTTGCTCCTCTGTCCTCCTGCACCCCCGTTCTGTTGCTCCTCTGTCCTCCTGCACCCCCGTTCTCCTCTCCTCTGTGCTCAGGCACCCCCGTCCTCCTCTCCTCTGTCCTCCTGCACCCCGTCCTCCTCTCCTGTCCTTCCTGCTGCTCCTCTTGCACCCCTGTCCTCCTCTGTCCTCCTGCACCCCCGTCCTCCTGCACCCCTGCCCTCCTCTCCACTGTCCTTCCTGCTGCTCCTCTGTCCTCCTGCACCCCCGTCCTCCTCTCCTCTGTCCTTCTGCACCCCCGTCCTGCTCTCCTCTGTCCCTCCTGCTGCCCCTCTTGCACCCCCGTCCTCCTCTTCCCTGTCCCTCCTGCTGCTCTGCTGTCCTCCTGCACCTCGTCCTCCTCTCCTCTGTCCCACCTGCTGCTCCTCTTGCACCCCCGTCCTCCTTTCCACTGTCCTTCCTGCTGCTCCTCTGTCCTTCTGCACCCCCGTCCTGCACCCCCGTCCTCCTCTCCTCCTGAACCCCCGTCCTTCTCTCCTCTGTCCTCCTGCACCCCCGTCCTTCTCTCCTCTGTCCTCCTGCACCCCCGTCCTCCTCTCCTCTGTCCTCCTGCACCCCCGTCCTCCTCTCCTCTGTCTTTCTGCACCCCCGTCCTCCTCTCCTGTGTCCTCCTGCACCCCCGTCCTCCCTCTCCTCTGTCCTTCTGCACCCCCGTCCTGCTCTCCTCTGTCCCTCCTGCTGCTCCTCTTGCACCCCCGTCCTCCTCTTCCCTGTCCCTCCTGCTGCTCTGCTGTCCTCCTGCACCTCGTCCTCCTCTCCTCTGTCCCACCTGCTGCTCCTCTTGCACCCCTGTCCTCCTCTCCGCTGTCCTTCCTGCTGCTCCTCTGTCCTCCTGCACCCCCGTCCTGCACCCCCGTCCTCCTCTCCTCCTGCACCCCCGTCCTCCTCTCCTCTGTCCTCCTGCACCCCCGTCCTCCTCTCCTCTGTCTTTCTGCACCCCGTCCTCCTTTCCTTTGTCCCTCCTGCTGCTCGTCTGTCCTCCTGCACCCCTGTCCTCCTCTCCACTGTCCCTCCTGCTGCTCCTCTGTTCTTCTGCACCCCTGTCCTCCTCTCCTCTGTCCCTCCTGCTGCTCCTCTTTACTCTTCTCCTATCCCCTTGTTCTGTCCCCCTGTCCTCTTCTTCTCGGTCCCCCTGCGCCTCTGTCCCCTGCACAGTTTCCCCACATCTTTTAGGGTCCTCACCTGGTGCTGGCTGCTGACATTGGCCGGGCTCCCTCTGAGCACAGTGATGAGCTCCGTGATGAGCTCTGAGCACAGCAGGAGCTCAGCCGCACCATCCTCAAATGCCTCCGGCTGCTTCCCCGCTGTCTGGGTCAGGAGGAGGCGGCTGAGTGCAGGGGCGGCTCGGTGCAGGGGTGGCTGGATGCAGGGGCGGCTGGGTGCAGGGGCGGCTGGGTGCAGAGGCGGCAGGGTGCAGGAGCCGCCAGTACCCGCCGCCGGCGCCACCACCGCAGCACGGGAGCACAGGAGACAGGAGGGAACAGAGCAGGAACTTCAAATTTCCCCTCCTTGGCGGGCCCCTCCTTCTCCTCTTCTCTTCCAGCTCTTCTACCTGTGAGGTGGGCGGGCGGGGCGGCGGCGCAGCCCTGATGATGAAGGAAGGGGGGGTATGGGGGCGGGGCTTGCGACCCGGCCGGCCCGGAGCCAAAAAAAAAAAAAGATAAAAAAAGAAAACACGCAGAGACACCGCCCCCTATGAATGGCGCCGCCCTAGGCACGTGACTAGGAGTGCCTAATGGCAAATACGGCCCTGGCTGTAGGGGCTCTATCCCACAGCAGTCCCAGACTCATCCTGTAGGCAGGTAATGAATGCACTTTATACTTTGCACTTTTTCTTGGCCCATTGAAACGCTATACACTTGATACCCACTACTGAGGTGTTCCTTAGGCTGGGAGGCGGTATATTCTTTGAGACCATCTGGGGTTGTGCAATATTTTTATGTGCTACTAATACTTTCAGGACCTAATTGACCTATGTGAGACTCTGGGGCTGTGCAATTGTTACGTCTTCTGTCTGTGTTTATCCTGTTGTGAGTCCATTTATTATCAAATAAATATTTATATGCAACAGAATCCTCTTTTACTTGGTTTGTAATAGTCTTCATATGAGGATGCTTTGTTTCCCCATGATTACTATGGGAGTAGACATTTATTGTTAAGTGATAGGTTTACTTATAACACAGACTCTGCCTGCAGGGCGGGCTCCAGATTATTGTGGGCCCCAGGCAAAATAATCTTAATGGGCCCCTTTTACACTCCACCTCAGTTCCTCCAAATTATATATGACACACACAGCTCTACAGTCATGGCCAAAAGTATTGACACCCCTGCAATTCTGTCAGATAATACTCAGTTTCTTCCTGAAAATGATTGTAATCACAAATTCTTTGGTATTATTATCTTCATTTAATTTGTCTTCAATGAAAAAACACAAAAGAGAATTAAGCAAAAAACAAAACATTGATCATTCCACATAAAACTCCAAAAATGGGCCGGACAAAAGTATTGGCACCCTCAGCCTAATACTTGGTTGCACAACCTTTAGCCAAAATAACTGCTATCAACCGCTTTCGGTAACCATCAATGAGTTTCTTACAATGCTCTGCTGGAATTTTAGACCATTCTTCTTTGGCAAACTGCTCAGGTCCCTGATATTTGAAGGTTGCCTTCTCCAAACTGCCATTTTAGATCTCTCCACAGGTGTTCTATGGGATTCAGGTCTGGACTCATTGCTGGCCACCTTAGAAGTCTCCAGTGCTTTCTCTCAAACCATTTTCTAGTGCTTTTTGCAGTGTGTTTTGGGTCATTGTCATGCTGGAAGACCCATGACCTCTGAGGGAAACCCAGCTTTCTCACACTGGGCCCTACATTATGCTGCAAAATTTGTTGGTAGTCTTCAGACTTCATAATGCCATGCACACGGTCAAGCAGTCCAGTGCCAGAGGCAGCAAAGCAACCCCAAAACATCAGGGAACCTCCGCCATGTTTAACTGTAGGGACCGTGTTCTTTTCTTTGAATGCCTCTTTTTTTCTCCTGTAAACTCTATGTTGATGCCTTTGCCCAAAAAGCTCTACTTTTGTCTTATCTGACCAGAGAACATTCTTCCAAAACGTTGTAGCCTTTCTCAGGTAAGTTTTGGCAAACTCCAGCCTGACTTTTTTATGTCTCGGGGTAAGAAGTGGGGTCTTCCTGGGTCTCCTTCCATACAGTCCCTTTTCATTCAGATGCCGACGGATAGTACGGGTTGACACTGTTGTACTCTTGGACTGCAGGGCAGCTTGAACTTGTTTGGATGTTAGTCGAGGTTCTTTATCCACCATCCGCACAATCTTGCGTTGAAATCTCTTGCCAATTTTTCTTTTCCGTCCACATTTAGGGAGGTTAGCCGCAGTGCCATGGGCTTTAAACTTCTTGATGACACTGCGCACGGTAGACACAGGAACATTCAGGTCTTTGGAGATGGACTTGTAGCCTTGAGATTGCTCATGCTTCCTCACAATTTGGTTTCTCAAGTCCTTAGACAGTTCTTTGGTCTTCTTTCTTTTCTCCATGCTCAATGTGGTACACACAAGGACACAGGACAGAGGTTGAGTCAACTTTAATCCATGTCAACTGGCTGCAAGTGTGATTTAGTTATTGCCAACACCTGTTAGGTGCCACAGGTAAGTAACAGGTGCTGTTAATTTCACAAATTAGAGAAGCATCACATGATTTTTCTAAGGCTGCCAATACTTTTATCCACCCCCTTTTTTATGTTTGGTGTGGAATTATTTCCAATTTGGCTTTAGGACAATTCTTTTTGTATTTTTTCATTGAAGACAAATTAAATGAAGATAATAATGCCAAAGAATTTGTGATTGCAATCATTTTCAGGAAGAAACTGAGTATTATCTGACAGAATGGCAGGGGTTTCAATACTTTTGGCCATGACTGTACATGCCCATAGACATAGATGGCTATGCTCTGCTACATGCACATGTAGACACACAGCTTTGCCACATGCACCCTACACTTAGACATATATGCCCATAGACATAGATGGCTTTGCTACACGCACATGTAAACATACAGCTTTGCTACATGCACATGTAGCGCCCAGGCTTTGGGGTACTCGGGGGTCAGGTGGCAAGGGTTAAATCTCCGGTTGTCACCGGGGGATGGCGGCCGCGCCTGACTCCGTGTCCTGGAGTATCTTTTGAAATGGGGTTTTATATACAGGGGATTATGTACCAGTTTGTTGTTGTGATGCCAGCTGCAGTGTCTGGTGAAGTAGCACCAGCGCCGCCACAGTCCGCCGGAGGTCGGTGGTATTGCGGCTGGGATGGTGTAGTCCTCTGCAGGCAGGACTGGACCTCTGGGGCAGCAATCCCTGTGAAAGAATAAGTTCAGCAAAGGAAGATGCAGAAGAGTCGAGTTCACTTCATTCCAGGTACTTTACTGGAAACTTTAGCAGCATTGGTTACAGTTCTCAGTTCAGCAAGATGGTATAATGACAAGTAGCTAACGGGTGGCTGCAAGCGGATCCCAGGTGGTAGGATGGAAACCTCGGTGTGTGCCTCTCTCTCCCATCTTTTCCTTCCTGCTTCCCAGTAATTTGTATGAAGTCTGATCCCATAAAGTGAAGTTGACCTCCTGCTGTCTCTCTCTTCTCGCTCCCGTCGGGTTACCTTCTGCTAGCTGCCGAACCATCAAGCGGTGCCTAGTACCCTCTTTTGGTCACTTAAGAGCCTGGGCAGTATATATATGCTGTATATACTCCTCAGATCTTCGGATTTTCTGTGGTCCTTGGAGGATCCCACAGGTGCGGGCTCTGGTGCCCGGTGAGCTGTTGTGGTTAGACCTTCTCAAGTCCTTTCCTTTCCCCAACTGGCTGTCTTCGCCTGGGATCTGTCTTTCTCCCACTCTCCTGGTCCCTCAGCCGAGAGACCCTCTCCTTGCTCATTCAGGCTCACTGCCTGGCTGACTGACTGACTCTCCTCCGGTCAAAGACCTGGAAGCCCAACAGACCTCCGCAAAAGACCTCCTTTCTCCTCCTGGAAGTGGTTTTGTTCCCTCCTGGGTACCTCCCACTGTGTGATCTAGTGTGGGATGCTGGTCTATGGGTCCCACCCACCTTCCTAGAATCTGCTTGCAGCTGGAGTATCTGCACCGCTTTTATGGGTGCAATACCCATCTGTGACGCCTGCATAGTGGGGCACCACATACCCCCTTGATTGAATATACTTGTCCGCGAGTATTAGTACCTGTCTACCGGGAAATGAAAAACATTTTTATATAGCAACTTTAACTGGTAACTATTTACAATTACGCAAGCTTAGGTTTTCTTCCCATTGCTGGGAGGCTCTTTCTTGGAATGTTACACATATAAAATATACACAGACATTATTTATAGTGATGAGCGAGTACTAAACTGCTCGGGTGCTCGAAGATCGGGCCGAGCATCCCAAGAGACTCGTGTACTCGGCCCGAGCACTGAGCCCAATGTTATCCTATGGGAGACCTGAGTATTTTTCTGACATGACCCCCGGCAGCATGGAAAAATCCTAAAAATGTCCCAAAAGTATCAGAACAGTGCTGAAATTACATGGGAACAGCATGGGGAAGACTCCTGGAAGCATTTCAGACCCCAAGGTCACTGATGTCAACAATGTTGTCAGACCATTACGCCACTTTTACGGACTGTCAAGAAAACGTTACAAAAGGAAACCAAAACGGATTTTCATGGAAAAAATATTAAAGGCTCATACCCACTTGTGAGACAGAGTTGGTGTATGTTAGTTTTTTGGATTATGTCAAAGATTTTTTTATTTTTAATTGTCTGGCACTCCCATGTCCCTGGGAAGAGATGTAAATGAAGGCCTCTTTAAATAATGTGCCCATTATAAGGAAGTGTGTGTTTTGTAGCATTGCCCTAGGGCAGGGAAGCCAAAAATTGGGAGGCACTTCAATGCCCCTAGATAGAGGCGTGCATGAGGGCCTTTTTTAAAAATGTGGCCATTGGAAGCAAGTGGTTCTTTTTTACTATTGCCCTAGGCAGGGAAGCCAAAAATTGGGAGACACCAATATGCCCCTGGATAGAGGCGTGCATGAGGGCTTTTAAAAAATGTGCCCATTGTAAGCCAGTGTGTCTTTTTTAGTATTGCCCTAGGCAGGGAAGCCATAAATTGGGAGACACCAATATGCCCCTGGATAGAGGCGTGCATGAGGCCCTTTTTAAAAAATGTGGCCATTGGAAGCAAGTGTATCTGCTGTAGTATTGCCCTAGGCAGGGAAGCCAAAGGTTTGAAGACACCAAGATGCCCCTGCATAGAGGCGTGCATGAGGGCTTTTTCAAAAAATGTGCCCATTGTAAGGCAGTGTGTCTTTTTTAGTATTGCCCTAGTCGGGGAAGCCAAAAATTGGGTAGCACTTCAATGCCCCTGGATAGAGACGTGCATTTGAGCCTTATAAACTAATGCGCCCATTTCAAGCAAGTGAGTCTGCTGTACTATTTCCCTAGTCAGGGAATCCAAAAATTGGGTAGCACTTCAATGCCCCTGGATAGAGACGTGCATGAGAGCCTTATAAACTAATGCGCCCATTTCAAGCAAGTGGGTCTGCTGTACTATTTCCCTAGTCAGGGAAATCAAAAATTGGGAGGCATTGCGATGCCCCTTGGATGAAACATGGAGGAGAGCCTTGAAAAATTATTCCCATTACAAAGGACTTGTAATGCCCATTCTGGAAGCATGGACTAAAACATTTACCCCTGGGGGGTATACACAAAACTAATGTCTAACTTTACAACGGTTAGGTGCATCATCATCATAAATATGATGTAAAAAAATTATGCTTTTGTGGCATCATGAACCACGGTCACACTGATTATATGATATCATATATATATGATTATATGATATTATATGATATCATAAAGCAAGATGGCCGCCAGGGGTGATGGACGCATGTAAGGAGGCTCCAGGCACTTGGACACAATCCACCGCATCCAAGCCTGCCTGTCCTCCCTACACACTACCAGCTCCACTGCCTTCACCCCTGTGCACCCCACGGACCATCTGGGCCACACACTCCATCCTGTGGCCGGCCTTGCCCCGCTCAGGCCTGCGGCCCCTGCTCAAGCCTGCGGCCCCTGCTCAGGCCTGCGGCCCCTGCCGCACCGGCTCCAAGGTGCTCACATCGGCACCACCCCCTCCCCGGAGCCCTCGCTCTCCTTACCCGGCGCGACCCGCTCCTTGAAAAGGCACCACCACTGCTGGTGCAGGCCTCCTCCAGCGGCGCCCGGCGCCCTCCCGGCGCCGGTCTGAACCGGAGGCCCCGCGGCCACCTAGCCGGCGGCTTGTCCCTCCTGCCCACCACCGCGGCGGGACGCCCGCACCGCTCCGGGGACCTCACACAAGTGCAGCGCTAGCTGCGCGCTCTGCCGGCGGGACCCTCACTCTCGGCCGGATCCCCGGCCCGCTGCAGCTGCACGGCGCCCGATGCCCTGGTCGACCGACCGCCCTGCTAGCACAGACCAGCCGCCCACCGCACAGACAGGAGCACCAGCGCTCCTACGACATCGCGGCCAGAAAGGTGAGGAGACGGGGACCCCCACCATCCACTGACTGCACCAGCCCCCAGATACTAAAAGGACCCCAGGCTACCCCTGGCCCACGCTCCTGGGCCCTGCCTACTAAACCTGGGCCCTTTTGACTGCTGTCCTGGCCCCAGCTGCGTTTGGCCTGTCCCCATCTGGGCCCCCACTCTTTTGCCTCCAGTCTGCACCCAGCCCTGTGGCTACAACTTGCCCCTGGCCGTGTCTGACCCCAAGCTGGGCCCTCCCCACCTGGCTGCGCTTGACCCTCCTGGCTGCGCCTGACCCTCCTGGCTGCGCTTGACCCTCCTGGCTGCGCCTGACCCTCCTGGCTGCGCTTGACCCTCCTGGCTGCGCCTGACCCTCCTGGCTGCGCTTGACCCTCCTGGCTGCGCTTGACCCTCCTGGCTGCGCTTGACCCTACTGGCTGCGCTTGACCCTACTGGCTGCGCTCGACCCTCCTGGCTACGCCCGGCTCCTGGCTGCCACCGACCACCTGCCTGCTGTCAACTCCTCTGGCTACGCCCGATCCCCTCGCTCCACCACCCCGTCCACGGCTACATCGTCCGATCCCCAGCTGCACCATCCCATCATCCGACGGCACCACCACTCTACCCAGCTCCGTCATCTCATCTCCGGCTCCGTCATCTCATCTCCGGCTCCGTCATCTCATCTCCGGCTGCACGACTCCATCCATGGACTGCACCTCACTTGTGACCACGGCGGCACCCCCTCGCTGTACCTCGCCCTGGCTGTACCCCATCCCTGGCTTTTCTGTATCCCGGACTATTTCCGTGTCCCTGGCTGTACCACGTCCCTAGCTGTCTTCCACCCCCGGCTACATCCCACCCCTCCTATTCAAATCCCTGACCCCACCCCACCCTAGGCTGCACCCCACCACCCGACAGCACCCTACTTCCGGCCACACCCCGCACCGTGCGCCACCCTAACTCCGCCTCGTCCTCCGCCACCTCCTAGCTCTGTCCACACCCCTTCTCCAACCACGCACCTCCCTGCCCCATCCCACCCCTGTGATTTCCTACTGCCAAAACCTGCTGCCCACAATGTTTCCCCTCCTCCTCACCTTCACCCCCATCCTACTCCACTTCCTCCTAACCCCGATCATCCCTCCACCCACCAAGGCCATAGTGATCTCTCCATCCTTCCTACCCCTCCACCTCACCCCCTCCTCCGAACTGTTCCTCCACACCCAATCCCTCTTCTCCACACACGCACGGCCCCCACGCAAACTCTCCTGCTCCCACCTCCTAACCCTCTCGCTGCTTCTCCTACTTGCAGGGGACATATCCCCCAACCCGGGACCCCCCCACCACATCCCTCCACTCACCTCCAATTCACGCCCATCCCCCATCACAAACTCTCGCAACCCCCACAATCTTATACCCATTCACCCAACCCCAGTTCCCCTGTCTGGAGCACTCTGGAATGCCCGCTCAGTGTGCAACAAACTCCCCTATATCCACGACCTCTTCATCACCAATAAATTCAAATTCCTCGGCATCACCGAAACTTGGATCACCCCCGCCGACACAGCCTCCCCTGCTGCACTCTCCTATGGCGGACTCACGCTTTCCCACACACCACGCCCTAGTAGCACCCGTGGAGGTGGTGTGGGTATACTCTTGTCCGACAGCTGCTCCTTCATCCCCACTACACCGCCTTCCTCCGCCTCCTTTCCCTCCTTCGAATTGCACTCTGTTCGCATTTTCTCCCCCTGTAACCTCCAGCTCGCGGTCATCTACCGACCCCCGGGACCCACCGCCTCCTTCCTTGACCACTTCAACACTTGGCTTCTCCACTTCCTCTCCTCCGACATCCCCACCATCATCATGGGCGACTTCAACATCCCCATCGACACCCCTGACCCGCCTACCTCCCGACTCCTATCTCTGACCACCTCCTTTGGTCTCTCCCAATGGTCCTCCTCAGCCACTCACGAAGACGGCCACACGCTTGACCTCATCTTCTCCCGCCTCTGTTCCCTCACCGACCTCTCAAACTCACCCCTCTTCCAATCTGACCACAACCTGTTGACCTTCTCCTCTCTCTTTCCCCCTACCTCACCCCCCCCTCTCCGGAAACTCAGTCACCCGCGCAGAAACCTTAAACTCATCGATTTCAACTCACTCTCCCACTCCCTCCTCCCTCTCACAGACCTCGCCTCCTCACCCGACGTTAACACTGCTGCCACCCTCTACATCTCCACACTAACTGCAGCTCTCGACCAGGCTGCCCCCCTCACCCACACCAAAACCCGCACACTCGGACAACCCTGGCTCACCTCTCTCACAAAAGAGCTTCGCCGAACGTCCAGGGTCGCTGAACGGAGATAGAAGAAATCCCACTCCACGGCCCACCTCACCATCTACAAGCAATCCCTCTCCAACTTCAAGGACACACTCACCGCCGCAAAGCAAACCTATTTCTCTAACTTAATCAACACACTGTCCCGTAACCCCAAACAACTATTTAAAACCTTCAACTCCCTTCTCCGCCCCCCTGCACCTCCTCCTTCCCCCCTCATCTCCGCCGACGACTTCGCCACCTACTTCAAACACAAGATTGACAAAATCAGAGAAAGCTTTGGCCCAACGTCCCCCCAACCCACCACCATTACCGCCCAACCCTCCTCGACCAAGGGAAGCTTCTCCAACGTGACTGAAGCCCAGCTCTCCACCCTCCTGTCACGATCTCACCTCACCACCTGCGCCCTCGACCCACTCCCTACCCATCTCATCCCAAACCTCACCACCACCCTCATTCCTGCCCTAACCCACCTCTTCAACCTATCACTCACTACTGGCGTCTTTCCCTCATCCTTCAAACATGCCTTGATCTCACCCATCCTCAAAAAACCCTCCCTCGACCCATCATCCGTCGCCAACTACCGCCCAATATCCCTTCTCCATTTCGCTTCCAAACTACTCGAACAACACGTCCACTCTGAACTGTCCTCCTACCTATCCTCCCGCTCCCTCTTCGACCGCCTGCAATCCGGCTTCCGACCCCACCACTCCACCGAAACAGCCCTCACTAAAGTCACCAATGACCTCCTGACCGCGAAGCGGAAAAAACACTACTCCGTCCTCCTCCTCCTCGACCTATCCGCCGCCTTCGACACAGTCGACCACTCCCTCCTACTCCAAATCCTAGAATCCCTTGGTATCACCGACCTCGCCCTCTCCTGGATCTCCTCATATCTTACGGACCGCACTTTCAGTGTCAGCCACTACCACACGTCTTCCTCGTCCTACCCCCTTACTGTCGGCGTCCCCCAGGGATCGGTACTGGGACCGCTACTTTTTTCCATCTACACCCTCGGCCTAGGTCAACTCATCAAGTCCCACGGCCTCCAGTACCATCTCTACGCCGACGACACCCAGATCTACCTCTCCGGGCCCGACATCACCTCCCTTCTGTCTAAAATCCCCCAATGCCTTTCCGCCATCTCATCTTTCTTCTCTGCTCGCTTCCTCAAGTTGAACATGGACAAAACAGAGTTCATGGTCTTCCCCCCCAGCCACCCTCCCCCTCTGCCAGACCTGTCAATCCGAGTCAATGACTGCTCCCTCTCCCCAGTCCCCCACGCAAAGTGCCTCGGGGTCACCCTCGACTCCTCCCTCTCCTTCAAGCCCCACATCCAAGCCCTCGCCACCTCTTGCCGACTCCAACTCAAGAACATCTCACGTATTTGCCCGTTTCTTAATCACGACACCGCCAAAACTCTCGTCCACGCCCTCATCATCTCCCGCCTCGACTACTGCAACCTACTGCTCACCGGTCTCCCTGCCTCCTCCCTTCCACCTCTCCGCTCTATCCTAAACTCAGCTGCCCGTCTAATCCACCTGCCTCCTCGCTACTCCCCTATCTCCCCTCTCCGCATGGCACTCCACTGGCTCCCCACCTCCCTAAGACCTCGCTTTAAAATCCTAACCCTGACCTACAAAGCCATCCACAACCTGTCCCCCCCCTACATCTCCGACATGGTCTCCCAATACCAACCCGCACGCAACCTACGCTCCTCACAAGAACTCCTCCTCTCCTCCCCCCTCATCTCATCCTCCCACAACCGCATACAAGACTTCTCTCGCGCCTCCCCTAGACTCTGGAACTCTCTCCCCCAGCACGTCCGACACTCGCCTACCCTCAAGAGCTTCAAAAAGAACCTCAAAACTCATCTATACCAACAAGCCTACAACCCACGATGAGACCCGGCGCTGCTCCACCAAACGCTTGGGCTCCCCCACCCTATCGTGTTCCCCCCACCCCTATAGACTGTGAGCCCTCGTGGACAGGATCCTCTACCGTCGTGTATCAGCAAGCATTGACTGCTCATGTGTACTGTACCTGTCCTTGTTATCCCCACTTCTTATGTAAAGCGCCATGGAACCAATGGCGCTATATAAATAAATAATAATAATAATAATAATATGATGGTGGCGGATGAGGAGAAGGAGGAGCAGTTCAGCAAGTAGCCAAACACATGAAGTCTGTACCGATGTGTGGGTGTGCGGAGGTGCATGGGAATCTACCGGCACCAAATTTAAATTCCGCTATCATTTGGTGGTGGTGTGGTGAAGTCAGGCCCAATCCAACCTTGTTCATCTTCATTAAAGTCAGCCTGTCAGCATTTTCAGTTGACAGGCGGGTGCGTTTATCTGTAATGATTCCACCTGTGGCACTAAAAACACGCTCTGACAAAACACTAGCGGCAGGGCACGCCAGGACTTCCAAGGCATAGAGAGCCAATTCCTGCCACATGTCCAGCTTGGATACCCAATAATTGTAAGGCACAGAAGAGTCTAGGAGCACTTTGGTGCGATCAGCAAGGTACTCCCTCAGCATCTTTGCAAACTTTGCATTCCTTGTGACACTACCCCGCACCTCAGGGCCTGTAGTACTGGGGGAGCTGAGAAAAGTGTCCCAGATCTTTGAGAGTGTTCCCCTACCTCTGCTGGATTGTACTTGTGCCTCTCTGTGCCGGACACCTTGGTTGTCCACAGAATCGTGACCTCTGCCTCTAGCGTTTTCAAAAGGGAATTTTTTAAATAATTCCGCCTCTATGGCCTTCTGGTACTGCAGCATTTTTGTTGACCTCTCCGCTTCGGGAATAAGAGAAATAAAGTTCTCATTGTAGCATGGGTCTAAAAGTGTCACCAACCAGTAATGAGAGTCCGTCAAGATCTTCATAACACGAGGGTCACGACACAGGCAGCGCTAGACTGTTAACAGTCAAGACTTCTGTGTCCTCACCAACAGCATGACTGGCCTGCTGACCTCCTCCTCCTCATCCTCCTCCTCCTCTCCCCTGTCCTCTGGCCATCCCCGCTCAACCGACGGTCTGACGGTTGTGCAGGTATTTCCGTCAATTCCAAATGAAAGTAGCTCCATTTCTTCTTCCTCCTCCTCCTCGTCATAGTCCTCCAATGCACGTTGGGATGAGATGAGGCTGGGCTGTGTGTAATCACCCAGTATGTTTTCTTGCTGCAACTCATCCTGCTCCACCTGCAATGCATCGTCTTTGATTTTGAGCAGAGAGCGTTTTAGAAGACAGATAAGCGGGATGGTGACGCTAATGATGGCGTTATCGCCGCTCACCATCTTGGTGGAGTCCTCAAAGTTTTGGAGGACGGTACATATGTCGGACATCCATGTCCACTCCTGAGGTCTTATGTGTGGAGTTTGAACCTTATACCACGGCCTAGTTGATGCTGGTACTCAACAATTTCCCTCTTCTGCTCACAAATCCCGACCAACATGTGCAGTGTGGAATTCCAACGCTTGGGTACATCACACACCAGTCTGTGAGCCGGAAGCTGCAAACGCCGCTGAAATCCGGCAAGGCCGGCAGAAGCAGTAGATGACTTTCTGAAATGGGCACACAGGCGGCGTACTTTGATGAGCAGATCAGACAGCTCCGGGTACGATTTAATAAACCGCTGAACCACAAGGTTGAGCACATGGGCCATGCATGGAACATGTGTCAGCTCGCCTCTCCTCAGAGCCGCCACAAGGTTGCGGCCATTGTGACACACGACCATGCCTGGCTGTAGGTTCAGCGGTGTGAGCCAGTGAGCTGTGCACAACTCTTCAGCCTTGTGGGGTTTGTCACCTATGCAGATTAGCTTCAGCACAGCCTGTTGCCGCTTAGCCGAGGCAGTGCTGCAGTGCTTCCAGCTTGGGACTGTTGTGGAGGGTGAAGTGGAGGAGGAGGCTGAGGAGCATGACGTGCCAGAGCTGTACACGTTGGGTGAAACCCTGACAGAGTTAGGGCCTGCAATCCTCGGTGTCGGAAGGACTTGTTCCGTCCCAAGGTCAGACTGGGTCCCGGCTTCCACAATATTAACCCAGTGTGCCGTCAGAGAGATGTACCGGCCCTGCCCGCAAGCACTTGTCCACGTGTCTGTGGTTAGGTGGACTTTTCCTGAAACTGCGTTGTTAAGGGCACGTATGATGTTTTGGGACACGTGCTTGTGTAATGCGGGGACGGCACACCGGGAAAAATAGTGTCGGCTAGGGACGGAGTAACGTGGGACAGCCGCCGCAGTCAGGTTGTGGAATTCTTCCGTCTCCACCAGCCTAAAAGGCAACATTTCCAGCGCAACCAGGCGTGAAGTGTGTGCATTTAGAACTGTGGCATGTGGGGCCTTGGCAGCGTATTTGCGCCTGCGTTCCAAAGTTTGGGGTAAGGATAACTGAACGCTGCGCTGGGACAAGGACGTGGCTGATGATGGTGCTCCTTCTGCTTGGGCAAGTACAGGGGAAGGACAGGAGGCATCTTCGCCTGCAGTATGGAAAGGGGATTGGCTTGGACACACAACAGTGGAAGACGCAGCGGTGTCACCCACAGACAATGCTCCTGTACTCTGCTGTACATCCCACAAAGACGGGTGCTTTGCTGCCATGTGCCTGATCATGCTGGTGGTGGTCAGGCTGCTAGTTTTGCTACCCCTGCTGATGCTGGCATGGCAGGTGTTGCAAATGGCCTTTTTTGAATTATCCGCAGACACCTTAAAAAAACAGCCAGACTCGGGAAGACCTAGCAGTTGTACTGGCAACATCACTCGTGTTGTTGTTCTTGGGAACGGTTGCCTGCCTTCTGCCTGCGGACACCACCCTGCTTCTTCCGGCCTGTTGTGATGCTACGCCTAACTCCCCCTGTGCACTGCTGTCCTCGCTCTGCATGTCCTCCTGCCAGGTTGGGTCAGTTACTGGATCATCCACCACGTCGTCTTCCACTTCAGCACCCTGGTCCTCCTCATGACTTTGTGGCAATTGTGTCTCATCATCATCCACCTCTTGTTGAGACACGTTCCCACTGTTGCCTTCGCGAGACCGTGGCTGCTCAAATATTTGGGCATCGGTACATACGATCTCCTCATGACCCACTTCAACTGGAGCTGGCGAGAGGTCAGATTCTGCGAATGGATAACTGAACAGCTCTTCAGAGTGTCCAAGTGTGGGATCAGTTATGTCCGGGAGGGAGGAAGGAGGATCAGGGTGTGGAATGTGCAGTCCACTCTCACGGCTACTGACACTTGACCGTGTTGAGGACAGGGTATTTGTGGTGGTGCCAAACTGACTGGAAGCATTTTCCGTTATCCAACTAACAACCTGTTGGCACTGGTCTTGGTTTAATAGTGGAGTACTGCTGCGTTCACCTAGACATTGTGACAAGAAAGTCGAGCGAGATGATGTGGGCGTTTGTCGTGGCGCAATTTGAGCTTGCACACGGGCTCGTCCTCTACCTGCACCACCATCACGTCCAGTTCCTTGTCCCTTGCCACAGGACTTGCGCATTTTCAATGTGTTGCTGAATGTATACAGCTAAATTAGTGCAGACAAGAGTATGTTTTTAGCAAGACCCTAAGTTTTGAAATTAAGGCCCTGCAGGTGGACTAGTCAGACACAAATGCTGACTACAATAGCGTGTCTTTTGGCGTATCCTAATTTACGCTGCAACAGACTGTAGCAGCACAGAGATGCAAATTAAGTGGAGACAAGAGTATGATTTTAGCAAGACCCTAAGTTTTGAAATTAAGGCCCTGCAGGTGGACTAGTCAGACACAAACGCTGACTACAATAGCGAGTCTTTTGGCATATCCTAATTTACGCTGCAACAGACTGTAGCAGCACTGAGATGCAAAATTAGTGCAGAGAAGATTTTTTTTTTTAGCACAAGGCTTTTGGTGTACCCTAATTAACGCTGCAACCTACAGTTGCAGCAATTAGATGCAAAATTAGTGCAGAGATTTTTTTTTTTAGCACAAGGCTTTTGGTGTGCCCTAATTAACGCTGCAACCTACAGTAGCAGCAATTAGATGCAAAATTAGTGCAGAGAAGAGTTGGTTTTTAGCACAGGGCTTTTGGTGTACCCTAATTTGAGCTAAAACCTACTCCTGCCTATAGTAAGCTAAATAAATCCCTAAAAGCAAGGTTTTTGGGATGGATGAGCCTGGAAACCAGCCCCAGATGTGATGCAGGCTGGTATACTGGCACAGTGAAGTTTGCTATATACCCTGCCTCCCTGCCTGCCTGTATACTGCTCTAGTAGTCCTCAGAAGGACTGTTGTGCTAAGTAGACTGGCAGCCCTGTGCCTACACTAGCTGAAAGGCCACAAATCTGCCCCTCAGTCAGCAGCAGCTCTCCCTACACTGACTGTCTAATGGCGCAGAGTGACGAGCACAGCGCGGTCAGGCCTTATAAAGACCTGATCACGCTGTGCGGCCAGCCAATCACTGTAATGCCACAACCAACATGGCTGTGGCATTACAGTGTCTGTCAGCCAATCCCTGCATGCGGGCTGGCTCTGAAAAGAGCGCCAACATGCAGGGAGGTGGACCATGAGCACACCAAGAGTATCGCGAGATTACTCGGTACTCGCCGAGTAGCCCGAGTACCATGATATTCATGCGAGTACCGAGTAGTGACAAGCATACTCGCTCATCTCTAATTATTTACTAACTATGCGGACCCAGAGGTAATCTCTAGTCCAGCACAGTCCAGTTTGTGTTATCACTGCTGGGCCGCTGCTCACTCAGCACCCATTATTAAACAAAGGGACAAAGAAGTTCAAATCAGAGTGTTTGAGTCTTCAGATAAAACAACGGGGACACACTCTTCATTCAGGGCTTTCAAAAGGGTATAGGTAAAAATAAAGTGGTATGGTTGCTGGAAAGGTGGGGGCTATATACAGGGCAATGTCTCGCTACGGGAGTCTCTTGCAAATACAATGTCTACAGTTTAAAGGGGGTTATCTGGACAACGGCAAATCCGTATAGCGAACCAGCCTAGTGGGCCGGGGTACCGTTTGTAGGTTACTTGCTCACCTCTGTACAGATCCCGCCGTGGATGTCCTTTGCGCAAGTACAATTCTACGTCGTGTCGAGAGAAAAAGACATCATCAATTAGTCCAGGTTCTCGTAGGAACCCCCAACCGTCCTCCTGGTAGACGGAGACGACTGTTCCTGATTTGCGGAGCTCTAGTGGAAGTGGGGGCTGAGCTCTGGCGTCCTCGCGGAGTTGCCTTGTCACTTGCTCTCGTTGGTACCAGTCCTCTCGTCACCGTTGCATCACCACTTGATCTCTTTCATCCCAAGCTGGCCGGGAACATTGCAGCGACTGGTATTGTGGGGGTGGCGAGCCGGTTGGGACTCGCAGTGTAGCTCGTGTCTCCGCGGAGCTCAAGATGGCGGGAACTTCTCGTTGGTGCCGCTGCTATGCGGTCCACCATGCTGCTTCTGGAGAGCTTCCCCCCCGAGGCTCCCTCTGGTTCCTCTTCGGTGTCATTGTTGTCGAACTCCTCTTCAACCTCTACTTCTGGTGCGGTGGGGGATGTCCGAGCTGCCTCCAGCCGGAGACAACTACTGGCCTGGGACGGTGGTGAAGTTGGGGGTTCGGTTTGGACCCCCGTGTCCCGTGTCTGGACGGGTGGTGCGACGGGTGGTAAAGAGGCGCGGTACTCTTCCACTGCACGCTCGGCTACTGCCGCCTCCCGAGCTTCGCGGTCCATTCTCCTGGAGGACAGTTCAAACGTGCTCTCTGCGCTCCACCACCGGCACACCCAGGTCTCTTCCATTTCTTGGCGGAGCCGTCCAAAGGCATCCCACCAGTAGTCGGCATCCCCCTCCAACGTTAAGAGGGACGCCGCCGCTGGGTCGCCCAGCGCGGCTTGGGTCTGCTCTTCCAGCTCTTGCACAATATCTCTCCACCGGGGTGCCGCCATGCTGCCGGGTACAAAGGAGCCTAATTGTTTCTGTCCTTCTCTTCCGGTTTGTCTTCTTATGGGCGGGCATTCCCTGGGAATTTCCTGTGGGCCGCCCCCCTGATTGATTAATGGCAATCGGGGCGGCCACACTTTTTGGCGACTCTTCCTTGGCCCTACTTCTTCTAGGGACTGAGGCACACCCCCGGGCCAACACATGGTGTTTAGTACATGGCTACGGCGCCATCTTGGGTCTTCCTGCAGTAATGGCGGGAACCCATTTTTGGCACCAAGCAATGGCGGAAACAGTTTATTTTAAGTCCAAGTTCAAGGCACACAGTACCCGGTGTTACCGGGCACAATATCCTGTTCGTGACGCCAGAAAAAGATACTACTGTAGCGCCCAGGCTTTGGGGTACTCGGGGGTCAGGCGGCAAGGGTTAAATCTCCGGTTGTCACTGGGGATGGCGGCCGCGCCTGACTCCGTGTCCTGGGGTATCTTTTAAAAAGGGGTTTTACTGTACATACCCAGCTCTGCTAAATGTACAATGCATATACATACAAACACACAGCTCTGGTACATGCACATACAAACACACACAGCTTTGCTATGTGGCGCCCCGCAACGAGTGCGTCACAAGGGAGTATTGCAGCCGCAATATTCTCTGACAAAGCAGTGAAATAGTTAACTCTGAGATCCAACCCAACATACAACACCTAGAACAGAGGACCAATCCTAGGTCCTGGTGGGTGGAGTGTTAGGGTAGTGGAGTAGAACACACAGTAATCTAGACAGTGAAGAAAGAATCTAGAACCTGGAAAGAGCAGACTAGAACTTGGAGAGGAGCGGGGGCTCCGCACCCCGTGCGGGCCCCTGGGCCGTCACCGGTCGGGTGTCAGCACCTGAGGCCTTAACTACCGGGATTGGGCATATCTACACGGGTTCCCAAAAGACTCCCGTGCCCACAACTCACAGCCGGTTCACTGGTACCGAAGCTGGCAGCAGTTCACCTCTGCCACGCGAACCAGCCCCGTGGAGGAGCAGCTTTATAGGAGCACCCCACCACCAGCCAGTTTCCAGTCGTCTAACCAGCGGTGTACCCACTGAGGGACCCAAGGCTCCCCAAAGCATCCAGAACGTACATCATGGATAGGGCATTGAAGCAGCCTCCCCGTACCCGACCTGGTATTCCTGGGCGACGCTGGCAAGAAGGAACTAAGTAGGTAGAATGGAGGAACACTGCGGATCTCTGAGGAGCACTATCACTGCTAAGTCCACCCGGTCTACTACTCAACCACTGTAAGCCATGTACTGCCTGCTGGTTACAGTAAAGACCCGTTGCAGAGACTATCTGTGTCCGTGTCTCCTTATGAACTGTCCGTCATTAACTAAAGGTAACCGCAGCTGCCGCACAACATCTTGAGCAGCTCCAGCCTCCGGGGATCACCGCTCAGCCTGTGGGGAGCGTAACATCTTGCTGCTGTCCATCCCCCGGGGGTTCCGCAGCGTCGGTAGCCCTTACCGAATCTACTCATAGGTGGCGTCACGAATAAAACAAATTAAACCCCTTTTTAATCTGTTCCCGCAAGACGTCTTCAATTTTGATCTGTACTACACCGGGCCCCACTACCGGCAGGCGCGGTCCACCCGTGACAAGGAAGGAGAAGAATCGCCTGTATAAACCGGAGTCCGCCGGCCGCGGTGAGTCAGAAAATGGCGTCACGAACAGGATACGAGCAGGCCCGTTATCCAACGGGTATATTGTGCTTAAACTGGACTTTATTGTCTACAATTGGACTTTGTTCGTCCCTAAAAGAACTTTCCCGCCTTTACACCATTGGGTCAAGATGGCGCCCAAGATGGCGTTCCCGCCACAAGAAGCCGCCACGTGAAGCCCAGGAGTGAGTCAACCCCCCCCTCATTGTGGGAGGGCTAAAGACAAAAGGCGCCAAACTCTTTGTCCGCCCTGATTGCTCGAATCAACCATGGGGGCGGACCCCAAAGACTTTTCCCACCATTGGATTACAAAAGCCCAGAGGAAATGGGAGTGTCATAGATAGACACACCGACAGAGAGAGAAGACATCTTCACCAGCTCAACCAGGACGTCTTACCGGTTGAACGGGTGTGGTTTCCCTCCAAGAAGAATGGCCAGCATGAGACTCCAAGACCTGATGCGGGAGGTCGAGGCGGAGGCCAGAGCAGCCATCAGCCAACCGGGTCCGGATCCTGCCCTTACTATAGATGGCAGTCCCGACTTCTGGCTAGAGGCTCTACAAGACCTCCGGGTGCGGTTACTAGAGACTGTGGAATGGACGATCCGTAGCTGGAGCGCGACCCTAGGCAGACGACTACACCATGCGATGCAGCAGAGCCGACCGGGTACAGCTTCTCCAAGCCCAGACGACGTCACCAGCTTCTCGACCGCCTCACCGACGCCTACCACCTGTCCTGCTCCGTCACCAGAGCCAATAGACTGCGTCATTCCGGTGGAGGCCGCAACTCGACCCGTTCCAGCGACCAATATCGCAACCGACCCCGTTCTTGAGCCGGAGCTCATAACACGCTCCATGGAAGAACTTGATCTCTACCAGGTTCCCATTGAGGAACCCGCGACATGTTTCACCACTACAGAGACAGTCGCCTGTTTTATCCCCGTACCGGAGGCTTCCCTTGCCATTGCCGAGGCCTACCTGGTAACCGGGATTGAAACACCTTTACCTGCGGAAACAGATGAAGAGGCAGGCAGCCTGGAAGCCCTGCAGGACGTCCCTACGGAAGGATCCGCAGCACCACCGCCCTGTTGTACAACGGAACAAGCTTCAACGTCTTTCACCATCGAGCAGCCTGATGTGGTCATCGAGGAAGAGGTCGGAGAGGATGACGACGAGACCCACAGCACCGCTGAGGATTTCGACACCGGGTTCGCTTGGGGAGACAACAAGGAACTTCCTTCCGGGCACACAGCTCGGGTACACTGGTCGGGTGCATTGCCGACACCTTCCCTGTGCCGTTCCACCGGGTTCCGATACAGACAGCCCGCCAAGTTCAAGCTTCCCGCCAAACCACCAGCTCCATTACTCATCTTTACACCCCGAGCCGTAACGACGGAGATGTACGCCAGAGACGATGAGAGGAGTGGCAAGCCCGAGAACGCGCCAACATGGAGGCCCGTGCCGAGGCTCGCCGCCAGCCGCCGCTACCTGATGAACTCCGCCGTGAAGGTAGAATTTCCACCTTTAACTTACATACCGGGTGGGGGTTCGCTTGGGAGGTGGGTTTGAATGAGGAGGTGTTTGTGGGGCGCCGGGACGTTGAGTCAAACTTGCCAAGAGGACATCCCGATCGCGACCTATACCGGGGCGATATTATCACCTACGAGCGCTATGCTTGTGCAGATGGGTAGTTCGCTATCCGGGTGCGCCATCACCCTCAGAGCCAGTGACTTTAAAACTTGAACTTCATCAATGACTCTGTTCCCGTTAATCATTGACTGTGTGATCTTGCGGCTACAGCCTGGACTCTAGTTAAAGGACAGCCGACCGCACGCTGGATCCGCACAAAGTGATTACTTGTTTCTTTGCTTATATCACCAAAGCATACCTTTACCTGTTTTCTATTTTAATAAAAGTGTGTCATATATGTATAAAAATGCAAAAACCTCTGTAATGTGAGTAGTTTGACGCTTGGGGACAAGCTGATTTAACCAAGGGGGAGTGTGGCGCCCCGCAACGAGTGCGTCACAAGGGAGTATTGCAGCCGCAATATTCTCTGACAAAGCAGTGAAATAGTTAACTCTGAGATCCAACCCAACATACAACACCTAGAACAGAAGACCAATCCTAGGTCCTGGTGGGTGGAGTGTTAGGGTAGTGGAGTAGAACACACAGTAATCTAGACAGTGAAGAAAGAATCTAGAACCTGGAAAGAGCAGACTAGAACTTGGAGAGGAGCGGGGGCTCCGCACCCCGTGCGGGCCCCTGGGCCGTCACCGGTCGGGTGTCAGCACCTGAGGCCTTAACTACCGGGATTGGGCATATCTACACGGGTTCCCAAAAGACTCCCGTGCCCACAACTCACAGCCGGTTCACTGGTACCGAAGCTGGCAGCAGTTCACCTCTGTCACGCGAACCAGCCCCGTGGAGGAGCAGCTTTATAGGAGCACCCACCACCAGCCAGTTTCCAGTCGTCTAACCAGCGGTGTACCCACTGAGGGACCCAAGGCTCCCCAAAGCATCCAGAACGTACATCATGGATAGGGCATTGAAGCAGCCTCCCCGTACCCGACCTGGTATTCCTGGGCGACGCTGGCAAGAAGGAACTAAGTAGGTAGAATGGAGGAACACTGCGGATCTCTGAGGAGCACTATCACTGCTAAGTCCACCCGGTCTACTACTCAACCACTGTAAGCCATGTACTGCCTGCTGGTTACAGTAAAGACCCGTTGCAGAGACTATCTGTGTCCGTGTCTCCTTATGAACTGTCCGTCATTAACTAAAGGTAACCGCAGCTGCCGCACAACATCTTGAGCAGCTCCAGCCTCCGGGGATCACCGCTCAGCCTGTGGGGAGCGTAACATCTTGCTGCTGTCCATCCCCCGGGGGTTCCGCAGCGTCGGTAGCCCTTACCGAATCTACTCATAGGTGGCGTCACGAATAAAACAAATTAAACCCCTTTTTAATCTGTTCCCGCAAGACGTCTTCAATTTTGATCTGTACTACACCGGGCCCCACTACCGGCAGGCGCGGTCCACCCGTGACAAGGAAGGAGAAGAATCGCCTGTATAAACCGGAGTCCGCCGGCCGCGGTGAGTCAGAAAATGGCGTCACGAACAGGATACGAGCAGGCCCGTTATCCAACGGGTATATTGTGCTTAAACTGGACTTTATTGTCTACAATTGGACTTTGTTCGTCCCTAAAAGAACTTTCCCGCCTTTACACCATTGGGTCAAGATGGCGCCCAAGATGGCGTTCCCGCCACAAGAAGCCGCCACGTGAAGCCCAGGAGTGAGTCAACCCCCCCCTCATTGTGGGAGGGCTAAAGACAAAAGGCGCCAAACTCTTTGTCCGCCCTGATTGCTCGAATCAACCATGGGGGCGGACCCCAAAGACTTTTCCCACCATTGGATTACAAAAGCCCAGAGGAAATGGGAGTGTCATAGATAGACACACCGACAGAGAGAGAAGACATCTTCACCAGCTCAACCAGGACGTCTTACCGGTTGAACGGGTGTGGTTTCCCTCCAAGAAGAATGGCCAGCATGAGACTCCAAGACCTGATGCGGGAGGTCGAGGCGGAGGCCAGAGCAGCCATCAGCCAACCGGGTCCGGATCCTGCCCTTACTATAGATGGCAGTCCCGACTTCTGGCTAGAGGCTCTACAAGACCTCCGGGTGCGGTTACTAGAGACTGTGGAATGGACGATCCGTAGCTGGAGCGCGACCCTAGGCAGACGACTACACCATGCGATGCAGCAGAGCCGACCGGGTACAGCTTCTCCAAGCCCAGACGACGTCACCAGCTTCTCGACCGCCTCACCGACGCCTACCACCTGTCCTGCTCCGTCACCAGAGCCAATAGACTGCGTCATTCCGGTGGAGGCCGCAACTCGACCCGTTCCAGCGACCAATATCGCAACCGACCCCGTTCTTGAGCCGGAGCTCATAACACGCTCCATGGAAGAACTTGATCTCTACCAGGTTCCCATTGAGGAACCCGCGACATGTTTCACCACTACAGAGACAGTCGCCTGTTTTATCCCCGTACCGGAGGCTTCCCTTGCCATTGCCGAGGCCTACCTGGTAACCGGGATTGAAACACCTTTACCTGCGGAAACAGATGAAGAGGCAGGCAGCCTGGAAGCCCTGCAGGACGTCCCTACGGAAGGATCCGCAGCACCACCGCCCTGTTGTACAACGGAACAAGCTTCAACGTCTTTCACCATCGAGCAGCCTGATGTGGTCATCGAGGAAGAGGTCGGAGAGGATGACGACGAGACCCACAGCACCGCTGAGGATTTCGACACCGGGTTCGCTTGGGGAGACAACAAGGAACTTCCTTCCGGGCACACAGCTCGGGTACACTGGTCGGGTGCATTGCCGACACCTTCCCCTGTGCCGTTCCACCGGGTTCCGATACAGACAGCCCGCCAAGTTCAAGCTTCCCGCCAAACCACCAGCTCCATTACTCATCTTTACACCCCGAGCCGTAACGACGGAGATGTACGCCAGAGACGACGAGAGGAGTGGCAAGCCCGAGAACGCGCCAACATGGAGGCCCGTGCCGAGGCTCGCCGCCAGCCGCCGCTACCTGATGAACTCCGCCGTGAAGGTAGAATTTCCACCTTTAACTTACATACCGGGTGGGGGTTCGCTTGGGAGGTGGGTTTGAATGAGGAGGTGTTTGTGGGGCGCCGGGACGTTGAGTCAAACTTGCCAAGAGGACATCCCGATCGCGACCTATACCGGGGCGATATTATCACCTACGAGCGCTATGCTTGTGCAGATGGGTGGTTCGCTATCCGGGTGCGCCATCACCCTCAGAGCCAGTGACTTTAAAACTTGAACTTCATCAATGACTCTGTTCCCGTTAATCATTGACTGTGTGATCTTGCGGCTACAGCCTGGACTCTAGTTAAAGGACAGCCGACCGCACGCTGGATCCGCACAAAGTGATTACTTGTTTCTTTGCTTATATCACCAAAGCATACCTTTACCTGTTTTCTATTTTAATAAAAGTGTGTCATATATGTATAAAAATGCAAAAACCTCTGTAATGTGAGTAGTTTGACGCTTGGGGACAAGCTGATTTAACCAAGGGGGAGTGTGGCGCCCCGCAACGAGTGCGTCACAAGGGAGTATTGCAGCCGCAATATTCTCTGACAAAGCAGTGAAATAGTTAACTCTGAGATCCAACCCAACATACAACACCTAGAACAGAGGACCAATCCTAGGTCCTGGTGGGTGGAGTGTTAGGGTAGTGGAGTAGAACACACAGTAATCTAGACAGTGAAGAAAGAATCTAGAACCTGGAAAGAGCAGACTAGAACTTGGAGAGGAGCGGGGGCTCCGCACCCCGTGCGGGCCCCTGGGCCGTCACCGGTCGGGTGTCAGCACCTGAGGCCTTAACTACCGGGATTGGGCATATCTACACGGGTTCCCAAAAGACTCCCGTGCCCACAACTCACAGCCGGTTCACTGGTACCGAAGCTGGCAGCAGTTCACCTCTGCCACGCGAACCAGCCCCGTGGAGGAGCAGCTTTATAGGAGCACCCCACCACCAGCCAGTTTCCAGTCGTCTAACCAGCGGTGTACCCACTGAGGGACCCAAGGCTCCCCAAAGCATCCAGAACGTACATCATGGATAGGGCATTGAAGCAGCCTCCCCGTACCCGACCTGGTATTCCTGGGCGACGCTGGCAAGAAGGAACTAAGTAGGTAGAATGGAGGAACACTGCGGATCTCTGAGGAGCACTATCACTGCTAAGTCCACCCGGTCTACTACTCAACCACTGTAAGCCATGTACTGCCTGCTGGTTACAGTAAAGACCCGTTGCAGAGACTATCTGTGTCCGTGTCTCCTTATGAACTGTCCGTCATTAACTAAAGGTAACCGCAGCTGCCGCACAACATCTTGAGCAGCTCCAGCCTCCGGGGATCACCGCTCAGCCTGTGGGGAGCGTAACATCTTGCTGCTGTCCATCCCCCGGGGGTTCCGCAGCGTCGGTAGCCCTTACCGAATCTACTCATAGGTGGCGTCACGAATAAAACAAATTAAACCCCTTTTTAATCTGTTCCCGCAAGACGTCTTCAATTTTGATCTGTACTACACCGGGCCCCACTACCGGCAGGCGCGGTCCACCCGTGACAAGGAAGGAGAAGAATCGCCTGTATAAACCGGAGTCCACCGGCCGCGGTGAGTCAGCTACATGCACATACAAACAGAAACAGCTCTGCTACATGCACATACATATACACAAATACAAATACACACACATACAAACACACACACATACAGATATAGATACACACAGAGACACATACAGACATACACACAGAGACACATACAGACACACACACATACATAATCAGACACACAGACATACACATACAGACACATACACACAGATACACACACATACACATATATTACCTCATTCGGATAATCTTGATCCGTGCAGAGCAGGAGAGGAGGCACTGGCAGCTGCACAGAGGCTGCAGAAGTTAAGCAGAAGCAGTTTCTTCTAGGACCTTGATTTCAGTCATGTGATCACATAACTGGAACTGGCAGGTCCTTCAGCCTCCATTCAGCTCCCAGTAAGCTTTCTCTCCTGCTGTGTACCGATCACCTATATCAGTGCAGAGCAGGAGAGAAGAGAGGGGGCCACTATCTGTGAGCGGTCTCCTCTGCTTCCGCTCACAGACAGCTGTGGGTCCGCTCACTGCTTCAGGGCCCCAGCATCTGCTCGGGTATGCTGGGTGCTGGCGCCGGGCCTGTCTGCCTGGGTCCCACAGACACCGCAGGCTCTACAAAAGGCACAGAGACATCACCAGATCTGCCAGGGCCACACAGACACCAAGGTCTCTGCCAGAGTGATTCAAATACCACAATTTCTGCCAGAGCAACACAGATACCAAGGGCTCTGCTGAAGTCACATATATACTACGGGTTCTGCCAGGGCTATACAGACACCAAAGACTCACTCAGGGCCATACAGATACCACTGGCTCTGCCAGGGCCACAGAGATGCCACAGGATCTGCCAGAGTCACACAGACACCAAGGGCTCAGTCAGTGCCACTGTCGAGCCCCAGGCCCTGGGGTACTCGGGTATCAGGCTCGGTGGATGTTTTCAGGGGGATGTCACGGGTGGCAGTGCCTGAGCCCGTGGCCTGGGTGACACTTCAATAAAGGTTGTGTGGCGCCCTGCCCACGCAGGTAACCACAGATCTCTCTGCTGCACAGCTGGGTTTCCACAGCAGGTACTTATTACGAACAACACCTTCCACCCCAGCACAGTAGGGGTAGTTCAACTTGCTGCCCTTAGGCAAGATCCCCTATATATACTGCTGCTGGGGAGGAGCTAGTCAGAGTGTGTGCAGATGCTAGAAGAGCTGCAGGGAAGTTCTGGTGTTCGGTGCTGCGAGTAGGCCCGAGCCAGTGACCCGGAGGGCCCTTCAGCGTCCCACAAGCCTAAGTGGGATTGAAGCAAGGAACAAATAGCTCAAGTTGGGAGTTCGTTCCAGAGAAGCCGGATATTGGGGATCAGCATCGGTGGGAGAACTACAGGCCCACAGAAAACCCCTTTGCACCGTGGAAGCTTCAGCTACCCGGTCTCCTGAGAGAGTCAAAGAGAGGGAGCCAGGAACGGCAGGCCACTGCAGTGCCCAGAGAAGGTCGTCCCGGAGACCGCACAGGAGGAGAAGGAGACACAGATAAGGGAAGAGAGTGGAGGCAAGTCAGGATAAAATAGACTGTGCTTCAGCTAATTCAAAAAGGAAGGAGGCCTTATACCCACTTGCTGTGGGAGCCCACTGTGCAGACCGGTCACCCGTCAGTGCCCTGGATGATTTACCTGAATAACATCAGTAAAAAGGTAAAGAGACTTCTTCTGTGTGTGTGAATCCTTTCCTCTCACTCACCGTGCTCCTATACAGACTATTTTTACTCTCCCTCCACAATCTCAGCTCTGCTACAATCTGTTCACCCTCACTACGCTGCCCCGGACGTCCCAGTCCTGCCTGCGGAGGACTATACCATCACTGCCGCAATCCCATTGACCTCCGGAGGACTGTAGCGGTGCTGGTGATCCCTCACCGGGTACTGCAGGTGGCGTCACGACTAATTTGTACATAATCCCTGTAAATACCCCTTTTTCAAGAGCATCGCTCCCCAGGATACGGGATCAGGGGCGGCCGCCATTCCCCGTGACAAAGTTAACTCCCCTCACTGCCGCCTGATACCCGAGTACCCCATGCCCTGGGGCGCAACAGTCCTCTTTCTGGTGTCACGAACAGGCTCCCAAGCCCGGTATCACCGGGTACTGTGTGCTGTTTATTGACTGTAACGTGTGACTGTTTAAGTTCCGCCGCCATTACTGCGCCAAAGAGCGGGAAGAAAGAGGGCGTGCCAGTCTGCAGAGCGCAAAACTGAAACCCGCCCCTTGCTCAGCCAAGCATTCCCGAGCGCTGCGGTCTGGAAACTCTCGAACTGTTTAACCCTTCAACGACTGGCTGTAATTCACTAGGGGGGCCTCCAGCATGTCGGCCTCATCCAGCGACGACGAAGCTGCGTACGCTGACCCCCAGAATTACACCGGACCCTCAATGGCTGCCTCTGGTAGTACTGCCAGCGCCTCCAGCGCTCTGGGTACAGTTGCCCCGATAATGCCCATTTATTTCCATACATCCCGGGGGCCAAGTGGTTGCACCAGTATGATGGCCGCCCTGATACGCTGGACGAGTTCAGGCGAAAGATCGAAGGCGTCCTGGACATGTATGCTATGACCGTTCAGCAAAGCGCTACTGTGGTACTCGGACAATTAACTGGTGCAGCAGAAAAAGAGAGTATGTCCTGGTCTGTTGCTGAACACAGATCAGCCCCTGCTATATTTGATAAACTGAGAGCTACCTTTGAGGAGTGTAATGAGGCTGATATATGCATGCGCTTCCATAACTGCTACCAGAGGCCGGGAGATGACATCAGAGCTTATGCCTGGCGCCTGGAAAGAGCACTGCGCGCCCTTATACATGTCAGCCCTGCCAGTGCATGAGATGAGAACAAGCTCCTCATTGAACAGTTCACGCGGGGCCTGCTATCCCCTGAGGACAGTAAAAATGTACGCTGGTAGCCATTAAGCAATCCAGATGCTGATTTTAACACCTTGAAAGAAATGGCCATCAAAGGGTTGAAGCCGGTAGAGACCCATGAAGCTGCAATTAAACGGTGGTGCGACGGTTAGGTTCAGGCTACTGCAAAACCAGTACCCATGACTGCAGCCACGCACAATGCACAATCTGCCCAGCCTGACAAATATGACTCCCTGCGGGCTGAAATACGTACTGAGATGTGCGAGATGAATAAAAATATCTCCAAGTTAATGGACGCTATGCAGTTACAGAAGAGCCAGCAGCCAGCACCAAGACCCCAAGCCAAGCCTCAACCGCTGATTCAACTTGCCGACACCCCGGACAACGTCCCCTGGATGCGAGGGAAGCATGCTGCAGCGTACAGAGGAAGAGCCACCGACCGCTACAGCTCCACTCGGGAGCCCATCTGCCGCAACTGTAATCGCACCGGTCGCCTCGCCAGGCACTGTCCTTTAAACGGGCAGTCCCTGGGGGCTGGGGCCAAACCTCAGAACTAAATCAGCAGGGCCCAGCCACCTGGTGCAAGACCTTCATCGGACAGAGGCTGTTTCTGTCCATTGTACTGGATGGCATCCCGACACCTTCTCTACTGGACACCGGGTCATAGGTGACCACCATCCCCTATATCCTTTATAAAAAGTATTGGGCTGATGCAGAACTGAGACATTTTCCTTCATGCAGCGAATGGGGAACCAATTACTGTGATGGGGGTTAGAGAAGTGCCCATAAAGGTGGGGAGGGTGGAATTACAGAACTAAGGGGTCCTTGTAGTAGCAGAAGCCAGTAATGCAAATGATCCTTATGTTATACTGGGTAGAAATGTTGCTAGCAATTGCATGGAGGAAGTTTTGTCTTTGCTTCAACAGATTGCTGAAACTGCCAGACCTGGTCAGAGGAAGGTTATCCAACGTGAGATCAGAGCCATCCTACACCATCGACAGGTAACAATTACAGGTGGTGAAATTGGTACAGCACGGGTGACAGACCCGATAACTATTGTGATACCCCCAATGAGTGAAATGATGATTTGGTGTCGAACAGCTATAGGTCTGAGAGTGCAGGACTATCAAGCGTTAGTGGAACCTGTTAGCACAGACCTTCACTGTTGACAGCCAGGGGGGTGGTCGATGTACACAAAGGGAGAGTACCTGTTCGCATCTTAAATTGTGGTAGTGAAGAGGTTAAATTACCTAGGTATACCACCGTTGCCAAATTATACACAGTCAGTAATAACGAGATCCAAACAGTGCGACCTGAACCCCATGAAAAAGGGGCAAAACCTGATCAAACAATCGGGCCACTGGAGGACTGGTGCTAGCAGCTCCATGTCGGAACTGACACCGCTCCTGTGTATGAAAAGCAAGGTGTGTACCGGGTAGTCCAAGAATTTGAACAAGTCTTTAGTAAGCATCCACTTGATTTTGGTAGGATAAAAGGGGTACAACACCACATCCCCACAGGTACACATCCACCAATCAAGGAGCGGTATAGGCATATTCCACCTGTACATTATCAAAAAGCCAAAGAAATGTTACAGGACATGAAGGACGCAGGGGTTATACGAGATAGCTGTAGTCCCTGGGCAGCTCCATTAGTCCTAGTCAGGAAAAAGGAAGGCAGTATGAGATGTGTGTAGACTATAGGCAAATAAACCGCATAACACACAAAGATGCTTACCCGTTACCACTTATAGAAGAATCTTTAGCTGCGTTGAAGTCTGCCAACTACTTCTCCACCTTAGATCTCACTAGTGGGTATTGGCAGGTGTCTGTAGCCAAAGAAGACCGAGAGAAGACGGCATTCGCAACACCTATGGGCCTACGTGAGTTCAACAGCATGCCTTTCGGACTATGTAATGCACCTGGAACCTTGTAGAGGTTGATGGAGAGTTGCCTGGGACAAAAAACCTTTGAGACGGTACTGCTCTACCTGGATGACATGATCGTGTACTCCAAGACCTACGAGGAACATGTTGCCCATCAAGAAGAGGTTTTCGAAGCTCTGGCCAAATACGGGATGAAGCTGAAACCATCAAAATGCCACCTGTTGAAGCCAAGAGTGCAGTACCTGGGACACATAGTCAGTGCAGAAGGCGTGGACCCTGATCTAGACAAGGTGACAGTAATCAGAGAATGGTCGGAGCCCAAAACCATCAAGGAGGTACGTCAATTCCTGGGTTTGGTGGGCTACTACCGAAGGTTCATCTAGGAGTACACCAAGAAGGCTGCTCCTCTGCAAGACCTACTAGTAGGCCAACCAATGAAGGGCAAGTCCAAGGATTCTCCATGGAGGTGGGGCAAAGAACAAGAGGAATCATTCCAGGTGATGAAGGAAGCCCTGACAGGAGAAGAAATCCTAGCTTACCCGGACTACAACCTGCCATTCTTGTTGTATACAGATGCCAGCGATGTGGGACTCGGAGCTGTCCTTTCCCAAAAGCAAGACAGCAAGGAGAGGGTAATTGCCTATGCCAGCCAGAAGCTGCGATCCACGGAGAGGAACCCAGAAAACTACAGTTCCTTCAAGCTGGAATTCCTGGCCTTGGTCTGGGCCATCACCGAGAGGTTTAAACACTATCTAGCCTCTAGCAAGTTCACCGCCTACACGAATAACAATTCGCTCACCCACCTGGAAACTGCGAAGTTGGGAGCCATGGAGCAGAGATGGATGGCCAGACTCTCCAACTATCAATTCACCATCAAGTACCGGGCTGGGCACCAGAACGGAAATGTGGATGCTCTATCCAGGATGCCTCACTTATCCAAAGCGGGAGTAGATGAAAATGAGCTGGAAGAAGTGGAGTTACCTGCCTTCCATCATGTAAGAGTAACCCAATGCCAGCAGACGCATTAAAACTTCTCTACAGAAGCAGTGAACCTGTTACCTCACTTCGATTGGGGAAAGGCGCAGGATCAAGACCCGGCTGTCGGTCTAATCAAGCAACTGATAGCACAAGAGCCTGCGAAGCTGCCTGCAGACCCTTCGTCTGACGCCAAACATCTGTGGAATGAAAGAGGTAAACTTTTCCAGTATCAAGATAAATTGTGCTGGCGGTATATAAATCCAAGAACCCATGAAATGGCGTGGCAGATCATCGTGCCTAAATCAGATGATCTTAAATGCCTACCACAACAAAACTGGTCATTTCGGATGGAAGAAGCTCGAAGTGCTACTGAAAGACAGATTCTTCTGGCCCGGTATGCGGTAATCCATAGAAAAGTGGTGCAAAGATTGTCAAGCCTGTAACTTGAGAAGTAAAGATGTACAGAGCTAGAAAGCTTCACTTTATCCCATCATAACCAAGCAGCCTCTGGAATTAGTCGCCTTGGACCATGTTAAACTGACTCCAAGCAGATACGGCTATACATACGCCTTAACAATGGTAGACCATTATTCAAGATTTTTAATGGTTGCCCCTGTAAAAGACTTGGCAGCTGCAACTGCTGCTAAAACCTTCCAAAAAGTCTTCTGCAGACCGTTAGGATATCCAGAACGTATTCTAACCGATCAAGGACCAGCATTCGAGGTACAGATCTTTCAAGAGTTGTGCCAGATGTATGGGTGCAAAAAGATCAGAACCACCCCGTATCATCCTCAAACTAATGGGCTCTGTGAGAAAATGAATAACATTGTCATTGACATGCTGAAAATCCTCCCGTTGGAAGAAAGAAATCAATGGCCAGAAAAACTGCCTGATTTGATCGACATGTATATCCACATTCCAGTAAGTTCCACCAATTGTACACCAGCATATCTGATGAGAGCTTGTACAGGAAAATTACTCGTAGACTTAGAACTCGGTGTAGTAGATCCTGAAGCAGATTGTGCTATCTCAAACTGGAAAATCCATCGACAAGAACAGTACAAAAGATTCAACAAAATGTCGAGAACAACCTGGAGAAGTCCCGTGCAAAACAAGAAAGGGATTACAGCAAGCATGCTCCAGCAGAACCAATACCACCTGGAAGTATGGTCCTCAAAAGAAAAAGAACTCATCATAAATTAGATGAAAAATAGGAAAGTGAACCCTATGTCCTACTAGACTCTGGAAATGACAACAACAAAGTCTGCATCATCAGTATAGACGGTGGTAGAACCAGACAAACTGTATCCAGAGACCACCTTAAAAAGTGTCCTCAAAATTGGGAAAATCAAGAAACCTACAAACAACCCATTCAAGAGTTGGAGCCAATTCCAGATCCAATCCCAGAGCCAAAGAAGAAAGTAATCTCTACCATTTTAGGAGATTTCCCAGAAGATTGGCCTCAACAAAATGGAGCCATCATTGTGCCAGTATTAAACTTCTACCAACCCAGTGAAGAGATGCCTAGGAATCAGGAAGAAATAAACGTTGCTAGAGAATCTGAGGATGCTGCAATCAGTACACCTGCTAACCTAGTAGTGAGACTAAGGCAACGCAGAAGCTTACCTGAACCACCTACACCAAGCTCAACACTAGACACCTCACATGAGATAGTGACACCTGTAGTGCGAAGATCACATAGAAGCACACGAGGTCAACCCCCTTCTAGGTTTGGAGAGTGGGTATAAGGTCGAGCACATTTGAAAAATCTAAATAAGCAAACTGTACAAACAGAAATGTAAATAGTAGTGTACAGAAGGGTGGAGGAACTGGGCCCAGTCCCAAGCACATTAAGTTAGGAACAGAAAGTGCCTGGGGCGGGGAGGTACCAGGTCTCCTAAGCTGAGACGCCCATAGGGACCCCTGTTTGTTGTTGAACTTGTGAACATTTTGAAAAGACTTTCCCCCTTTACTACGCGGAGCGTATAGAGACTTACTGTATAGACTCTTATTGAACTGAACTTCCCTTTTTGAATTTTTGAACTTCTTTAAAATTTCAATGGACTATGGTTGATGGACTAACGTAGCCACAAACTTTAAAAAGCCTACGGTGGATGGACTAGCACAGTATGGACATACCTGTTATCTATTTTTCTATTTTTCAGTATTTTGTTGGTGTCTTTTTGTAAATTTTTCATTTTTAAGAATATGTACATATATTCTCATTGTTATTATTGTTGACACAAAATTGCTTAGTCCAGGAGTACTGATGTTCACTCAGGTAACCACAGATCTCTCTGCTGCACAGCTGGGTTTCCACAACATGTACTTACTACGAACAACACCTTCCACCCCGGCACAGTAGGGGGAGCTCAACTTGCTGCCCTTAGGCAAGATCCCCTATATACTGCTGCTGGGGAGGAGCTAGTCAGAGTGTGTGCAGACGCTAGAAGAGCTGCAGGGAAGTCCTGGTATTCGGTGCTGCGAGCCAGTGACCCGGAGGGCCCTTCAGCGTCCGACAAATCTAAGTGGGACTGAAGACAGGGAGCTCAGAGCAGGAATAGAAGCAAGGAACAAATAGCTCAAGTTGGGAGTTTGTTCCATAGAAGCCGGATATTGGGAATCCGCATCGGTGGGAGAAATACAGGCCCACAGAAAACCCCTTTGCACCGTGGAAGCTTCAGCTACCCGGTCTCCAGAGAGAGTCAAAGAGAGGGAGCCAGGAACGGCAGGCCACTGCAGTGCCCAGAGTAGGTCGTCCCGGAGACCGCACAGGAGAAGAAGGAGACACAGATAAGGGAAGAGAGTGGAGGCAAGTCAGGATACAATAGACTGTGCTTCAGCATATTCACAAAGGAAGGAGGCCTTATTCCCACTTGCTGTGGGAGCCCACTGTGCAGCCCGGTCACCCGTCAGTGCCCTGGATAATTTACCTGAATAACATCAGTAAGAAGGTAAAGAGACTTCTTCTGTGTGCGTGAATCCTTTCCTCTCACTCACCGTGCCCCTATACAGACTATTCTTACTCTCCCTCCACAATCTCAGCTCTGCTACAACCTGTTCACCCTCACTACCCCGGAGGTCCCAGTCCTGCCTGCGGAGGACTGTAGCGGCGCTGGTGATCCCTCACCAGGTACTGCAGGTGGTGTCACGACTAATTTGAGCATAATCCCTGTAAATACCCCCTTTTCAAGAGCATCGTTCCCCAGGATACTGGATCAGGCGTGGCCGCAATTCCCCGTGACAAAGTTAACTCCCCTCACTGCCGCCCGATACCCGAGTACCCCATGCCCTGGGGCGCAACAGGTGTATGTACAGGGGATTTGAGTTTGTCATGTGACGCCACCTGTAGTACCTGGTGATGGGTCACCAGCACCACCACAGTCCTCCGGAGGTCGATGGTAATGTGGCTGAGATTGCAAAGCTCCCTACAGGTGGAGCTGATCCTCCAGGGCAGCGTTCCTGCAAGCAAACAGGTTGACGAAGATAACCACACAAAGGCAAAGTCACTTTTTCCTGGGTACTTTACTGTAAACGTTCTGCAACAAAATACAGAGTCCACAGTTCAGCAAGATGTTATTCAAACAGGTAGCTCTATGGGTGGCTGCAAGTGGATGCCAGGTGGTATATGGAACTCGTGGTAAACTTTAGTTGACGAACCCGTGTCCTTTCTTCCCTGCCTAGGATGAATCTATACCCAATGGCTCCTTGTAGGTAGACTTGGGGCTCCCCTCCCTTGTGGTGAGGAAGTGTGGCGTCACAGAGGAGTACTGCACCTGTAAAAGAGGTGCAGATACTCCAGCTGCAGGAGGATGATAGGATTGTGGTTAGTACCCATTAACCAGCACCCCACACTAGATCACTCAGTGGGAGGTTACCCGGGAGGGAATAAAATCACCTCTAGGGGGAGAAAGAAGGTCTTTTGCCTCAAGGTCAGGAGCAGAATGGCAAACTAGGAACAAGGAGAGGGTCTCTTGGCTGAGGGACCAGAGAGAGAGAGAGACTAAAGTAAGATCCCAGGAGCAGACAGCTTGAAGGGAAGAGGAACTCTAGGGGGTTCAGCCCAATCAGCTTACCGGGCACCGGAGCCCACATCTGTGGGATCTATAGGACCACAGAAAATCCAGAGACCCGTGGAGTCTACACTTCTCTCTGGCACCTGAGTGACCAAAAGAGGGTACCAGGCACCGCTTGATGGTTCAGCGATCAGCCAGCAGAGGGTTATCTGACGGTATCAAAGGAGAGAGAACGCAGGAGGTCAGGTTAGATTTATGGAACCAAACTTCACCACCACTGGGAAGCAGGAAAGGAACAGACAAGGGTAGAGCACAACGGCACACACCAAGGGTCCACCATACCACCTAAGATCTGCTTGCAGCCACCCGTTCAGCTACCTGTCCTCACACCATCAGGAATACTGCACTGTAACTTTTGTATGCAACTAATACAATTGCCAGTAAAGTACCCGGAGGAACAGTGACTTTGGACTCAGTTTTCTTTCTTTCCATGTACCTGTTTCCTTGCAGGAACGCTGCCTCAGAGGTCCGAGTCCTACCTGTGGAGGACTACACCATCTTAGCCACTATACCATCTACCTCTGGTGGGCTGTGGCGGCGCTGGTGCAAATCACCAGACACTACAGGTGGCGTCATGACAACAAACTGTATATAATCCCCTGTGGATATCACAGGGGCGGCCGCCATTCCCCGTGACACAGCAGACGCTACCCCGAAGCCTGACATCCGAGTACCCCAAAGCCTGGGCTTGGCAGAAGCAGGCAGACCGCTCCTCCTGGCAGTGTGCTACAGCCGGTAAACAGACCGCAGCAGCCGGTTGACTTGACGACTTTCAGAGATGGACTCTGCCCGTTTCCTCGGGTCCGTGGTGGACTGGGGAATTTCCTGGAGTATGGTCGCTTCACGCTGGGGTTCCCCCTTTCTCTCTAGGGACCAGACTACCACGTCAGGCACCCTCTCTCAGGATCCCCTCAGGATCCTCTCTCATCTTCCCTCCGGATCATCGTAGATCTGTCCGGGTTAACCTTCCGCCTCGCTCCACACGCCTCCTCCAACTCCGACTGAACTCCAGCTCCTCACTAGCTAACTTTCTACTCCCCCTAGAGGTGAATATATCTCCCTCCCAGGTAACCTCCCAACATTATTCTAATGTGGGAGTGCAGGAATGGGTCCCACCAACCAACCTTGGATCCACTTGCAGCTGGGGAAGATCACACCTCTTTTACGGGTGCAATACCCCACTGTGACGCCTGACTACGTGGGGCGCCACACCACATAGATACCACGGGCTCTGCCAGGGCTACACAGACACCACAGGTTCTGCCAGGGACACACAGACACCACAGGCTCTGCCAGGATCACACAGACACCACAGGCTCTGCCACGCCTGACGAAGAGACATGAGAAGTTTCGACAGCTTGCTCAGTAACATTAATTACTGTATTTTTGTTAGCCATTTAGAGGTATCACAATTACAAGATTATTATGTCTCCCACTGAGAGCAATCTATCTTTTTTCAACTGGCTAATGTGGTAGCAAACTTTTTTTCTTCTCAAAGATACACTATGTAACATCCATCCAAGTTACAGGTAAAATGTGGAATCCCAGCCCAGACTGAATGCAAACTGCACCATCAGGCAGAATTCCAAGGTGCCCAGACACCTTTTAACCCCTATAAAGGGATCTGGCTTTACTGTGAGGTCCAGCAGTTTACAAAATTAGGCAGAGGTCAATCCAGAAAATCAATAATACAAAGCAGGAATAGCAAGGAGCCAGGAAATATATCTGGCTACCAGCAGGAGCAGATAGTGGATTCAAATGATTGCAGTATTTCCTAATTGGCTAAAGTTACAGTTATAATGAGTACAGCTGGGCAGCCATACAACACATCCACAAGTCAGACTACTACATCTACTAATGGAATAGGGAAAGGGGAATAGTGCCTCACCAGTATTCTCCTCCAAGGGTGTGTGCCTGGAAATGGTGGCCGGTACCACCTGTTGAGTATAAATGGAATAGAAGATACGGCACCACAAGTTTCTCCATGCATTTAAAGTGATCCTAAACCCAGAAACTGACCCCCCCGTATCTTTATACCTGTCCCTGCACCCCTCTTACCATTTCTAGCCATCCCTTTTGCAGAAAAAAGTCGCTTTTGTAAAGTAAGAGAAAAAGTTATATTACTTTGTCCTGTGTGATACTAAACCCAGAAACTGACTCCCCCCGTATCTTTAGACCTGTCCCTGCACCCCCTCTTATCATTTCTAGCCATCCCTTTTGCAGAAACAATCGCTTTTGGAAAGTAAGAGAAAACGTTATATTACTTTGTCCTGTGTGAGTTCTCTGTTTCTGAGCAAGCCGCAAATAGGCGTGCCTGTCTGCTGCAGTCTTGTAATTATGCACGCCCCTCTCTGCTTCTAAGAGCCTGGCCGCGTCTGTGTACCCTTATTCATGATATTCTTGGAATTTGTATGAAAGAATAAACAGATTTTAATGTGATACTAAACCCAGAAACTGACTCCCCCCGTATCTTTAGACCTGTCCCTGCACCCCCTCTTATCATTTCTAGCCATCCCTTTTGCAGAAAAAAATCGCTTTTGGAAAGTAAGAGAAAAAGTTATATTACTTTGTCCTGTGTGAGTTCTCTGTTTCTGTGCAAGCCGCAATGGGCGGGGCCTGTGTGCTGCAGTCTTGTAATTATGCACGCCCCTCTCTGCTTCTAAGAGCCTGGCTGCGTCATGAAAGGGGGCGGGGCTCCGGCATGACGCGATGTTGCCCCGCCCCTTTCATGATGCGGCCAGGCTCTTAGAAGCAGAGAGGGGCGTGCATAATTACAAGGCAGCAGCACACAGGCCCCGCCCATTGCGGCTTGCACAGAAACAGAGAACTCACACAGGACAAAGTAATATAACTTTTTCTCTTACTTTCCAAAAGCGATTTTTTTCTGCAAAAGGGAGGGCTAGAAATGATAAGAGGGGGTGCAGGGACAGGTCTAAAGATACGGGGGGAGTCAGTTTCTGGGTTTAGTATCACTTTAAAATCTGTTTATTCTTTCATACAAATTCCAAGAATATCATGAATAAGGGTACACAGACCCCTCGGCCTGACGCATTTCGAACGTCACTGCACATTCTTATTCATAGGCATTTAGTGTTACAAAAAATGGAACTTATATAGCTTGTATGATAAATTACACACAAATTAATTTAATTCATTGAAAAAATTAGAAAATCCTGCGTCAGTAGATAAAAAGCTGCTCAAATTCATTCACAATAATTGTAGGTTTCCCATTCACATATAACATTTACAAAGTACCTGTCACAATGATCATTATTTTACCAAACAAAATATTGATAAATGCATCAGAATAATAATACAGAAGAGAAAAGAGGAAATTATATTTGCCCCAGGACAATGTACACATTTTTTTTTATTTTCTTCTAAAGAAATAATGTATAGTTTGTATTGAAAAAAAGCCACATAAGGCCCCTTTCACATAGGCGTTTTCTGAATTTGCGGCAGATCTGGCAGAATCACTGCATTTGCAGCATTTGCCGCGTAGCGGCACACTTGCAGCAAGAATGCGGCAAGCCCCATTTATTTCCTATGGGACTTGCGGCAAGTGCATTTTTGACAAATTTTCACTTCGGTTGCGGCAAATGCTGCATTTGCGGCATATCTTAAACCGCATCCCCTGTGGTTTTTGTTTGCCGCAATATGTACATTACGGTATTTTTACAATAGAAGTCTATAGGTGCTGCATCTGTCGCATCTATCGCATTTGCCGCAAATGGATTGGCTGGATGCGGCATGCCTACTGAGCATGCCCAGAATGCTGGAAGCTCCCCCCCCCAATATAAAAAGGATGAGGAGGGGGTCTAAAGTTATTGTGCAAATGGTGTTGCTGTTGGAGTGGACCCAGAAGCTGGAGCTGACTGTGTGACCATTGCTGCTGCATCATCCCTGCATCTTTCTGTGAGTATATTCAAACTTCTTTGAGCTTTTATTCTTTTGTACATGTTTTATTTAAAACTTTTTTTGCTTTTTTAAAATTTTTGTATAGGAGGTTGAGTTCTCCTTCACATTACAGTGTTTTTTTTTTATTCTTAAGGATAAAAAATACTAAATAGTGACTGAGAACTAGTTTTTTTTGCATTCTTTTGTTTTGAATTTTTTTAAACTTTGTTTTATATTTCGTGTTTGTATTTCTTGTTGTTTTGTATTGTGATTATGTGTAGTAGACCTAATATTGTATTCGTAATACAAGTGTTATTTTATCAGCAGTTTTTCTTTGTTTGTTCTTTTTTTTTTTTTTAAACTGTTGATAAATCCTTGTATTGTGAATGAATGTGTTGTTTTTTGGTGCTATTCACACTGGCTCTGGTTTGTGACTGTTTTTTATTTAATTTGCATAGTGTGCGTTTTTTAAGCCCTTCCCGACCTATGACGTTATAGAGACGTCATGAAAGTCGGTGCGTTCCCGACCTATGACGTCTTTATAACATCATGGCTTCTTTGCGATCCTGCAGCTCCGGGGACCGGCTCACCGGAGCTGCAGGATCGCAAGGACCCATACTTTAGCCCAGGGGGGGCTTAACTCCGTGGCTAAACTCGCTCTGATTGGTAGTTCAAAGTAAGACTGCCAATTAGAGCGAGTAATCCCTCCAGATCTGATTGGAGCTCTCCTATCAGATCTGGAGAGGCGGGTCAGCAGGTGCCTTCCCCCTCCTAGCCCCCTCCCACTCCAGGGCTAATGAGTTCCCCTCGATCCCTTTCCTACCCCATACCCCATCCGGCAGTAACAGTCATCCCCCGGTGGTAACAGTCATCTGCTGGCGGGCTGGACCTGCCGGTTAGCTTCCTCAGCCCCTTCTGGTGCGATCACGGAGGGGGCTGGGGAAGCTGACAAGCCCCCCTACCTGTGCCTCGTGTCTTCCCCTCACCTCCGGCGGGCTGCACCATCCAGTGCACCCGCTGGCCAGCCTCCTCCGCTCTGGTGTGGGCCCCTCCTCCTCTCCCAGGCTCCTCCTTCTGGATGAGGTTAGTATGAATGAATGAATGGATGGATGAGTGAGTGCATGCATGGGTGCATGGGTGGATGGGTCAGTGGGTGCATGCATGCATGCATGGGTGGATGGATTGGTGAGTCGGTTCATGCATGCACGCATGGGTGGATGGATGAGTGGGTGCATGCATGCATGGGTGGATGGATGGGTGAGTAGGTGCATGCATGGGTGGATAGATGCATGGGTTCATGCATGAGTGGATGTATGTATGTGTGCATGGATGTGTGCATGCATGGATGGATGTGTGCATACATGGATGGATGTATGCGTGCATGGATGGATGTGTGCATGCATGGATGGATGTGTGCATACATGGATGGATGTGTGCATGCATGGATGGATGTGTGCGTGCGTGAATGTGTGCATGGATGCGTGTTTGTGCATGGATGTGTGCGTGCATGCATGTGTGCGTGGATGGATGTTGCATGCATGTTGCATGCATGGATGCGTGCATGCATGGATGTGTGGATGTATGCGTGCATGGATGAATGTGTGCATGGATGGATGTGTGTGTGCATGCGTGGATGTGTGCATGGCATGCATGGATGGGTGCATGCATGGATTGGTGCATGGATGGATGTGTGCATGTGTGGATGTGTGAATGTATGCGTGCATGGAGAGATGTGTGCATGCGTGGATGTGTGCGTGCATGGAGAGATGTGTGCATGCATGGATGTATGGATGTGCATGCATGGATGGATGTGGGCATGGATAGATGTGTGTGTGCATGCGTGGATGGGTGCATGGATGGATGTGTGCGTACGTGGATGTGTGCGTGCATGGAGGGATGTGTGCATGCATCGATGTGTGAGTGCGTGGATGGATGTGTGCATGGATGGATATGTGCATGCGTGGATGCGTGCGTGGATGTGTGGATGCGTGCATGGATGTGTGGATGCGTGCATGAATGGATGTGTGCAGGGATGGATGTGTGCATGGATAGATGTGTGTGTGCATGGGTGGATGGGTGCATGCGTGGATGGGTGCATGTGTGGATGATGAGTGCATGGGTGGATATATGATTGGATGGATGGGTGCAACAAGGGATCAAGTGTCCTCTTGTTGTAGTCTCTGGGATCATAGTCATGGTGCACTGTATGACAGATCACTGCCATACAGTGCACCATAACTCTGACCCCAGAGACTGTAGGAAGAAGACACTTGATTCCTGGCTGCAATCTCCGGATTGAGCAGAGGCGATCAAGCGTCGTGGGACCTTCGTTGTGGACTACGTCGGAGGTGATCGAGCGTCGTGGGACCTTCGTTGTGGACTACGTCGGATCTTTATATTGAAGATGGAGTCTGAATTTTGTTTATGTTTATTTTTCAAATAAAAAGATTTTTCTCTGTGTGGTGTATTTTTTGACTCTTTACTAGAGATTCCTAATGGGCCCGGGTGTAACATTTGCCCGACATTATGAATCACGGCTTAGTGCCAGTTGCCAATAAAAAGCTGGCATTAACCCCATTATTACCCAGTTTGCCACCAGCACCAGGGCAACTGGAAGAGCTTGGGTACAGTGCCAGAAAATGGCGCTTCAATGAATGCACCACTTTCTGGGGTGGCTGCGGGCTGCAATTCGCAGCATGGGGGCTCCAGAACGCTTGGGCCTCTCCATACTGAGGATGCCAGCCCCCAGTTGCCTAGTTGTACCTGGCTGGGCCAAAAATATGGCGGAGCCCCATGTAATTTTTTTGTCTAGAATTAGTTCTAGAAATATTAAAAAAAAGGCCTTCGCTGTATTTTTGGTTGACAGCCAGGTACAACTAGACAGCTGGAGGGCTGGAATCCTCAGCATGGAGAGGCCCAAACGTATGCCCCCACGCTGCAAATTGTAACCCACAGCCACCCCAGAAAATAGCGCATTCATTAGAGGCACCATTTTCTGGTGCTCTACCCCAACTCTACCAGTTGCCCTTGTGCTGGTGGCACACGGGTTCTCCATACGCGACATGGTGTCCGCTAAAATTTAAATGAAAAATTAGCTCCAATTGTTAGCAGAAACCATGTCGCTTATGGAGAGTCCCTCCCTGTTTGCCTGAACATTGGAGCTCCCCCACAAGTGACCCCATTTTGGAAACTAGACCCCCCAGGGAACTTATCTAGATGGGTTGTGAGCATTTTGAACCCCGAGGTGCTTCACAAATTGATCCGTAATAATGAAAAAAGAAAATTTTTGTAGAAAGAAAAGTACTTTTTCATTTTTACGGATCAATTTGTGAAGCACCTGGGGGTTCAAAGTGCTCACTATGCATCTATATAGGTTCCTTGGGGGCTCTAGATTCCAAAACGGGGTCACTTGTGGGGGAGCTCCAATGTTTAGGCACACCGGAGCTTTCCAAATGCGACATGGTGTCCGCTAACAATTTGAATGGAAAATTAGCTCAAATTGTTAGTCAACACCATGTAGCATTTGGAGAGCCCCTGTGTGCCTAAACATTAGAGCTCCCCTACAAGTGACCCCATTTTGGAAACTAGACACCCCAGGGAACTTATATAGATGGATGGTGATCACTATAAACCCCCAGATGTTTCACAAATTGATCCGTAATAATGAAAAAGTACTTTTTTTTCACAAAAATGTTCTTTTAGCCTAACTTTTTTTCATTTTCACATGGGTAACAGTATAAAATGCATCTTAAAATTTGTTGGGCAATTTCTCCTGAGTACATTGATACCTCATATGTGGTCATAAACCACTGTTTGGGCGTACAGCAGGGCTCAGAAGTGAAGGAGCGCCATTTCACTTTTTGAATGGAAAATTACCGTATATACTGGTGTATAAGCCGACCCGTGTATAAGCCGACCCCCCTACTTTTGCCCCCAAAAACTGGGAAAATTTATTGACTCGCGTATAAGACGAGGGTGGACTCCAGCCTCAGGGCAGATTATGGGCACACAGTGGCACATACCCCTATAAACCTCAGCTAGATTCGGCTAAAAGTATGAGCGAGTTCTAATGAAGGTACAGCCTGTCCATTAACTTGCAACCACCCCTCCTGTCATACAAAAGTGCACTGGCCCTTTAATTCCTACAATGTCTGGCGGCCAATGTGCAGTTGTATAGGGGCAGAGGGCACCTCCTGCACCAAGTGTGCAGTCCAGGACCTGCTTTCACAGAAGTCATGTCAGACCCCACTCTCCTTCCTCCCATAGATCATACAGGAACATCTGACTTTGATATGAGAATACCCAGTCCAATTGTAGTCAGTGACTACGTCCATCACATGACAGCAAGCAGAGATCTTGCACAGAGTGGAGTTGCTGCAGCCATTGTACAGTCTTGCTCCCCACCCCCTCTACATAGTGGCAGTTGATGAATGATGAGTGTTGTAGTACTTGTGCAGCACACACCCAGTCATGTATCCTGGCACAGGCTCTGTGCTCATTGTGTACCAGGGGAGGATTCAGTTATGCAACCAGCAGCCATAGAGGAGATTATATAACAGCTTTAAGAGGCCAATGATCAGCCCTGGAGCTATATACAGTGTGAGGTACAACTACAACCCCCAGCATGGGGCAGGGGCTGCTGGGAGATGTAGTCCAGCATCTGATAAAGCCACAAGCTACAGCGTACATGGGGCAGATGTAGCAGCCTGGGACCACAAATTATACACAAGCTGCAAACTACCACACATGTCCGTAAAACAACTACTGTACAACGGTGCCTGGAGGGCCCTCACTCAGCACTGCGCCTGCACACAGGGGACCATGACTCAGCAGGAGGCTCCGGCACATACACAGGCAAAGGGTGGGGGAAACAACAATGGCTGCTTGCCTGTTCGAAGTGCACGACGCCGGCCACCTCCCCGGAGCCCTTCAGGACGCAGATCGCTTTCACCATGGCGGCGGATCAGACTGACAGTGACGCTGGAGACGGGGGCCTCCCTGTGCCATCTTCGCTGCCGCTGCTGTACAGTAAATAGTGTTATTATCTCCCGGCCCGGTCTCAGTGAATCCTCCCTCCTCCCTGCGAGGCTGCGTGTCATGTGACCGGCCGGTGACGTCATCGGCGTGAGCCCCGGTCACATGACACGCAGGGAGGATTCACTGAGACCGGGCCGGTGAAATAATAACACTATTTACTGTACAGCAGCGGCAGCATGGAAAGGGGGCGCCATACTGTGAGGGATGGGGGGGCTGTATACCCCGTGCTGGGGGGCTGTAAGGCGATATGCACTGCTCCCCCCGCGGATGGGCGGGGGATGCAGTGCATATCATGAATAAGTTATGAGCGGCTCCACGTCACGAGCCGCTCATATTGCAGCCTTCCACCCACCTCCTCCAGCCTCCTCCTGCCTCCTCCTGCTCCCGGACACAGCCCCCACGTATATGACTCGTGTATAAGCCGAGGGGGGGACTTTTCAGCCCAATTTTTGGGCTGAAAAAGTCGGCTTATACAGGAGTATATACGGTAGTCAAAAGTCAAATTGCGCTCCTTCCCTTCGGAGCCCTGCCGTGCGCACAAACAGTGGTTTATGACCACATATGAGGTATCGGTGTACTCAGAAGAAATTGCCCATCAAATTTTAGGATCTATTTTATCCTGTTGGCCATGTGAAAATGAAAGAATTGAGGATAAAAGAACATTTTTGTTAGAAAAATTAAAATGTCCATTTTTTCCTTCCACGTTGCTTTAGTTCCTGTGAAGCACCTGAAGGTTTAAAGGGAACCTCTCACTCCAAATAAGCTTTCTAACCTAACTAGCTGTGAGCCCGATGCGATTGCATCGGGATTCTAGAATCGGTGTATAGTTTATTAAATTAGAGTTTTAAGTAATAATCCTATTATTCCATGATAGATGGCGGCACAATGTTAAAGAATCAGGAATGTAGCATGCATATATACATTATTCATTCAAATTTGACAATAATGCACATAAGACATGATATCTATCTATCAACTACCAATGTTTGTATGGTATATGTCAGTGTAGTACATGTCATGATTCTAAGGCAAGGCTTTTCGTACAGATACTGGCACTGATGTTTTGTACAGATTACGTATATTCAATTTATATATGAATATTAATAACTAGATGGCGGCCCGATTCTAAAGAATCGGGTAGTCTAGAATCCATATATAGTTTATTTACTAATAGTTAGGGGAGTGCGGTGAAATGAATTGTGTGTATACAGGTGGCTCAGTGGGTAGCAGAGTATACGGTGGCTCAGTGGTTAGCACTGTATATGGTGGCTCAGTGGTTAGCACTGTATGGTGGCTCAGTGGTTAGCACTGTATGGTGACTCAGTGGTTAGCATTGTATGGTGGCTCAGTGGTTAGCACTGTATATGGTGGTCAGTGGTTAGCACTGTATGGTGGCTCAGTGGTTAGCACTGTATACGGTGGCTCAGTGGTTAGCACTGTATATGGTGGTTCAGTGGTTAGCACTGTATATGGTGGCTCAGTGGTTAGCACTGTATATGGTGGCTCAGTGGTTAGCACTGTATGGTGGCTCAGTGGTTGGCACTGTATACGGTGGCTCAGTGGTTAGCACTGTATACGGTGGCTCAGTGGTTAGCACTGTATATGGTGGCTCAGTGGTTAGCACTGTATATGGTGGCTCAATGGTTAGCACTGTATGGTGGCTCAGTGGTTAACACTGTATATGGTGGCTCAGTGGTTAGCATTGTATGGTGGCTCAGTGGTTAGCACTGTATATGGTGGCTCAGTGGTTAGCACTGTATATGGTGGCTCAGTGGTTAGCACTGTATGGTGGCTCAGTGGTTGGCACTGTATACGGTGGCTCAGTGGTTAGCACTGTATACGGTGGCTCAGTGGTTGGCACTGTATATGGTGGCTCAGTGGTTAGCACTGTATATGGTGGCTAAGTGGTTAGCACTGCATATGGTGGCTCAATGGTTAGCACTGTATGGTGGCTCAGTGGTTAACACTGTATATGGTGGCTCAGTGGGTAGCACTGGATGGTGGCTCAGTGGTTAACACTGTATATGGTGGCTCAGTGGTTAGCACTGTATACGGTGGCTCAGTGGTTAGCACTGTATATGGTGGCTGAGTGGTTAGCACTGTATACGGTGGCTCAGTGGTTAGCACTGTGTACGGTGGCTCAGTGGTTGGCACTGTATATGGTGGCTCAGTGGGTAGCAGAGTATACGGTGGCTCAGTGGTTAGCACTGTATACGGTGGCTCAGTGGTTAGCACTGTATACGCTGGCTCAGTGGTTATCACTGTATATGGTGGCTCAGTGGGTAGCAGAGTATACGGTGGCTGAGTGGTTAGCACTGTACAATGGCTCAGTGGTTGGCACTGTATACGGTGGCTCAGTGGTTAGCACTGTATACGGTGGCTCAGTGGTTAGCACTGTATACGGTGGCTCAGTGGGTAGCAGAGTATACGGTGGCTGAGTGGTTAGCACTGTACAATGGCTCAGTGGTTGGCACTGTATACGGTGGCTGAGTGGTTAGCACTGTATACGGTGGCTCAGTGGTTAGCACTGTATGGTGGCTCAGTGGTTAGCACTGTATGGTGGCTCAGTGGTTAGCACTGTATATGGTGGCTCAGTGGTTAGCATTGTATACGGTGGCTCAGTGGTTGGCACTGTATATGGTGGCTCAGTGGTTAGCACTGTATACGGTGGCTCAGTGGTTGGCACTGTATATGGTGGCTCAGTGGTTGGCACTGTATATGGTGGCTGAGTGGTTGGCACTGTATATGGTGGCTCAGTGGTTGGCACTGTATACAGTGGCTCAGTGGTTAGCACTGTATACGCTGGCTCAGTGGTTAGCACTGTATACGCTGGCTCAGTGGTTATCACTGTATATGGTGGCTTAGTGGTTGGCACTGTATACGGTGGCTCAGTGGTTAGCACTGTATACGGTGGCTCAGTGGTTAGCACTGTATACGGTGGCTCAGTGGTTAGCACTGTATGGTGGCTCAGTGGTTAGCACTGTATGGTGGCTCAGTGGTTAGCACTGTATGGTGGCTCAGTGGTTAGCACTGTATATGGTGGGTCAGCGGTTAGCACTGTATGGTGGCTGAGTGGTTAGCACTGTATATAGTGGATGAGTGGTTAGCACTGTATATGATGGCTGAGTGGTTAGCACTGTATATGGTGGCTCAGTGGTTAGCACTGTATATGGTGGCTCAGTGGTTAGCACTGTATACGGTGGCTCAGTGGTTGGCACTGTATACGGTGGCTCAGTGGATAGCACTGTATACGGTGGCTCAGTGGTTATCACTGTATATGGTGCCTCTGTGGTTAGCACTGTATATGGTGGCTCAGTGGTTAGCACTGTATGGTGGCTCAGTGGTTAGCACTGTATGGTGGTTCAGTGGTTAGCACTGTATATGGTGGCTCAGCGGTTAGCACTGTATGGTGGCTGAGTGGTTAGCACTGTATATAGTGGATCAGTGGTTAGCACTGTATGGTGGCTCAGTGGTTAGCACTGTATATGGTGGCTCAGTGGTTAGCACTGTATATGGTGTCTCAGTGGTTAGCACTGTATATGGTGGCTCAGTGGTTAGCACTGTATATGGTGGCTCAGTGGTTGCTACTGTATATGGTGGCTCAGTGGTTGGCACTGTATATGGTGGCTCAGTGGTTAGCACTGTATATGGTGGCTCAGTGGTTAGCACTGTATGGTGGTTCAGTGGTTAGCACTGTATATGGTGGCTCAGTGGTTACCACTGTATGGAGGCTCAGTGGTTAGCACTGTATATGGTGGCTCAGTGGTTAGCACTGTATATGGTGGCTCAGTGGTTAGCACTGTATATGGTGGCTCAGTGGTTAGCACTGTATATGGTGGCTCAGTGGTTAGCACTGTATATGGTGGCTCAGTGGTTAGCACTGTGTACGGCGGCTCTGTGGTCAGCAGAGGACGGCGGCTCTGTGGTCAGCAGAGGACGGCGGCTCTGTGGTCAGCAGAGGACGGCGGCTCTGTGGTCAGCAGAGGACGGCGGCTCTGTGGTCAGCAGAGGATGGCGGCTCTGTGGTCAGCAGAGGACGGCGGCTCTGTGGTCAGCAGAGGGCGGCTCCGTGGTCAGCAGAGGACGGCAGCTCTGTGATCAGCAGAGGACGGCGGCAGAGTGATCAGCGCAGGAAGGAGGCAGAGTGATCAGCGCAGGAAGGAGGCAGAGTGATCAGCGCAGGAAGGAGGCAGAGTGATCAGCGCAGGAAGGAGGCAGAGTGGTGAGCGCAGGACAGCGGCTCTGTGGTCAGCAGAGGAGGGTGGCTCTGTGGTCAGCAGAGGACGGTGGCTCTGTGGTCAGCAGAGGACGGCGGCTCTGTGGTCAGCGCAGAAAGGAGGCAGAGTGGTCAGCGCAGAAGGAGGCAGAGTGGTGAGCGCAGGAAGGAGGCAGCGTGGTGAGCGCAGGACGGCGGCTCTGTGGTCAGGAGAGGACGGCGGCAGAGTGATCAGCGCAGGAAGGAGGCAGAGTGATCAGCGCAGGAAGGAGGCAGAGTGATCAGCGCAGGAAGGAGGCAGAGTGATCAGCACAGGAAGGAGGCAGAGTGGTGAGCGCAGGACGGCGGCTCTGTGGTCAGCAGAGGACGGCGGCTCTGTGGTCAGCAGAGGACGGCGGCTCTGTGGTCAGCGCAGGAAGGAGGCAGAGTGGTGGGTGCAGGAAGGAGGCAGAGTGGTGAGTGCAGGAAGGAGGCAGAGTGGTGAGCGCAGGAAGGAGGCAGAGTGGTAAGCAGAGGACGGCGGCTGTGTGGTCAGCAGAGGACGGCGGCTGTGTGGTCAGCAGAGGACAGCGGCTGTGTGGTCAGCAGAGGACGGCGGCTGTGTGGTCAGCAGAGGACGGCGGCTGTGTGGTCAGCAGAGGACGGCGGCTGTGTGGTCAGGAGAGTACGGCGGCTCTGTGGTCAGGCAGGAAGGAGCAGAGTGGGTCAGCGCAGGAAGGAGGCAGAGTGGTGAGCGCAGGAAGGAGGCAGAGTGTGTGGTCAGCAGGACGGGGCTCTATGGTCAGCAGAGGACGGCGGCAGAGTGATCAGCGCAGGAAGGAGCAGAGTGATCAGCGCAGGAAGGAGGCAGAGTGATCAGCGCAGGAAGGAGGCAGAGTGGGTGAGCGCAGGACAGCGGCTCTGTGGTCAGCAGAGGAGGGCGGGTCTGTGGTCAGCGAGGACGGGCTTGTGTCAGCGAGGACGGGGGCGTGTCGAAGGACGCGCTCTGTGGTAGCAGAGGACGGCGGCTCTGTGGTCAGCAGAGGACGGCGGCTTGTGGTCAGCAGTGGACGGCGGCTCTGTGGTCAGCAGTGCGGCGGCTCTGTGGTCAGCAGAGGAGGGCGGCTCTGTGGTCAGCAGAGGAGGGGGCTCTGTGGTCAGCAGAGGAGGGCGGCTCTTTGGTCAGCAGAGGACGGCGGCTCTGTGGTCAGCAGAGGACGGCGGCTCTGTGGTCAGCATGTACGGCGCTCTGTGGTCAGCAGGGACGGCGGCTCTGTGGTCAGCATGGACGGCGGCTCTGTGGTCAGCAGAGGAGGCGGCTTGTGGTCGCAGAGGACGGCGGCTCTGTGGTCAGCAGAAGAGGGCGGCTCTGTGGTCAGCAGAGGAGGTGGGCTCTGTGGTCAGCAGAGGACGGCGGCTTGTGGTCAGCGAGGAAGGGGCATGTGGTCAGCGCAGGAGGAGGCTCTGTGGTGGTCAGCAGAGGACGGCGGCTCTGTGGTCAGCAGAGGACGGCGGCTCTGTAGTCAGCAGAGGACGGCGGCTCTGTGGTCAGCAGAGGGACGGCGGCTCTGTGGTCAGCAGAGGACGGCGGCTCTGTGGTCAGCAGAGGACGGACTCTGTGGTCAGCAGAGGACGTCGGCTCTGTGGTCAGCAGAGGAGTCGGCTCTGTGGTCAGCAGAGGACGGCGGCTCTGTGGTCAGCAGAGGACGGCGGCTCTGTGGTCAGCGCAGGAAGGAGGCAGAGTGGTGAGCGCAGGAAGGAGCAGAACTCTGGGTGAGCGCGAGGACGGCGGCTCTGTGGTCAGCAGAGGACGGCGGCTCTGTGTCAGCAGAGGACGGCGGCTCTGTGGTCAGCAGAGGACGGCGGCTCTGTGGTCAGCAGAGGACGGCGGCTCTGTGGTCAGCAGAGGACGGCGAGCTCTGTGGTCAGCAGAGGACGTCGGCTCTGTGGTCAGCAGAGGACGGCGGCTCTGTGGTCAGCAGAGGACGGCGGCTCTGTGGTCAGCAGGCAGGACGGGCGACTGTGGTCAGCGCGGAGGAAGCAGAGGTCAGGAGGAATGGAGCGCAGGAGTGTCAGGCAGGAAGGCGGTCTGTGGTCAGCAGAGACGGCGGCTCTGTGGTCAGCAGAGGACGGGCTCTGTGGTCAGCAGAGGACGGCAGCTCTGTGGTCAGCAGAGACGGCGGGTGTGTGGTCAGCAGAGGACGGCGGGTCTGTGGTCAGCAGAGGACGGCGGGTCTGTGGTCAGCAGAGGACGGCGGGTCTGTGGTCAGCAGAGGACGGCGGGTCTGTGGTCAGCAGAGGACGGCGGGTCTGTGGTGAGCACAGGACGGCGGGTGTGTGGTCAGCAGAGGACGGCGGGTCTGTGGTCAGCAGAGGACGGCGTGTCTGTGGTCAGCAGAGGACGGCGGGTCTGTGGTCAGCAGAGGACGGCGGGTCTGTGGTCAGCACAAGACGGCGGGTCTGTGGTCAGCACAGGACGGCGGGTCTGTGGTCAGCACAGGACGGCGGGTCTGTGGTCAGCACAGGACGGCGGGTCTGTGGTCAGCAGAGGACGGCGGGTCTGTGGTCAGCAGAGGACGGCGGGTCTGTGGTCACCGCAGGAAGGAGGCAGAGTGGTCAGCGCAGGAAGGAGGCAGAGTGGTCAGCGCAGGACTGCGGCTCAGTGGTCAACAGAGGACGGCGGCTCTGTGGTCAGCAGAGGACGGCGGCTCTGTGGTCAGCAGAGGACGGGGGCTCTGTGGTCAGCAGAGGACGGGGGTCTGTGGTCAGCAGAGGACGGGGGCTCTGTGGTCAGCAGAGGACGGGGGCTCTGTGGTCAGCAGAGGACGGGGGCTCTGTGGTCAGCAGAGGACGGGGGCTCTGTGGTCAGCAGAGGACGGGAGCTCTGTGGTCAGCAGAGGACGGGGGCTCTGTGGTCAGCAGAGGACGGGGGCTCTGTGGTCAGCAGAGGACGGGGGCTCTGTGGTCAGCAAAGGACGGGGGCTCTGTGGTCAGCAGAGGCCGGCGGGTGTGTGGTCAGCAGAGGACGGCGGGTGTGTGGTCAGCAGAGGACGGCGGGTGTGTGGTCAGCAGAGGACGGCGGGTCTGTGGTCAGCAGAGGACGGCGGGTCTGTGGTGAGCACAGGACGGCGGGTCTGTGGTGAGCACAGGACGGCGGGTCTGTGGTGAGCACAGGACGGCGGGTCTGTGGTCAGCAGAGGACGGCGGTGTGTGGTCAGCAGAGGACGGCGGGTCTGTGGTCAGCAGAGGACGGCGGGTCTGTGGTCAGCAGAGGACGGCGGGTCTGTGGTCAGCAGAGGACGGCGGGTCTGTGGTCAGCAGAGGACGGCGGGTCTGTGGTCAGCAGAGGACGGCCGGTCTGTGGTCAGCGCAGGAAGGAGGCTCTGTGGTCAGCAGAGGACGGCAGCTCTGTGGTCAGCGCAGGAAGGAGGCTCTGTGGTCAGCAGAGGACGGCAGCTTTGTGGTCAGCGCAGGCTAGGTGGGCGGAGCCATGGCGGGAGTCCCGCGAGGTGGGCGGAGCCAAAGTGGGAGTCTCGCGAGGTGGGCGGAGCCAAGGCGGGAGTCTCTCGAGGTGGGCGGAGCCAAGGCGGGAGTTCCGCGGGGTGGGCGGAGCCATGGCGGGAGCCCCGCGATGTGGGCGGAGCCATGGCGGGAGCCCCCGCGATGTGGGCGGAGCCATGGCGGGAGCGGTGCAGCGGGATGGCGGCGGGGTAAGTATACTGGAGTGTGTGTGTGTGTGTGTGGGTGTGTGTGTGTTTGTGTGGGTGTGTGAATGTGTATGTGTGATGTGGTTGGGATGGTGTGTGTGTGTTTGGGAGGACTGTAGTGAGAGGCTGTGTGTGTGTTTGATGAGACAGTAGTGAGGGGCGAGCGGAACGTTGAAACGCCGGTGCCTGTAGCTGCACGGAAAGTTCCGCGCGGCTACACTGCACTGTGACGTCGGCAGCATGGTCGGAGGCCGTCACGGAAGTAACCCTTCGGGTTCTCCGGAAGTGGCCTTCGGCTTTTATATAATAGATCTATGATTGAGCCAGTACATGTTTCCCCACCAACCACGGGAAGGTAGCCTTACAGCTGGTGGGACCTACTCTACTCTATCCCTAATAATTAATAGTTAGACTCCTTTTAAAGCAGATATTTTTTGGCTATTTGCAGAAAGTATGGAATTACGAAATACAATTTCTGAACTTGGCACAAAAGGGCCTACCTACAGCTCACTTTCAGCAAGTAACATGTAATAAATATGGAACTTGCACTTAGCTTGCAGTAAATACGGCAAGCAGAGCTTTAACAGCTTGACAAAATGCAACCACTAAAAATAAGAGCAAACTGATTTTAGCGATTGAAACTGTCGAAAGCACATGTGCTGCAACTACTGCAAGTAAACGACAAATTCCATAAACATTTCATGCAACTTACATTAAGAGTACTGTAGGTCACCATTAGGCAGCAAGTAGCAAAATTGTTTTTTTCAAACTAAAAATTCAACAAATAGCAGAATAATTCAGATTTTAAATCAAAATGTCTATTCTTTCCCTATGTGTCTAAATATGTACCTATGTGTCTAAATATGTACCTATGTGTATATATGTATTTATATGTACAGAACACACTTCAAGATACAGATGTGTGTGAACAGCCGTCCCACCCATCTCTTAGGCTGCCTTCAGACTTGCAGATGCATCTGCAGCGTTTTGCAGATGCATCTGCAAGCATGTGCATGCAGACGGCAGTTCATATCTTTATAATGGAACACATGGTGTCTGCAGATTCTTGCAGACAGCCGTGCGCAGCCATTCACTCCTATATGTGATCTATGCGCAGGCAGATGCTTTTGTACAGATCACAGACTCTCCTCCACACCAGTGACGCGACATGTTGCATCCCTGGTGCAGGTGGGATTATGTGATTTGTATGCAGGCATGCGCCTGTGCAGAGATCACATATCAGAGTAAATGGGTGCGCACGGCTGTCTGCAAGCATCTGCAGAGACCAAAAGTCCCATTGTAAAGATAGGAGCTGCCGTTTGCATGCAGATGCATCTTTAAAATGCTGCACATGCATTTGCAAATCTGAAAGCAGCCTTAGCTGTTCACAAAAACCTCACCCTGTGTAAAAAGAAAATGAAATCTCGCAGCAGCTATCCTGCTGAAGCTTCAGGTTCTTATCACTAAATGCAAGCATTTAGATGATACACATCTACAATCTACAAAAAAAATGTGTGTTTACATACATATACAATGAAAATTAAAAAGAAATTTTCTAAGCTAATAAAGTCATTACTATATATTTTAAATAACTATTTTAGATCTAAAAAGTAATTATAATATCTTTATAACAAAACTAATATTTTTGGTATTTTTGTATATTTGTATTCCTATACATCTATAGCTAAATTAATTTATTGTAATATTTGTGTTTAATTAGAAAGTAACTATGTATCTAAATGTAATATGTATCTAAAGAATTGAAAGTAAAATATTTTTATACACTATATTTTTAGAGAAAAGTGAAAATAATATATCTAATAAGTAATTAAAATGTGTTTATCTATAAGTAAACTAAGTTTTAAGGTATTTTGATTTATTTATATTGATATACATCTATTGCTAAACAATTTAATATAGTAATATTTGTGTCTAATCTAAAAATAACTATGTATCTAAATGTAACATGTATCTAAAGAATTTTAAGTAAAATATTTTTATACACTATATTTTTAGTAAATTTGAACAGTAACAACTATATTTCTTAAATAACTATTTTATATCTAATACCTAATTATAATATCTTTTTCTATAACTAAAATATTATTTTTGGTCTTATTTTTTTTTCTATTCTTATACATCTATGGCTAAACTAATTTATTAGAATATTTATGTTTAATTAGAAAGTAACTATATCTAAATCTAATTTGTATCTAAAGAATTTAAAATAAAATATTAGAGAGATTATTTTGAGTAAAGAGTATTTCACTACTGGGCAGCAATTTGACTTGAATGGGTGTATCCAGCACTTTCACCTTAACATTGCATCGTGTTTTCACTCGTGAAAAATCCACATATAACTGTCCATGTCCAAAAACTGTTTGTGACAAAAAAATCCCTACTTTCTTCAGTGTATGGCCTTGGGATTTGTTGATGGTCATGGCAAAAGTAGACTTCACGGGAAATTGTTGACGTCTTAACTTGAAAGGTAAGGCAGTGTCTGATGGAGAAAAATAAATCTTTGGAATAAACACCACATTTCCTTCTGCAGACCCAGTAATGACTTTTGCTTGAATGAGATTGTCAAACAAAGTGATGACAATGAAGCGATTCCCATTGCAAAGACCTTTTATGCTGTTAAAGGTGTGCAAAAGCATGACAATGGTACCAATGTGTAATTTGAGGCGATGATAAGGCATTCCCATTGGTGTGAGTGAATTTAAAAATTCCACTGGATATTGGTCTGAATCTTCAGTCTGAATGGAATCATCACTAATGTAGTCAGTGTATTCACCAGCAATGCAATCCATAACCTGAGAGTTCACCATTTCCACATGGACATTTTTAGGACAAAGATTGTCATGTGATGCAGCAATGTGAATGCTTTCATTGTTATATCCATCATGTATATAAGTGTAATATATATCTAAAGAATTTAAGATAAAATATTCTTATAGACAATATTTTTTGTAAAGACTTTTTCAGAATTAGGCACCAACTTTCCTTGAATGGGTGTATCCATCGTCTTTTGACTCGTGAAAAAGCCACATATAACTGTCCATGTCCAAAAACGGGTTCTGGCAAAAAAATCCCTACTTTCTCCAGTGTTTGGCCTTGGGATTTGTTGATGGTCATGGCAAAAGCAGGCTTCAAGGGAAATTGTCGACGTCTTAACTTGAAAGGTAATCCAGTCTCTGATGGAGATAAATCAATCCTTGGAATAAACACCACATTTCCTTCTGCAGACCCAGTAATGACTTTTGCTTGAATCAGATTGTCAAACAAAGCAATGACAATCAAGCGAGTCCCATTGCAAAGACCTTTTCTGCTGTTAAAGTTGCGCAAAAGCATGAGAATGGTACCGATTTTTAATTTGAGGCGATGAGAAGGCATTCCCGTTGGTGTGAGTGAATTTAAAAATTCCACTGGATATTGATCAGGATCTTCAGTCTCATCAGGATCAATGGAATCATCACTAATGTATTCAGTGTATTCACCAGCAATGCAATCCATAACCTTAGAGTTCACCATATCCACATGGTCATTTTTAGGGCAAAGAATGGCATGTGATGCAGCAATCTGAATGCTTTCATTGTTATCTACATCAATGACAATGTTTTCACCAAATATAGCAAGTATAATTGAGCCAGTGCAGATCATGTCTTGTGGGATTTCAATGGTATCATCTCCAAGGTTGAAATCATTGGACAATTCACCATTTCCCAGTTGAAGTAACCAACGGCTATAATCAGGATCAATGGAGCGCATATTGTTGAAGAGTGGCAATTGAGTGAAAAGCTGCCATTGTCGTGAGTATTTAATACAACTCTCTATAATGTCAGTTCTTGTACCATGTGGGATGATAGGCAGACACTGTCGAAAGTCTCCTCCCAGAACAATGACTTTCCCTCCAAAAGGTGTTGTATTTTTCTTGGAGATATCTGTTGTCATGACATCCCGTAAAAGTTGATCTATCACATGCAATGCATATTTAGATAACAGAGTGGACTCGTCAATAATGAAAAGTTTGGTACTTTTCAAATGTTGTGCAGCATCTGTATCATTTTTAATCCTTGAAACGGAAGTTTCATTGATTGGAATTGGTATTCCGTAAAGCGAATGGATGGTTCTTCCTCCTTGCAGTAAGTTAGCTGCAATCCCTGTACTGGCTGCAGGTGAGACAATTTCGCCTTCTCCTCTTAGTTCATGAATTAATAAATCATACAGATATGTTTTGCCACTGCCACCTGGACCGTCAATGAAAAAGCACTTAGGTTGTCCACTTCTATCGTGTAAAGCTTGATTGATCGCATCATAGGCCAAAAGTTGGTGGTCATTTAAAGTAGCTTTCATTTGCTGAGCTCTTCTTAACTCATCATCCTTGTTGTATAGTGGAGCGATGTGTGGCTTTCTTTTTGGTCGTGGTAGATTAAAATCAGTAAAAGTTTTGCCATGAAATTTTAGAACAGTTTGGACATCAGTCATAGCATATCCTTCACAATTCTCACACTCCTCTGTGTTGGAGTGATATGCATGGCAGTAGTCTTGGATAAAGTCTTGTTTAAATTCTTTCCACAACTCCAATGGATGAGCTGGAGGACCAAAAATACATATATATGCGAACATATCACGAAGCTGTGCAGGCATGTTGAGAACACAGGCATCCAATAAAGTATTTCTCCAAACAGTGTCATCGAAGAGCAATCCAAGAGCTAATGCTGCCTCTTTGAAAGTTGGGTGTGTCACTTCATTAACAGTCTTTATGTTGTCAAAACTTGTTGCTCCTTTGACATGCAGTAACAACAACCTTAAATAGTACCGTTCTTGATCTTTCATACTGACAGTATACATTCTTCCAATCACTGAAGAACCTCCTCGCTTTCTAATTTCCCATGCACCTTCTTTCCAAACATAGTGCTCTGGAATTTGGCGGTAGAAGTAATCATGAGCATGCGGGTCACTCTCATTCAGCTCAAAGTAGCCCATAAGAGTAGATTTTCTGTGCATTGTGTAACTGATGTCGTCAACAGAGTCATCCTCATGAAAATAAAGTGGTTGAGAATGTGGGAGATGTACGGCCAGACGAATAATGGAGTGCGATTGTCTATGCATCGGGTAAGCAAATATTCGCCAAGCTGCCTCCGGTGCACTCACGTATCTTGAATCCATGAATTGATGTGTTTCATCATGGTGGATATTGGTTTGGCAAATTTCAAGATTGGCTTTATCATGTCCTTTGTAGACATATTTGAATAGGTATTTTACACTTTGAATGGAAGCACATACCTCAACATTAATATGACACTTGTATGTTAATAGTAGGTAAGGGTTATAGGGAACAACCCAAGAATTATCAATCATCTTTGAACGGATTTGAAAGGATGATCCTTCCTTTCTTTGATAAGTAGGGTATGCATCCTTAGCTATGAGTGTTCTTGGTTGGAAATCTTTAGGAAAACCTTTCTTACACTTGCCAAGATCCATACATGGAGAATTGGGGTTGTGTTGTCCACAGGGTCCATGAATCATGTGTTGCATCACAATGTCATGGAGCAGAGGGTATTCTTCTGGATCAGGGATTTCAGCCCAAACTATATTATCCACTTCAACCTCAGTTCTTAGTTTGGATTTGCTATCCAGAATGATCAAAATGTGAGCGTGTGGTAGGCCACGCTTTTGGAATTCAATCACATGAACCATTGCACAAACTTTGCCAAATAATCCAGTGTTAATTTCTTTTAATAGGGATTCCAGTTTAATTCTGAAGACACGGGCGACTAAATCAGGTCTATGTTCCACACTTTGCCATGGCTCTAAATTGTTTGTAATCTCCCTCCATTTAGGATTACAGGTCATGGTTACAAAAAGATCTGGTCGTCCAAATTTAGTCACAATAGCCATGGCATCCTGATAGCGTTGCTGCATGTTTCTGGGACTGCCTTCAAAGGAAGATGGTAAAATCACCGTCTTGCCAATGGGAATACCTTTCTCAACAGATTGTTTCAGGAGATGTTCCTGGAGTACGCAATAATCCTCCACTTTTAAATCCTTTTGATGATGACGGATAAAATTTAAGCGATTAGCATCGATTTTCACATACGCATCCACTAAGTACTGCTGTGTTAGTTTGCCACCATTCAGGACAGGATTGAACTGATTCCGTACAGACAGCAAATTGCAGTAATACTGGAGCTGTGTAACCCTGCATTGACTTTTGCCTTGATGCTTGAGTCCCTCATGCCAGCCTTGCTCTCCATGAGGGAAAAATAAAGGATAGAGTAATGCATCTAAATTGCTGTGTAGAATACTGACTTGCTGTGTTTTTGGGGCCAAGGGATTATTTGGATCAGGTTTCAAATGAATTAAAATGTCTCTATTGAATGGTGGCTCTCCATCAGCATTTTCAAAGACCACAGCAACTTCATTGGCAGTAGGATTGTTATAGCGTCTCGGGTCTTGGTCTCTGTCTTGTTTAATGGCCATGATAATATTTGGCATGACGGTGCCATGTTCTACTGCCTTCTGTTCTTCTTCTAATTCAACGTGACGTAGCATTTTGTAGGCCGAAACAAAGGGATTAATATTATCCAATTAAAGAGCAATGATACTCATTAAAGTAGGATTACATTTAACATTTTCTGGACACTGTAGGCGTTGGTCTGTAGCGCTTAGAGTATCTAAAATGTACAATTGTGCATATGCTGGAGTTTGATCTTGAGCAGGATGGAGTGTTCCAGTGCGATGATAAATTTGCCCATGAATACGGAAGCAGTATGGGCCATGTCCAGGAGGTAGAGAAACATGGGCACCCATGGAGGCAAAAGCAAAAGAACTATTAATGCTCCTTATATTCTCCATCAAATTTTGACTGTACTCACTCTCTCCTTTCAGCAGGCGTTGGAAGATGTGCGGGTATTGAGGTAATGGTACCTTTACTTTTCCCTTGTGGCAACAAAGAGTAAACTGTTGATCTGATGGTCGTTCAGCAGTAAAATGTCGAGCCTCACAATGTTCACATATTACATTCATGAAACCACAGAAATGTTCTACAATAACATGATCCTGATCAATAAATCCCATTTGATGTAGGAGAGGTGAATAGAATAAACTTAGAAATTTATTATGTAATCCTACATAAATGAGACGTGGAAGGGATGTAGATTCCAAACATTCCATAAATGAAGAAGTGGAATATATATTCCGTTCTGCCTCTTGCAATATAGAAGTGGAAGAAGAAGTTTGGCGTTCTTCACGACGTAATGTAGCCAAATTGGCCAAGCGGACTTGTCTAGACGTAGGAGAATCTGTATCTTGACGCATCTGTCTTTTCCTTTTAAGCCTCAAAATTTTACACTGTTTGCTGTATGGCGTCTCCTCAGCACAGTGTTTTCGTTTTGATGTGGCCTTGCGATGCGGTAAAGGCTGTTCAGTTGTAGTCAAGATAGTAGAAGAAGAGGTGGCAGCAGTCTGAGCATCAGACAAAGAGGTGGCAGCAGTCTGAGCATCAAACAAAGAGGTGGCAGCAGTCTGAGCATCAGACAAAGAGTTGGCAGCAGTCTGAGCATCAGACAAAGAGGTGGCAGCAGTCTGAGCATCAGACAAAGAGGTGGCAGCAGTCTGAGCATCAGACAAAGAGGTGGCAGCAGTCTGAGGATCAGATGAAGAGGTGGCAGCAGTCTGAGGATCAGACGAAGAGGTGGCAGCAGTCTGAGGATCAGACGGATCTTCTACAGGCATTAACTTTTTCTGTTTGCGTCGTTGAGGCAGAGGCATTGATTTTTTGCCTAATCGTTCTGTCCTTCCTTCTAAAGACTTTATTGAAACCGGTGTTTTCAAAGCAGCCTTTTCCTTGTCCAAGGGAAGTTGTCTTTCTTCAGAACTCTCCTCCACACCCGTCTTTCGCATACGCACAGACACCTTGCGAACCTTTCCTTTTTTGATTTCCAAAGAGGTAATGGGAGGTGTTAAAGGCAGTTCACTTGGTAGAATGTCAGTACACGAAGAGGCTGGAGTAGTATCTGTGTCAGACAGTTCTTCAGTGACTGGAATGTTTGTTTGTTTGCATGTGGAACGTGCAGTCATGGCTCTTGTTTGCATTCGTTGGCTTGTTTTTTCAGAAGACACTTGTGAAATACGTGTATGTAAAGCAGTCTTCGCAGCATCCAACCGAAAACGTCTCAGTGGAGAAGAGAGTTTACCAAACCGTTTGAGTTTAGCAGCCTTAGCCCTATCTAACCGAATATGTCTCTCGGCAGAAGTCTCATTTGCAATACGTTTGGCGTAAGCAGCCTTAACACGATCTAAGCGAATACGTCTCTCGGCAGAAGTCTCATTTGCAATACGTTTGGCGGAAGCAGCCTTAACACGATGTAAACGAATACGTCTCTGTTCCGAGGTCTCCTCAACAGTGCGTTTCGCCTTAGCAGCCTTATCACTATCTAAGCGAAGACGCCTCTCTTCTGAAGTCTCCTTTGCAGTACGTTTCGTCTTAGCAGCCTTACGCAGATCTAACCGAACACGTTTCTCTTCCAAACTCTCCTCTGCAATGCGTTTAGCTTTAGCAGCCTTATCACGATCTAACCGAAGATGTCTCTCTTCCAAAGTCTTGTCCGCACGCTTCTTCTTAGGTGTAGATGCAGCCTCCTTGGCAAGAACGATATTTTGTGTTGGAGAGCTCATCTTAGTAAGAATAAGCAGTGTTTGAAATCGAAAAAGAGCTAGAGTGTGTTAGTTAAGGAAACAATTAATAATAACTGTGTAAAAAGACAAAAACAATAAAACTACAGTGTGTATTTCAAAAACCTGTTATAATGAAATGATAGACTTCTTTAAAGTAACAAACAAAGATGTAATGATGTTTACTGTATGGAGTATTGAATGGCAATGAGTGTGTTAAAATTCCTTAAAAACTGCCGTGAAGGCAAAACAAATGGATGTAAGGGCCCTTTCCGATACGTGCTATCAAAGCAAATTTTCAACATTGTAATAAAAGCGTTAATAGAACCAGGATGACATCAATTTCTGCATAACCACCAGCAAGGTTGTTGTTTCATAAGGTGTTGAAAAATGGCAGAGTTAGGGTTAATTTATACCAAGAACTGAAGGTTTTGGTATTATAGCAGAAGTAGTGGTTTTTATTTTTGTTGGTGGAGTAGGGGAAACAGCGGCCTTAACGTGAAGTATGAAATGGCAGAATGTGACAAAGCAGGGTGAAAAAAGAAATAAGGCAACTTGCGTATGAGATATTGAAAGAGGCAGGTCAATGTAAAAAGTAACGTAAATGCGGTGATGTAGTGTAACGTTACGCAACTGCAGCCCTGGTGACAGGTATGGAGAAGTGGCGTTTAAAATTTAAATCTTAGCCCATGTTATGGAAGTATGTAAATGTGCATATACAATGGACGTGTGAAAGGGGACCCAGTCAGTAATAGAGTGTAAAATATTAGGTATGTAAAAGTAATGAATGTCCTACTGGGATGACAGAGACTTTGACATGAGCGTTAATTTCAAATAGCATCATAACCGTTGGAAAAACAGCATCTGCCGCATGTGGCACATAGCCACAGCATAACTGCAGGACTTGCAGGCGGTTATGTGAATCCCCATAGTCATTATAATCGCCATAATAGTCAGTATCTATTTATTTGCAGCAGGTGCAGCAATTTGGGTTTTGCACTTGTAGCAGGTGCTGTATGGAAAAAAAACGATGGGTGACCACACTTTTCATGGTGGCGGGACCTGTGGCAAGTTCCCCTATACTTACTATGGGGATTAGCGGAACGACACCGCAAGTGCAGCAGTTATGCGGTGGCAATGCAGCAAACCGAGCTGATGCGATTCTGTCAGCACATCTGGTGCGATTTCAAATAACCGCTGATGTGAATTGGGCAGGTAGCATTACCACCAAACTGTTAAATATAAGACAGGTAGTAGTGCTACAGAGTCATTACTATGAAAAATATTAAAAATTGACATATAATGGGTTAACGTACTCGTAACCGTGTGATGACTGACTCCTAACTCCAAAAAAAAAATCAAAGAGCCTGTAAGGAGTTAATATAGCATTTGCACGCATAAAAAATACTGGACAATTAAAAAAAATAAAAATAGTATTAAGTATTTAGTAATGAAATGCCAGTAGTAGACCACATAGTGACATAGACAGTGAATAGGCAAAACAATAGAAGACATTAATGTACCACTTACATCCTATAAAAGAGTGTGGATGAGAAAATAAATAACAAATAGTATAGAAGAGTTTAATTTGCAAATGTCCTGAGTACAGCACCTAGTAACACAGTTAGTGAATAGCAAACCGAAAGTAGGGGGTTAATGTAGCATTTCGAACCCTATAAAACATAGTGTTGGAAAACAAAATGGCAAATGGCATAGAAGAGGATAATGTATAAATGGGCTTAGTGGACCACAGTGAGATAGCAAGTGGGACAGAAATAGAATAGAACGGGTAAATGTACAAATTGCCTTAGAGCCCTTTCACATCAGCTCTTTCGATAAAATTGCGGTAGATGCAGTGAAAAAAATGCATCTGCTGCGATAGCCACATTAACATTGCACTTGCAGGGCGGTAGCGGTAATCCCTATAGAAACCATAAGGGGACTTGCGGCCGGTGCGATTTAGCAGTTGCGTCAAGTGTTGCTAGAAAAAAAAAATAACTTGCCGCACCTGCCGCAAGTGTTCCTATAGTTTCTATGGGTATTCCCGCAACTGCGCCGCAAGTGCAAGGTTTAATCGGCAATCGCAGCAGATGGGTTTTTTTCAGCCCATGTGTGGTGAAGTTGTAAAATCGCAGATGTCCAGCACATAGTGACACAGTTATTGAATAGCAAACAGAATAGAAGGGGTTAATGTATGAGTTTAAACCCTATAAAATAGTCATGGTGCAACTAAAATAGAAAAGGCATAGAAGAGGTTAATGTAAAAATGTCCTTAGTACAGCAGATAGTGAGATAGCAAGTGGAGTAGAAATAGAATATAAAGGGTTAATATTAAAAGGGTCTTAGTACAACTCAAAGTGAGATAGGCAGTGTAGCAGTAATAGAATAGAAGGGGTTAATATAAAAAAGGCCGTAGTACAGCACATAGTGAGATACGCAGTGTAGCACTAATAGAATAGAAAGGGTTAATATTAAAATGGCCGTAGTACAGCAGATAGTGAGATAGGCAGTGTCGCACTAATAGAATAGAAAGGGTTAATATAAAAAAGGCCGTAGTACAGCAGATAGTGAGATAGGCAGTGTAGCACTAATAGAATAGAAGGGGTTAATATAAAAAAGGCCGTAGTACAGCAGATAGTGAGATAGGCAGTGTAGCACTAATAGAATAGAAGGGGTTAATATAAAAAAGGCCGTAGTACAGCACATAGTGAGATACGCAGTGTAGCACTAATAGAATAGAAAGGGTTAATATTAAAATGGCCGTAGTACAGCAGATAGTGAGATAGGCAGTGTAGCAGTAATAGAATAGAAGGGGTTAATATAAAAAAGGCCGTAGTACAGCACATAGTGAGATACGCAGTGTAGCACTAATAGAATAGAAAGGGTTAATATTAAAATGGCCATAGTAGAGCAGATACAGAGATAGGCAGTGTAGGAGTAATAGAATAGAAAGGGTTAATATAAAAAAGGCCGTAGTACAGCACATAGTGAGATACGCAGTGTAGCACTAATAGAATAGAAAGGGTTAATATTAAAATGGCCGTAGTAGAGCAGATACAGAGATAGGCAGTGTAGGAGTAATAGAATAGAAAGGGTTAATATAAAAAAGGGCGTAGTACAGCACATAGTGAGATAGGCAGTGTAGCACTAATAGAATAGAAGGGGTTAATATTAAAATGGCCGTAGTACAGCACATAGTGAGATACGCAGTGTAGCACTAATAGAATAGAAGGGGTTAATATTAAAATGGCCGTAGTACAGCAGATAGTGAGATAGGCAGTGTAGCACTAATAGAATAGAAAGGGTTAATATTAAAATGGCCGTAGTACAGCAGATAGTGAGATAGACAGTGTAGCACTAATAGAATAGAAAGGGTTAATATAAAAATGGCCGTAGTACATCAGATAGTGAGATAGGCAGTGTAGGAGTAATAGAATAGAAAGGGTTAATATAAAAAATGCCGTAGTAGAGCAGATAGTGAGATAAGCAGTGTAGCACTAATAGAATAGAAGGGGTTAATATTAAAATGGCCTTAGTACTGCACATAGTCAGATAGCAAGTTGAGCAGAAATAGAATAGAAGGGGTTAATAAAGTATGAAAAGAAGAGGGCACTATGGTGAAATGTAGCTGATATTTAATTTGTATAAACAAAGGGTTAATGTAAGGATAGGCATTAGGTACATATACTCTGTTGTGAGATTGTACTGTGAAAACAGCTTTTTCACTTTTACAGTGTTCACAAATTCAAATTTCCCGCTCTAAGATGGCGGACGCGAATAGTTTATTCATAAAAAGCCGGCAGACGCCAGCCGCGGTGTGATTGGGCAGCGAAAACTTCATAAACATGGCGCCGTGAATCCGGTTGGTCGGCGCTATTGTGTGAAGATGCCGCTGTCCAATCACAACTCAGCGGGGCGGAGCTACAAACTTCCAGCCGGCCGAACGGCATATCCGAAAATCGTACCAGGCGCTCGGCAAGAAAAGTTCCGAAGTCCCCGCTGTGCGCTGACCAATCGGAATCAAAGCGCCATAAACAACAACCAATCAAAATCGCGCCTCATTTGTCAATGGATGTCTATGGGAAGTCGACATCCAATCACAATCGCGGCGCCAATTTTGAAAATGCACTGAACTTTCGTTGCCAAGCGACTGGTGCGATTTTCGGACACGGCGTTCGGGAGAGTGGAAGTCTATAGCTCCGCCCCGCTGAGTTGTGATAGGACAGCGGCATCTTCACACAATAGCGCCGACCAACCGGATTGACGGCGCCATGTGTATGAAGTTTCCGCTGGCCAATCACACCGCGGCTGAAGTCTACCGGCATTTTATGAATGAAGATTTCGCGTCCGCCATCTTAGAGCGGCGAGTTGTACGGTCGGCGCCTGAATGCGTGTTCGGACACAGCGGTCTCATAGACCAACGGAGGCCGCTAGAAGCGCCGAAGTTTGCGCTTGTAGCGCAGAAGTCGGCGCTTGCAGCGGCGAAGTGTCCGAACTGTGGCGGGCGCTCC
>JARQOC010000008.1:72007914-72170414 GCA_033576535.1 Allobates femoralis
TATCTGTATTGGGGTACATCAGATACCATCCAGTTGGAGCCTATTCAAGCATTGATTACGTCCAAAGAGAATTGAAGAAAGGCAAGGATCCACCTTGAAGATCAAAATTTCCAGGAGAGTAGAACATTTTTGAGGTCCAGATATACAAGCCCAAGAGATACTGATGCTTCATCTTTTTCCGAACATATGTTTCCGGGGACAGGGAGGAAATTGCCTGTTTGTGACCCATGGATTCAGTCTACACATAATACAGTCCGATTGCCTACCTGATTATATGACTATCCTACAGTAGCAGATAAGCCCTGACGTGCTGAGTTTTCCTCACCCTTATATCAACAATACTCTCAACTTGCTTAGGCTGGTTTCACACTACGGATTTTTCAGATCTGATGCTGTCCGATCAAAATCGGACAGCATCGGATCCGAATTTGGCCCCATGCAGCCCTATGGGCATCGGACCGAATCGGATGTGCACTAAATGCCATCCGATTTGGTCCGATCCGATTCTGTCCGATTTTATTATCGGTGCAAAAATCGGAGCCTGCTCCGATTTTTGCACCGAAAATAAAATCTGACAGAATCGGATCGGACTAAATCGGATGGCATTTAGTGCACATCCGATCTGACCCGATCCCTATAACATGGGGCCCTATGGAGAAGGGTCCGAGGAAACATCTGATGTCTCCTCGGACCCGATTTTACTGTACTGAGCATGCTCAGTACAGTTAAACTGCTCCTAACTGGGAGCACAAGGGTTAAAAAAAAAAAAAAAGTTTATGCTCACCTCCCCCGAGTCCCCGCCGTCTCCCACCGTCTTCCTGGTGGCTCCCGGTGGCTCCCGCATGCTCCCGGTGTCAGTAGAGGTCTTCTTCTGCAGTTCAGGACCTGCGGTGATGTCACAGTCATGTGACCGCGGGTTACCATGGTGTAACCTGGTGTCACGTGACTGTGACATCACCGCAGGTCCTGAACTGCAGAAAAAGACCTCTGCTGACACCGGGAGCCTGCGGGAGCCAGCGGGAGCCACCAGGAAGACGGCGGGAGACGGCGGGGGCTCGGGGGAGGTGAGCATAAACTTTTTTTTTTTTCTTTTTTTCAGCCGATTTAATGCCGGAATCGGATGCCTATTTGGCATCCGATTCCAGGCATCAGTAGGGAGCCGATGCTGTCCGAATTTATCAGACAGCATCGGCTCCCTCATAATTCGGTATGTGAAAGTAGCCTTAGCTGGTCGATGAAGACTCCCGCCCTTATTCCCCTATTCCCCGCTTCCTTCTTTTCTCTCTCTTCCTTTTCTCTCTTGTCCCCAATCTTCACCTTGTTCCCCCTTCCCCTCGTCACGTGTTCCTTTTCCCCTAATTCATTTTATAATGTTGTTGTGGTCTTGGTTAAGTGATGTCTATTGTTTGTTCTACCACTTATTCTCTACAACAAATATGCTTTAGTGATGGACTATGATGACCGATGGTTGCCTCCCTTTACGGGAATATTTTGTGATACCGACAATGGTCTAGATTTATGTTCTAATTTTATGTAATAATTTGTTTGTTATTATACACTCAATAAAAACATTGAAACAAAAAAAAAAAAAAAAGAAATTGCCTGTTTGTGGAAATCCAAATTAAGTTGTAGAAACCATTTTTCTCTCTTAAAAGAAACGAGAGAATATGTATAATTAGTCAACAAAATAGAAAACAAGCAACACACAAAAAATTATGTCAGCTTATAGAACCCCGTATATAGCAATTCCTCATTAAGCCCCCAGGGGTCAAGCTCTTAAGATTGTAAATCCATCTGGACTCTAGTCTCAGGAGTTGCGCTGTGATATCGCCTCCACGATTGAGGGTCTAATCCCCTGTAATCCAATAATTCTTATATTTGCTGGATTGCTGTTTTGTTTCAATAGGAAATGTTTAGCGACAGAGGTAAGTGCATTACCTTCCATTTGGTCCCTCCTTGAAGTACCGTATATACTCGTGTATAAGCCGACCCGTGTATAAGCCGACCCCCTACTTTTGCCCCAAAACCTGGGAAAACCTATTGACTCGTGTATAAGCCGAGGGTGGACCCCAGCACAGGAATACAGCCCCCAGCAGTGTGGTATACAGGCCTCCCCAGTGGTAGTATACAGCAGCCTCCCCAGTGGTAGTATACAGCAGCCCTAAAAGGTATATACAGCAGCCCTAAAGGGTATATACAGCAGCCCCAGGGGTGTACACAGCAGCCCCAGGGGTGTACACAGCAGCCCCAGGGGTATATACACAGCAGCCCCAGGGGTATATACACAGCAGCCCCAGGGGTATATACACAGCAGCCCCAGGGGTATATACACAGCAGCCCCAGGGGTATATACACAGCAGCCCCAGGGGTATATACAAAGCAGCCCCAGGGGTATATACACAGCAGCCCCAGGGGTATATACACAGCAGCCCCAGGGGTATATACACAGCAGCCCCAGGGGTATATACACAGCAGCCCCAGGGGTATATACACAGCAGCCCCAGGGGTATATACACAGCAGCCCCAGGGGTATATACACAGCAGCCCCAGGGGTATATACACAGCAGCCCCAGGGGTATATACACAGCAGCCCCAGGGGTAGTACACAGCAGCCCCAGGGGTAGTACACAGCAGCCCCAGGGGTAGTACACAGCAGCCCCAGGGGTAGTACACAGCTGCCCCAGGGGTAGTACACAGCAGCCCCAGGGGTAGTACACAGCAGCCCCAGGGGTAGTACACAGCAGCCCCAGGGTATGTACACAGCAGCCCCAGGGGCATGTACACAGCAGCCCCAGGGGTATATACACAGCAGCCCCAGGGGTATATACACAGCAGCCCCAGGGGTATATACACAGCAGCCCCAGGGGTATATACACAGCAGCCCCAGGGGTGTATACAGCAGCCCCAGGGTAGTACACAGCAGTCCCAGGGGTATTTACAGCAGCCCCAGGGGTAGTATACAGCAGCCCCAGGCCCCCCTCACTTTTTGGCGCCCCCACCTCAGGATGCCCCCCCCCCGCACGCAGCGCTGCGCTCATACATTACCAGCCTGTCAGCTGTCATCCTCCGGTGGCGGATCGCGGCTCCTGGCTCCGGCTTCCATCTTCTTCTGTGTCTTCCTGCATTGTGACCGGGGCTCATAGCGATGACGTCATCGCGACGCCGGCCGGTCATGTGACATGCAGGAAGACACAGAAGAAGATGGAAGCCGGAGCCGGGAGCCGCGATCCGCCACCGGAGGATGACAGCTGACAGGCTGGTAATGTATGAGCGCAGCGCTGCGTGCGGGGGGGGGGGCATCCTGAGGTGGGGGCGCCAAAAAGTGAGGGGCCTGGGGCTGCTGTATACTACCCCTTGAGATTTTTTTTTTTTTAATACACCGTATATACTCGCGTATAAGCCGAGGGGAGACTTTTCAGCCCAATTTTTGGGCTGAAAAACTCGGCTTATACGCGAGTATATACGGTATTTATGTTTGAAACATGTTGCTGTATCCTTTTTCTCAGCTCCTGTGTCGTTTGTCCAACATAGATCTTCTGACACGTGCAAACAATTCCATACACCAAATTTCGAGATTTGCATTTGAAATATGCCCTGCTTTTAATGGGGAGAGAACATTGAGGAAGAGATAAGGATTCTGTTGAAATCATAAAGGTGCAAACATTGCAGTTTCCACAAGCATAGGTCCCCTTTAACTTGAAACCCCTTCCAGTGCTTTGAGTGGCTCTCATGAAATGACTTCGTGACACAAAATCCTTTAAATTGGGGGCCCTTTTAGCAGTTAATTTAGGCCTACTGGAAAGAAAGGGTGTTAGGCGTTCGTCCCTGGTTAGTATATCCCAGTTCTTATCTAGTATCTTCCTAATATTACTCCATTGATTATTAAAAGGAGTGGTAATGTTCAGGGTCATCCCATCTTCTCTTTCTCCAGGTTTTAATGCCATTTCTCTACTTATGCACCTGGAATACTGATAGGCTGCTGACATCACCTTTCGTGGATATCCACGGTCAATAAAACGGCCAGTCAGGTCCCTAGCCTCGTTCTCAAAGTCAACTCTATCTGTACAATTGCGACGTGCCCGCAGGAACTGTCCCTTGGGGATACTTCATCGCAAATGTAGGGGATGGTAACTGGTATAGTGTAATAGGCTATTTGTTGCCATCTTTTTGCGGAAAAGTGTCGACTCAGTCTTACCATTGCCAATGGTTAGCCTTAGGTCCAAAAAATTCACAGACGCAGTGGAGATTTCTGATGTTAGCTTACTGTTCCATGGATTGTGATTCAAGAAACTGATAAACTGCTGACACTCGATTTCCGTTCCTGTCCATAGAAAAAGAATATCGTCGATAAATCGGAACCAGTGAAGCACAAATCTATCGAAGCATTCCTGTTGGTAAACCAAAATCTCCTCCCACCTCCCGAGAAAAATATTCGCATACGAAGGTGTACATCTCGTGCCCATCACGGTCCCTGAGGACTGGTTGTAACACACCCTATCAAAAATAAAGTAATTCTTCTTGAGAACCATCTTCAATAGGTCCATCAGGAAGGAGTCATGTAGTCTATTTCTGGTTTGATTTTTATCCAGAAAATACCCAACAGCGTTGACACCATTTTCGTGGGATATAGAGGTATACAGCGCCTCAACATCCATGGCTACCAAAAGGGTTCCGGGTGGTATATCAAGGTGCTCAAGTTGTCCCATCAAGAAAGTTGAGTCTCTCACATATGAATTAAGTGTCAATGCTATCGGTTGAAGGAAATAGTCTAGGTAAATACATGGTCTCTCAAATAAGCCACCTATTCCTGTGATGATTGGCCTACCTGGAGGTTCCTGAAGATCCTTGTGAATTTTAGGGAGCATGTAGTAAGTGGGGACCGTGGGATACTTGGTTACTAGAAATTCCTGTTCCTTCTTCGTAATCAATGCCAGGCTAAATGCTCGTGTAAGCAGATCATCCTATTTCCGTTTATTGGTCTTTGTGGGATCCGAGGGTAATACAAGATAGTTCTGTCGGTTGTTGAGTTGGCATTTGGCTTCCCTAAGATAGAGTGAAATCGGCCATAAAACAACATTGCCCCCTTTGTCGGCCTCCTTTATTAAAAACTATTTGTTATTTTGTAAGTCAAAAAGGGCCTTCCTTTCCTGTGGAGTAAGATTTTGATACCTTCCCGGTGTTTCCTTTAGATCACTTACCTCATCAGCAAACCGGTTAAAAAATAGTTGAATAAGGGGGAATGCCGACAGAGGGGGAGTAGCCTGCGAAGGAAGTCGTCTTGGAAAACGATCAATAATGCCCCTCCGGTCATCCTCCGATGCCATAGAGGCCAGGTCCTCTAAAGCCCGTCGTTCCTGAATAGTCATGGAATCAATCAAAGAAGGCTGATGATATAACAATTTGAAAACAAGTTTTCTACAAAAGAGATAAACATCTTTGGTTAGAATACATTTATTCAGGTTTGATGTAGGCGAAAAAGATAAACCTTTTTGCAACAGAGAGATCTCAATCTCTGAAAGTTGGTAAGAAGAAAGATTGACAATTTGTAGTTTATGGCCAGTATTCACACACGTACTTACCTCAGGGGATCCTATTACTTCTTGTTGATGCTGTTCTTTCGTGGAAATGAAGGGGATTTTCGTTTCCCTATTTGGCGTACATCTATGTCTTCACCTCCTTCTCCCACGTCGAGTGCGTCCTCCAGGTCGCTCGGACCAGTGGATAAAAATCCTCATCATCATCACCAGAGGGAGGCTCAGATGGTACTTTTGGTTTTCCCGGTTTATTTGGTTTGGGTGGACCATGTGGTCTTGGACCGTCACCCCCACCTCCACCTCCTCTTGGGGCCCGTGGGTTCCCTGTGTGTGACCAGTTATGCGCCCTACCCTTATCAAAGTCATTATATATAAATATTCCATATGGTTAATTTCATACAGCTCCCAGGATGTGCCTGATCAGCTGAGCTACTCAACACTTACAATATCATTAATCAAAGGGAGAACAAAAGTGGAGCTATAATTGCTTAAGGCATATAGTAAAAGTTATATCTTTATTAAGAGACAGACAGTAAACACAAGTAGTGTAAAAATTCTGGTACAATCATTACAAATACATGGCACAAAAATCCATATACATAGATGGATGCACAATTGAATTTTCATCAGTTAGCACAGAAACAGGATGATTGACAAAAACGCTAACTGACACATTTAGTCAGAGGGAGTAAATAGCATATTGAGACAGCCAGAGTAATCCAGGTATAGATTGGCAGCTCAAGGGTTAAATATTGCAGCATCCCATAAAAGTGCATAAGGTAAATACATAGAAAGTGCAATCACATACAATGAATAAGGTGCCAGTGCAGGATAAGGAGAATCAATCCCTCCATATCAGACTCCTTACGTACGTTTCTTGCTTAAATAGGCATATGCTTCATCATGAGGAGTGCTATTGTATAGTACATGGCGGAATTTATACTCACAAACACAAGCGGTCACATGTGTCTACCAGCCAAACAGACCGCTGGAGGTGGCGCGTGCGCAATCGGCACCAGAAGCCGGTGATGTAATTTCCGGCGCGACGTCCGACTCATCTCAGCGCGCCCGGCCGTCGCCATGGCAGCACATAAACAAGCCGGGCGCCGTATTGCGCCTTAGTGACAGCCCAGCTAATAGAACAGACCACGCACGCGCACACGGTCTGAAGGCAAACAGATTACCTAGCCTGACACAAACACCACAGTTGGCAATTCTATAGGACAATATTAATCCATAAGATTCTTGTTATCTCCATGTTCCAAGAATGGTGGTCATTCAGGCCCAGTAAAAGGACATCTCTTGCAGAGTAAAAATATAAAAGGGTGGGGGACAAGAGGCGCAATAGTGCCCTATCACTAGTGACACTGATGGTAATGGGATGATGCCGAGAAGCCACTCACCTGGTGCAGTTGTGATCCCCACAACTGGTTTGAAGGCGTTTTGGAAATATTATTCCAAGCTGCTGCAGGACCTCCACCGACCACTGAACAGTGGTTTAATCCAGAAAGATGATGGGAGTGTAGGTGTGCCACGGTCCGCGCTGCTCCAGGGCTTAAAAAACTCACCAAAGAGACAGTCAGATTTCCATTCTTTATTCTCCTCCTCCTCCTACGCGTTTCGGCGCCTAGCCTGGCACCTTCATCAGGGATATCCCTGATGAAGGTGCCAGGCTAGGCGCCGAAACGCGTAGGAGGAGGAGAATAAAGGATGGAAAACTGACTGTCTCTTTGGTGAGTTTTTTAAGCCCTGGAGCAGCGCGGACCGTGGCACACCTACACTGCCATCATCTTTCTGATCTCTTGCAGAGTGACTGCTCAGCATCTTTGATGTGTTTGTTTGAGTATATCCGCTGTTGATACAATATAAAAAACATAAACTTAAAAACACCTCACAAATAAAACATATCACACTTTTTAGATAGTGAGGAATTGAATAGAACAGTAAAATGCAAAAAGAAGGAAAAAAGGAGAGAAAAAGAAGAAAAGGAAGAGAAGAAAAAAAAAAAAAAAAAGAGGAATAAAAGGATCCTTTCATAGGGTACATAAAAGGGTACAGAAATCCTGAGCAGCCTGAGCAAATGGTCCCAATGGTACTCAAAAATTGTAATTAACACATAATTGCGAGACCAAGGTACCCCTCTAATTTAGAGAAATGGAACAAAGCTAATGGCTTCATTAAGGCCTTTAGGAGACACGGTATCTAGTGTGATTATCCACCTTAGTTCCCGTTGGGCTAGCATTTTTTGGAGATCCCCTCCCCTAATCCCTCCATGTATCTGGTCAATCCCCTTTACTTTTAAGATTTTGACATTACAACCATGATGATGGTAAAAATGGCGGGGCAGAGGTTTAAGGGCAGTGATCTCTTCCTCTTTTGCTTTTTTTGCAGCTAAAATGTCCCTCACATGCTCACGAACCCTGACCCTCAATTCTCTCGTGGTCAATCCAATATAGATTTTATTACATCCACATGTAGCAAAGTACACAACATGTGTACTACTACATGAGATGTGCTGTCTTATCATATAGGTCCTAGAACCATCACTTGAGACGAAGTCAGAGCCCCTGACCATGCTGGGACATGCGCTGCAATCCCCACACGGAAAAAATCCTTTCCACGGGGGCCCTATCCCAAAGATCCCTGTTGTTTTTGGTGCATAATGACTAAGGACAATTCTTGAGGATGAGGCAGATCTGCTCCACGGAGGCTGACTTTCAGAAGCAGGCTGAGGAGTTGAGTGGAAGGTTTAGGCAAAGAGGTTATAGTCGCAGGACTATTAAGAGGGGCTATAATAGAGCTAGGCTGACCAAAAGTGATGATCTCTTCCTTCTTCCCAAAAAGAAAACAAGTGAGACTTATGGGAATATAAGATTCATTTCGACCCATAACCAGCAGTGGGAGAGGATGAGACAAATCTTGGCTAGACACTGGCCTGTGTTGTTGTCCGAGCCATCCCTGAGGGGGGTCCTTTCTGAGAATCCTCAGATGACCTCGAGACGGTCTCAGAATTTAAAAGATATTTTGGTGCATAGTCATTATGCACCTAAAACAACAGGGATCTTTGGGATAGGGCCCCCGCGGAAAGGATTTTTTCTGTGTGGGGATTGCAGCGCATGTCCCAGCATGGTCAGGGGCTCTGACTTCGTCTCGAGTGATGGTTCTAGGACCTATATGATAAGACAACACATCTCATGTAGTAGTACACATGTTGTGTACTTTGCTACATGTGGATGTAATAAAATCTATATTGGATTGACCACGAGAGAATTGAGGGTCAGGGTTCGTGAGCATGTGAGGGACATTTTAGCTGCAAAAAGAGCAAAAGAGGAAGAGATCGCTGCCCTTAAACCTCTGCCCCGCCATTTTTACCATCATCATGGTTGTAATGTCAAAACCTTAAAAGTAAAGGGGATTGACCAGATACATGGAGGGATTATGGGAGGGGATCTCCAAAAAATGCTAGCCCAACGGGAACTAAGGTGGATAATCACACTAGATACCGTGTCTCCTAAAGGCCTTAATGAAGCCATTAGCTTTGTTCCATTTCTCTAAATTAGAGGGGTACCTTGGTCTCGCAATTATGTGTCTATTACATTTTTTGAGTACCACTGGGACCATTTGCTCAGGCTGCTCAGGATTTCTGTACCCTTTTATGTACCCTGTGAAAGGATCCTTTTATCCTTCTTTTTTTTTTTTTCTTCTTTTCCTTTTCTTCTTTTTCTCTCCTTTTTTCCTTCTTTTTTTCATTTTACTGTTCTATTCAATTCCTCACTATCCAAAAAGTGTGATATGTATTATTTGTGAGGTGTTTTTAAGTTTATGTTTTTTATATTGTATCAACAGCGGATATACTCAAACAAACACATCAAAGATGCTGAGCAGTCACTCTGCAAGAGATGTCCTTTTACTGGACCTGAATGACCACCATTCTTGGAACATGGAGATAACAAGAATCTTATGGATTAATATTGTCCTATAGAATTGCCAACTGTGGTGTTTGTGTCAGGCTAGGTAATCTATTTGCCTTCGGACCGTGTGCGCGTGCGTGGTCTGTTCTATTAGCTGGGCTGTCACTAAGGCGCTGAGATGAGTCGGACGTCGCCCCGGAAATGAAATCACTGGCTTCTGGTGCCGATTGCGCATGCGCCACCTCCAGCGGTCTGTTTGGCTGGTAGACACATGTGACCGCTTGTGTTTGTGAGTATAAATTCCGCCATGTACTATACATTAGCACTCCTCATGATGAAGCATATGCCTATTTAAGCAAGAAACGTACGTAAGGAGTCTGATATGGAGGGATTGATTCTCCTTATCCTGCACTGACACCTTATTCATTGTATGTGATTGTACTTTCTATGTATTTACCTTATGCACTTTTATGGGATGTTGCAATATTTAACCCTTGAGCTGCCAATCTATACCTGGATTACTCTGGCTGTCTCAATATGCTATTTACTCCCTCTGACTAAATGTGTCAGTTAGCGTTTTTGTCAATCATCCTGTTTCTGTGCTAACTGATGAAAATTCAATTGTGCATCCATCTATGTATATGGATTTTTGTGCCATGTATTTGTAATGATTGTACCAGAATTTTTACACTACTTGTGTTTACTGTCTGTCTCTTAATAAAGATATAACTTTTACTATATGCCTTAAGCAATTATAGCTCCACTTTTGTTCTCCTTTTGATTAACCTTATCAAAGTCAGTTTTGTCTCTGAGATATTTACGCTTCTTATTACCCAGGATAACAGCCTGATATGTATCAATTATAGATTTCAACCTTTTTTTAAATGGTTCTACCAATGTAGGAAAATCAAACGTCTCCAACCGTGTCTCCTTTTTCTTTATGTCCTGCTTCAAGTCTTCAATTATCTTATAATCGTGTTGTAACAACATGTCCATCAGAACTCCTGAGCATTTAGACAATCCTGATTCCCACATAGTTTTAAATTCTGGGTCAGGTTCCCAAGCAGGGAATATGTGAATCCTTAAGCCTCGGGGCACAATCCCCAATCTCTTGTACTCCTCCACGCTCCTTACATTGTACCAAGTCCTAGTAAACTGTTTATGCATGGCTATAAGAGCCTTAGTAACATCTGCAAACTCAGCATCCCAATCCTCACCTGACTGTGGAGTTTCAGAAGTATTTCCAAAAAAGGCAGCTGACTCTGCCAAAGCCCGCAATCTGCCATCTAAATCCATAAAAAAAAGCAATGCAAAAACCGTATAAATGTCACACAAAAAGGCGCTCTGCTGTAAAAAATGTAAATGGCAAGTGCCGTGACAAAAACAGGGCCTTTTGGTTTATACGTTTTTGCAAAAAAGCGTACAGTAAGCTGCCTCACCAACTCCACGGTAAGCCCTGGTAGAGACAGTCCTAACTCTGTCCCTAGATGCTACGTTAAAAACCTGCCAGTGTGTACATACCTCTGGGCAGGGTGCGGGAGAGCAAAGGAAAATCTCACCGTGTAAGGGTGTGTGGCAGGCAGCTCTGTGTGCAGACTTCATAGGGGAGGGGCAGGTGCCTCCAATTTCTGCTGTTACCAGCAGGGGTGAACATGAAGCCAAAGAATATGAGTCTGCACACATTGGAAGCAGCAGTGTGAACTGCGACCAATCCCCACCAAAAACATGAAAAAAACCAATGCAAAAACCGTATAAATGCCACACAAAAAGGCGCTCTGCTGTAAAAAATGTAAATTGCAAGTGCCGTGACAAAAACAGGGCCTTTTGGTTTATACGTTTTTGCAAAAAAGCGTACAGTAAGCTGCCTCACCAACTCCACGGTAAGCCCTGGTAGAGACAGTCCTAACTCTGTCCCTAGATGCTACATTAAAAACCTGCCAGTGTGTAAATACCTCTGGGCAGGGTGCGGGAGAGCAAAGGAAAATCTCACCGTGTAAGGGTGTGTGGCAGGCAGCTCTGTGTGCAGACTTCATAGGGGAGGGGCAGGTGCCTCCAATTTCTGCTGTTACCAGCAGGGGTGAACATGAAGCCAAAGAATATGAGTCTACACACATTGGAAGCAGCAGTGTGAACTGCGACCAATCCCCACCAAAAACATGAAAAAAACCAATGCAAAAAACGTATAAATGTCACACAAAAAGGCGCTCTGCTGTAAAAAATGTAACGTAGCATCTAGGGACAGAGTTAGGACTGTCTCTACCAGGGCTTACCGTGGAGTTGGTGAGGCAGCTTACTGTACGCTTTTTTGCAAAAACGTATAAACCAAAAGGCCCTGTTTTTGTCACGGCACTTGCCATTTACATTTTTTACAGCAGAACGCCTTTTTGTGTGACATTTATACGGTTTTTGCATTGGTATTTTTTCATGTTTTTGGTGGGGATTGGTCGCAGTTCACACTGCTGCTTCCAATGTGTGCAGACTCATATTCTTTGGCTTCATGTTCACCCCTGCTGGTAACAGCAGAAATTGGAGGCACCTGCCCCTCCCCTATGAAGTCTGCACACAGAGCTGCCTGCCACACACCCTTACACGGTGAGATTTTCCTTTGCTCTCCCGCACCCTGCCCAGAGGTATGTAGACACTGGCTGGTTTTTAACGTAGCATCTAGGGACAGAGTTAGGACTGTCTCTACCAGGGCTTACCGTGGAGTTGGTGAGGCAGCTTACTGTACGCTTTTTTGCAAAAACGTATAAACCAAAAGGCCCTGTTTTTGTCACGGCACTTGCCATTTACATTTTTTACAGCAGAGCGCCTTTTTGTGTGACATTTATACGGTTTTTGCATTGGTTTTTTTCATGTTTTTGGTGGGGATTGGTCGCAGTTCACACTGCTGCTTCCAATGTGTGCAGACTCATATTCTTTGGCTTCATGTTCACCCCTGCTGGTAACAGAAGAAATTGGAGGCACCTGCCCCTTCCCTATGAAGTCTGCACACAGAGCTGCCTGCCACACACCCTTACACGGTGAGATTTTCCTTTGCTCTCCCGCACCCTGCCCAGAGGTATGTACACACTGGCAGGTTTTTAACGTAGCATCTAGGGACAGAGTTAGGACTGTCTCTACCAGGGCTTACCGTGGAGTTGGTGAGGCAGCTTACTGTACGCTTTTTTGCAAAAACGTATAAACCAAAAGGCCCTGTTTTTGTCACGGCACTTGCCATTTACATTTTTTACAGCAGAACGCCTTTTTGTGTGACATTTATACGGTTTTTGCATTGGTATTTTTTCATGTTTTTGGTGGGGATTGGTCGCAGTTCACACTGCTGCTTCCAATGTGTGCAGACTCATATTCTTTGGCTTCATGTTCACCCCTGCTGGTAACAGCAGAAATTGGAGGCACCTGCCCCTCCCCTATGAAGTCTGCACACAGAGCTGCCTGCCACACACCCTTACACGGTGAGATTTTCCTTTGCTCTCCCGCACCCTGCCCAGAGGTATGTAGACACTGGCTGGTTTTTAACGTAGCATCTAGGGACAGAGTTAGGACTGTCTCTACCAGGGCTTACCGTGGAGTTGGTGAGGCAGCTTACTGTACGCTTTTTTGCAAAAACGTATAAACCAAAAGGCCCTGTTTTTGTCACGGCACTTGCCATTTACATTTTTTACAGCAGAGCGCCTTTTTGTGTGACATTTATACGGTTTTTGCATTGGTTTTTTTCATGTTTTTGGTGGGGATTGGTCGCAGTTCACACTGCTGCTTCCAATGTGTGCAGACTCATATTCTTTGGCTTCATGTTCACCCCTGCTGGTAACAGAAGAAATTGGAGGCACCTGCCCCTTCCCTATGAAGTCTGCACACAGAGCTGCCTGCCACACACCCTTACACGGTGAGATTTTCCTTTGCTCTCCCGCACCCTGCCCAGAGGTATGTACACACTGGCAGGTTTTGAATGTAGCATCTAGGGACAGAGTTAGGACTGTCTCTACCAGGGTTTACCGTGGAGTTGGTGAGGCAGCTTACTGTACGCTTTTTTGCAAAAACGTATAAACCAAAAGGCCCTGTTTTTGTCACGGCACTTGCCATTTACATTTTTTACAGCAGAGCGCCTTTTTGTGTGACATTTATACGGTTTTTGCATTGTTTTTTTTCATGTTTTTGGTGGGGATTGGTCGCAGTTCACACTGCTGCTTCCAATGTGTGCAGACTCATATTCTTTGGCTTCATCTAAATCCATAACAGTACGTAGTGTGCCCGACTCGAGAGACTTTTTTACACAAAAAGTATACAATAGTTCAAAAGAAGATTATATCGAAGGCACCACTTAATTAAACTGGGATCTGCCACACTGGTCAACACACAGCTGATTCAACCGTAGGTTATGGAATGACTGATTGGATTTGCTCTGATGCACTTTTTCCTCCTTGGTGATCCCATTGGGAACCTTGTATGAGGACAACTTACTGTGTTTTGTCTATAGGAGTATGGTTTACTATGGAATACTCTGTTATTATTGTTTACATGCTCAAGTGGGTAGAGATTCAGTCTATACCTGTGGCCCTGTATGCGGCTTTTTTCATTGTTTTTAATTAACTGCACTTTACTGTTCTGTGTATGGTATTTTGGAATAAAGATTTGTGATTTAATGATATGTGGTGATTGCCCATCTATATTGGTCAGCTTTTTCTTCTATAACATGTCAGGGACATCCTTGCCATGAAGAAGAATAGAGGAAAGACCCTCTTCTTGATTGACTGGGTTGGCTTCGGTTGCAAGGAGAGGACCTGGGAGCTGCGGGAGAACATTGATGCGCCACGCATTCTGGCGAGGTTCTTAGCGTGCCTTTGGAGGAGGGGGCGTGAGGGAGGGGGTACTGTTAGGTCCCCTGGCACCGCTCCCTAGCTCACCTCTCCCGGGTCGGCATCCTCTGATCCTCTGCTGACCGGGCACCCATCGTCCAGGCGTACTGTGTCTCGGAGCTGTCACCAGGTTCCCTTCCTGTCAGCTGACCACCGGGCTCACACATGAACACATTACAATGGTGGTGTTCATGTGACCAATCAGCGGCGCACTAGGTGCACTCCTCCCCTGTGACTCTAGGGGCCAGCACGGTCCAACCTGACACTCCCCTTGACCAATAGCTGCTCTTCCTCTGGTATATCAGGCCACCTCCACTGATGGGGGGTGCCTGATTATTAAGTCAGTTTGCTTCTGCCTTGCTGACTGTTGGTCAGGCCTTCCTTGTACTCTGTTTCCTGGAACCCTTGCTGTGCTCTTCCCCAGTAACACTATTCCTGTTCTTCTAGCCTTGTACTCTGTTTCCTGGAACCCTTGCTGTGCTCTTCCCCGGTAGAACCATTATCCCGAATCCTTAGCTGTACCGTAGCATAGGCTAACCTTACGATCCGCCCCCCTGGGACTAGCAGCTGTGGTATTTAGACCCCCTGGGCTTGCACCTGACAATCCCTGTATAGGGGTTGGGTAAACTAGGACCAGGGGAGTTCAGTACCACGGCCCAGTGGGTCCACTTTAGGACGCCTTCCCCGGAAGCGTGACAGAATAATCAGGCCATGGACCCCGCTGGTACCTCGTTCTCAGCGCAAAAGGAGCTGGCTTATCTTCGGGAGAGAGTCGGAGCCACATAGCGGCTTGTCTTCAGTCCATGGATAACCGGTTAGCCTCCCTGCAAACCTCTGAGTAAACTAGGACCAGATCACCCAGGGGAGTGCGGTACCACGGCCAAGTGGGTCCACTCTAGGGCGCCTTCCCCTGGAAGCGTGACTTTAACTACCTACCTATCTGGCGGAAGCTACCTACCAACCTATCTGGCAGAAGCTATCTACATACCTGATGTGAGTATCTTGACACTGTGCTGAAACAGTCTGTATATTTTAATTCTGACTACTAATGTACTTTGTCTCTTTATTCTCACAGATAAAAAGGCAGAAGCCACCTACCTACCTATCTGGTGGAAGATACTTACGTATCTGGCAGAAGCTACCTACCTACTTGTCTGGCAGAAGCTATCTACATACCTGATGTGAGTATCTTGACACTGTGCTGAAACAGTCTGTATATTTTAATTCTGACTACTAATGTACTTTGTCTCTTTATTCTCACAGATTACTTGGAAGAAGGTACCTACTTGGCTGAAGCTACCTACCTATTTGGCAGAAGATATCTACCTATCTGGCAGAAGCTACCTACCTACCTGGCAGAAGTACCTATCTGGCAGAAGCAACATACCTATCTGGTGGAAGCTACCTTCCTACTAGGGATGGGCGAATCCTGAAATACTCGGAATCGCTGGACTCTAACGAGTCCGGGTCCGAGACTCGGTACTCGTTGCAAGTCCAGCGAGAACGAATAGTAACCTGTACTTTTGCAGTGTATCTATACAGATACACTACAAAAGTACCCTAAAAGTTAATCTAAGGGGTTAAAAACAATAAACATTCATACTCACCTTCTGTGGGTCCTGTACCTTATGTACCGGGACCGGTACCGAAGACCTCCGGACGTCACAAGACCTCAGATCACCGGGAGAAGATGGGCTGAAGGACCTGTGAGATTGCAGCCAATCAGCATGCGGCTAGCAGTCACATGGGTTTGTCACGTGGCCGCACTGCCAGCCAATGAGCGATCTGGCCAATCTGATTGGCTGGCATTGCGGCCACGTGACAAACCCATGTGACCACTCTGCCGCATGCTGATTGGCTGAAATCTCACAGGTCCTTCAGCCCATCTTCTCCCGGTGATCTGAGGTCTTGTGACGTCCGGAGGTCTTCGGTACCGGTCCCGGTACATAAGGTACAGGCCCCACAGAAGGTGAGTATGAATGTTTATTGTTTTTAACCCTTTAGATTAACTTTTAGGGTACTTTTGTAGTGTATCTGTATAGATACACTGCAAAAGTACAGGGACTCGCTACCCCCGAGTAGTTCCTAAGGAAAAGTCGGCGAGTAGCGAGTCCCCCGAGTCCGCTACTATTCGGGCGAGTCCTGAATAGTAGCGAGTAGATTCGTCCATCCCTACTTCCTACCTGATGTGAATATCTTGACACTGTCCTGAAACAGTCGGTATATTTTAATTCTGACTACTAATGTACTTTGTCTCTTTATTCTCACAGATTACCTGGCAGAAGTTACCTAGCTACCAATCTGGCGGAAGCCACCTACCAACCTGATGTGAGTATCTTGACACTGTGCTGAAACAGTCTGTATATTTTAATCCTGACCTACCTATCTGGCGGAAGATGCCTACCTATCTGGCAGAAGCCACCTACCAACCTGATGTGAGTATCTTAACACTGTGCTAAAACAGTCTGTATATTTAAATTCTGAATACTAATGTACTTTGTCTCTTTATTCTCACAGATTACCTGGCAGAAGCTACCTACGTATCTGGCAGAAGCTACCTACGTATCTGGCGGAAGCTAACAATCTCCCTGATGTGAGTATCTTGACACTGTGCTGAAACAGTCTGTATATTTAAATTCTGACTACTAATGTACTTTGTCTGTTTATTCTCACAGATTACCTGGCAGAAGCTACCTACCTACTTATCTGGCGGAAGCTACCTACCAACCTGATGTGAGTATCTTGACACTGTGTTAAAACAGTCTTTATAATTTAATTCTGACTACTATTGTACTTTGTCTCTTTATTCTCACAGATTACCTGGCGGAAAATACCTACCTATCTGGCAGAAGCTACCTACCTAGCAGAGCTGCCTATCTGGCAGAAGCTTCATACCTACCTGTCAGAAGCTACCTACCTGATGTAAGTATCTTGACACTGTGCTGAAACAGTCTTTATATTTTAATTCTGACTACTAATGTACTTTGTCTCTTTATTCTCACAAATTACCTGGCTGAAGCTACCTACCTATCTGGCAGAAGCTACCTACCTACCTACCTACCTATCTGGCGGAAGCTACCTACCTATCTGGTGAAAGATACCTACCTATCTGGCAGAAGCTACCTACCAACCAGGCAGAACTACCTATCTGGCAGAAGCAGCATACCTATCTGGTGGAAGCTACCTTCTTACCGTATATGAGTATCTTGACACTGTCCTGAAACAGTCTGTAAATTTTAATCCTGACTACTAATGTACTTTGTCTGTTTATTCTCACAGATTACCTGGCAGAAGCTACCTACCTACCTATCTGGCAGACGCTACCTACCAACATGATTGAGTATCTTGACACTGTGCTGAAAAACTGTATATTTAAATTCTGACTACTAATGTACTTTGTCTCATTATTCTCAAAAATTACCTGGCAGAAGTTACCTACCTACGTATCTGGCAGAAGCTACCTATCTATCTGGCAAAAGATGCCTACATATCTGGCAGAAGCTACCTACCTACCTATCTGGCGGAAGCTATCTACCTTATGTGAGTATATTGACACTGTGCTGAAAAGTCTGTATATTTTAATTCTGACTACTAATGTACTTTGTCTCTTTATTCTCACAGATTACCTGGCAGAAGCTACCTACCTACCTACCTATCTGGCAGAAGCTACCTACGTATCTGGTGGAACCTACCTACCTCCTGATGTGAGTATCTTGACACTGTGCTAAAACAGTCTATATATTTTAATTCTGACTACTAATGTACTTTGTCTGTTTATTCTCACAGATTACCTGGCAGAAGCTACCTACCTACCTATCTGGCAGAAGCTTACTACCTACCATATGGTGGAAGCTACCTATCTACCTATCTGACAGAAGATACCTACCTATCTGGCAGAAGCTACCTACCTACCTGATGTGACTATCTTAGCACTGTGCTGAAACAGTCTGTATATTTTAATTCTGACTACTAATGTACTTTGTCTCTTTATTCTCACAGATTACTTGGCGGAAACTACCTACCTGGCTGAAGCTACCTACCTATCAGGCGGAAGCTACCTACCTACGCGATGTAAGTATCTTGACACTGTGCTTAACCAGTCTATATATTTTAATTCTGAATACTAATGTACTTTGTCTCTTTATTCTCACAGATTACTTGGAAGAAGGTACCTACCTGGCAGAAGCTACCTAACCTATCTGGCGGAAGATATCTACCTATCTGGCGGAAGCTACCTACCTACCTGGCAGAACTACCTATCTGGCAGAATCAACATACCTATCTCGTGGAAGCTACCTTCCTACTTGATGTGAGTGTATTGAAACTGTCCTGAAACAGTCTGTATATTTTAATTCTGACTACTAATCTACTTTGCCACTTTATTCTTACAGATTACCTGGCAGAAGTTACCTAGCTACCAATCTGGCGGAAGCCACCTACCAACCTGATGTGAGTATCTTGACACTGTGCTGAAACAGTCTGTATATTTGAATCCTGACCTACCTATCTGGCAGAAGCTACTTACCTATCTATCTGGCGGAAGCTATCTACCTACTGATGCGAGTATTTTAACACTGTGCTAAAACAGTCTGTTATTTAAATTCTGACTAGTAATGTACTTTGTCTCTTTATTCTCACAGATTACCTGGTAGAAGCTACCTACGTATCTGGCAGAAGCTACCTACCTACGTATAAGGCGGAAGCTAACTATCTCCCTGATGTGAGCATCTTGACACTGTGCTGAAACAGTCTGTGTATTTTAATTCTGACTACTAATGTACTTTGTCTCTTTATTCTCACAGATTATCTGGCAGAAGCTACCTACCTACTTATCTGGCTGGAAGCTACCTACCTACCTAGCAGAGCTACCTATCTGGCAGAAGCTTCATACCTATCTGGCAGAAGCTACCTACCTACCTGATGTGAGTATCTTGACACTGTGCTAAAACAGTCTATATATTTTAATTCTGACTACTAATGTACTTTGTCTGTTTATTCTCACAGATTACCTGGCAGAAGCTACCTACCTACCTATCTGGCAGAAGCTTACTACCTACCTATATGGTGGAAGCTACCTATCTACCTATCTGACAGAAGATACCTACCTATCTGGCAGAAGCTACCTACCTACCTGATGTGACTATCTTAGCACTGTGCTGAAACAGTCTGTATATTTTAATTCTGACTACTAATGTACTTTGTCTCTTTATTCTCACAGATTACTTGGCGGAAACTACCTACCTGGCTGAAGCTACCTACCTATCAGGCGGAAGCTACCTACCTACGCGATGTAAGTATCTTGACACTGTGCTTAACCAGTCTATATATTTTAATTCTGAATACTAATGTACTTTGTCTCTTTATTCTCACAGATTACTTGGAAGAAGGTACCTACCTGGCAGAAGCTACCTACCTATCTGGCGGAAGATATCTACCTATCTGGCGGAAGCTACCTACCTACCTGGCAGAACTACCTATCTGGCAGAATCAACATACCTATCTCGTGGAAGCTACCTTCCTACTTGATGTGAGTGTATTGAAACTGTCCTGAAACAGTCTGTATATTTTAATTCTGACTACTAATCTACTTTGCCACTTTATTCTTACAGATTACCTGGCAGAAGTTACCTAGCTACCAATCTGGCGGAAGCCACCTACCAACCTGATGTGAGTATCTTGACACTGTGCTGAAACAGTCTGTATATTTGAATCCTGACCTACCTATCTGGCAGAAGCTACTTACCTATCTATCTGGCGGAAGCTATCTACCTACCTGATGCGAGTATTTTAACACTGTGCTAAAACAGTCTGTATATTTAAATTCTGACTAGTAATGTACTTTGTCTCTTTATTCTCACAGATTACCTGGTAGAAGCTACCTACGTATCTGGCAGAAGCTACCTACCTACGTATAAGGCGGAAGCTAACTATCTCCCTGATGTGAGCATCTTGACACTGTGCTGAAACAGTCTGTGTATTTTAATTCTGACTACTAATGTACTTTGTCTCTTTATTCTCACAGATTATCTGGCAGAAGCTACCTACCTACTTATCTGGCGGAAGCTACCTACCTACCTAGCAGAGCTACCTATCTGGCAGAAGCTTCATACCTATCTGGCAGAAGCTACCTACCTACCTGATGTGAGTATCTTGACACTGTGCTGAAACAGTCCTTATATTTTAATTCTGACAACTAATGTACTTTGTCTCATTATTCTCACAGATTACCTGGAAGAAGCTACCTACCTATCTGGCAGAAGCCACCTACCTATCTGATGGAAGCTACCTACATATCTGGCGGAAGATACCTACTTATCTGGCAGAATCTACCTACCTACCTGGCAGAACTACCTATCTGGCAGAAGCAACATACCTATCTGGCAAAAGCTACCTACCTACCTATCTGGCAGAAGCTACCTACCTATCTGGCAGAAGATGCCTACCTATCTGCCAGAAGCTACCTACCTACCTGATGTGAGTATCTTAACACTGTGCTAAAACAGTCTGTGATGAGGCCAGGGCTGTGGGGGGGTACTCGGTCACCGGGTCTGCTGAGTAGGGAGTCACAGGTGGACGGTATCCCGATGCCGTTCCCTGGGGATCATTTGAAAGGGGGGGGTGAGGGAATTATTTACAGGGGGACGTGACACCACCTGTAGAGTCCGGTAAGGTGGTACCGGCGCTGCCAGCCGGCCGCTGAGGTGATGGAGGGGGCAGCAAAGTGTGGTACAGCTCCCCACAGGTGGAGATTTACCTCAGGGCAGCAATAAAGGAAGATGGTGAGGGAGAGCAGTGAAGGAGGAAGATGGTGGGTTATAGCCGATGAACAGTCACACATACACACAGGGATAGTTGTTCCGGTACCTTTTACTGGTAGTCACAAAACAGGTACAGTTCTGAGTAATAACCGGGTCCCTGGTGCAATTTAGGATCAACTCCTTAGAAAGATATGAGGCCTCCTTTATCTCTATTCTTTCTCTTGAGGGATGAGTCTTGCCTGAGTTTGAGCTCTCCAATTCTCTATTGTCTAAAACTAACAATCAGGCCCTTCTGCGGGAACCCGGTTTATCCTGTGGCCCCTGGTCCTCTGTTTGGTTAGTTTTTTAATATCTCCAATATCTTCCTTCAGGGCTAAACTTCTCCTGAAATTGCTGGGCTTTTACTGTGGCTATACAAGCCCACAGCATCGGACTCCAGTGTCCGTTTGTCCTCAAGGGGGAATATCTTTTAGTCCCTCTTCTTATTCCCTACCTCTTCTCCTTGCCTCCGGCCCCTTCCCTGGGGTGTGAACAGCTGACAAAATGGTTCCTTCTGGTCCTGTCATCTGTCTTTTCCAGAGACCAGCAGCTCAGCCTCCTCCTCTTTCCTCTCCTCACACGAACTAACTGCCTAGCAACTGTCTCCTAGGACCAACTGTCTCCTCCTCTCAGCCTGGATCTCATTAAAGGGGAACTGACATAATGCAGCCAGTAGAGCTCCCCCTTCAGGTCTGGAGTGGAAGGTGTTGTGTGCTGAACAAACCAAGATGTCAATCCTTCCTTGCACCAGTGTAACCTGTGGCAATCCCCTGCAGGGGTGCCACATTCCCCCCTAGTTAAACACAGTCCTCCGGGACTGAAACATTTTTCATAACACAACAGGTTATAACTATTTACATTTGATTATTGAACAAAGTCTTAAAAATTAAAAATTTACAAAAACCAAGGAAAAATAAGAAAACAGGTTACCAGTCCATACAGCGCTAGTCCATTCGCTGCAGGCTGTTTAGGGGGTGTTGAAACAGGGATTTTCCACTACCAGTCCTTTGGCTATGGTTCATTTTGAAAATAAGGAAAAAGGGAAAGTTCAAAAGTCCAACAAATTTAGTTTCTTAGAATTAAAAGAAAAAGCATAACTATATACAATACGGGTGTATCTGCTTAGGAGGCCTGGCTTCACTTATACCACCCCCAGGCACTTTCTTTTCCTAACTTGATGTGCATGGGTGCTAGTCCAGTTCCTCCACCCTTCTACACACTACCATTAATAACATATTTACATTTTAAACATTTTTACATTTTCCCACATTTTATCGCCTACTCACTGTATCTAAGTGGTGGCTGACCAAAGTTACTACGGGTTGACCTGCGTAGCACTGGTGTGTTACTAATGTCTGTACCTGATGCAGTGCATGCTCTATCTCTCAGTCTATCAGATCTACGTGTTGTTGTAATACCGTAGTATTGGCGTAGTCTCTCTAGTGGACTGGCAGGTTCACCGATTGCAGGGATCTCTGGTTCCGGTACAACGGGTGGTTATTGTATTCTCGGCACTTCTACTGCTGATGGAAACGTTAAAGTTGGGATTAGATATGTACCTTCTATTTGAGGCCAATCTGCTGGTAACTCTCCAATGATTGTCTGGACTGTCTTTGGCTTCTCTTGCTCTTCTGGCTTTGCACAAGGTACATCTTCTTCTGGTTGAAGCTGTTGAGGGCACTTTTTCAAATGATCTCTGGACACTGTTGCTGTAGTTTCACCATGATCTTTGCTTATTAAACAGGTTTTCTGGTTATCAAAATTGGATGGTAATACAGTGTATGGTTCTGTTTCCCACTGATCATCTAGTTTGTGCATTCTTCTTTTTCTTCTCAAAACCAATTCACCTGGTGTTAAGGGCGTTCCTTGAGCAGTTTTGTTGAAGTTAGTTTCTTGTCTTCCTCTAGATCTTTCCAGACGTCTCTCAACGCATTCTTGGATTTTCTGGTATTGTTCTTTCCTACGAGTATCCCAATCTGTATCTGTAGTATCTGCTTCAGGAACTACTATGCCTAACTCAAAGTCTGCTGGTAATTTTCCTGGTCTTGCTCTCATGAGGTATGCAGGGGTGCAATTTGTTGAACTTACTGGGATGTTGTTGTAAATGTCAACTAGATCTGGTAACTTTTCTGGCCACTGGTTTCGTTCTTCTAAGGGCAGAGTTTTTAACATTTCAATTACCACGTGATTCATCTTTTCGCACATTCCATTTGTTTGAGGATGGTAAGATGTGGTGCGTATTTTCTTGCATCCGTAAAGGCGACAGAACTCTTGAAATATTTCAACTTCAAAGGCAGGTCCTTGGTCTGTCAATACCTGGTCTGGATAGCCATGAGGTCTGCAGAAATAAGCTTGAAATGTTCTTGCTGCTGTCTCAGCTGTTAAGTCTTTTACTGGAGCTACCACAAGAAATCTGGAGTAATGGTCTACCATGGTAAGAGCATAAGTGTACCCTGATTTGCTGGGTGTAAGTTTGACATGATCTATGGCTACCAGTTCTAATGGTTCTTTGGTGATGATAGGTTTGATGGGTGCTTTCTGGCTGTTACGGTCTTTTCTTCTTAATGAGCATGGTCCACAATTTTTACACCATCTCTCTATGGAGGCTCTCATGCTGATCCAATAGAATCTTTCACGTAACAGTATTTCTAATTTTCTCCATCCAAAGTGTCCCGATTCATTGTGATACGCTTGCAATACCATTTGAACATCTCTCTTTGGAACCACAACTTGCCATACCATTTCATGTGTTCTTGGGTTAATGTACCGCCTGAACAATTGACCTTGATAAATGAATAACCGGCTTCTTTCTTTCCACAAGTATTGAGCTTCCAGTGGAGCATTCTTTTCAAGTTTAGAATCTGGTTGGGTTATTAACTTCTTTACTAGACTTACTGCTGGATCACTGTCTTGAGTCTCTTTCCATCCATAGTGAGGCAACGGGTTTAGTTCAGCAGTCTGACGATTTTGGTAGACTCGATCTTCAGCGATTTGCCATTTTCTACTTTTATGGAAAGCTGGGAGTTCTATTTCCTCTAGGTCATCTTCTTCTTCACTTCCTTGTGGATGTACTTGAGGATTTCTAGAAAGGGCATCTGCATTTGCGTTATTGCGGCCTGCTCGATATTTGATAGTAAAGTCATAATTCGACAGTCGAGCCATCCAACGTTGCTCCAATGCTCCAAGTCTTGCGGTATCCAGATGTGTCAACGGGTTATTATCTGTGAAGACAGTGAACTTCGAAGCTGCGAGGTAATGCTTGAACCTTTCTGTTACAGCCCAGACCAAGGCCAGGAACTCCAACTTAAAGGAACTATAGTTTTCTGGGTTCCTCTCAGTGGGTCGAAGTTTTCTGCTAGCGTAGGCAATTACTCGTTCTCTACCATCTTGCATCTGAGAAAGGACTGCTCCCAGGCCTACATTGCTTGCGTCAGTGTAAAGGACAAATGGTAGGTTATAATCGGGGTAAGCCAGAATTTCCTCACCGGTTAGAGCCTGCTTCATCTGTTGGAAGGAATTTTCTTGTTCCTCTCCCCATTCTAATGGTGACTCTGAAAATCTTCTCTTCTTAGATTGGCCTATCAGTAGATCTTGTAGGGGCGCAGCCATCTTTGTGTAGCCCTTAATGAATCTTCTATAGTATCCAACCAAACCTAAGAACTGACGTACCTCGGTGATGGTCGTTGGTCTTTGCCAATCCTGGATTGCTGTTACCTTTTCCGGGTCTGGTGCTACTCCATCTGCACTAACCACGTGTCCCAGGTATTGGACTTTAGGTTTCAGCAGGTGACATTTAGATGGTTTGAGTTTCATTCCGTACTTTGCTAAAGCCTCAAATACCTCCGCCAGGTGTTTCAGGTGTTCTTCGTAGGTTCTAGAGAACACGATGATGTCGTCCAGGTATAAAAGCATGGTTTCGAAGTTTCGATGTCCCAGGCAACTTTCCATGATTCTCTGAAACGTTCCTGGTGCGTTGTATAACCCGAATGGCATACTATTGAATTCGCATAATCCCATTGGCGTTGTAAATGCAGTCTTCTCCCGGTCTTCTTCTGCAACGGAGACCTGCCAATACCCACTAGTGAGATCTAATGTGGAGAAATAATTAGCAGTCTTTAATGCGGCAAGAGACTCCTCTATTCAGGGTAACGGGTAAGCATCTTTGTGAGTGATTTTATTGACTTCCCGGTAATCCACACACATCCTCATTGTGCCATCCTTCTTCCTGACTAAGACTAAAGGGGCTGCCCAGGGACTACTACTATCTCTTATAACCCCGGCCTCCTTCATGTCCCTCAGCATTTCTTTGGCATGTTGATAGTGACCTGGTGGAATGGGTCTGTGTCTCAACTTGATTGGTGGATGATTTCCTGTGGGTATGTGATGCTGTACCCCTTTAATCCTCCCAAAATCTAATGGATGCTTGCTGAATATCTGCTCGAACTCCTGCACTACCCGGTACACTCCATGCTTCAGGTGAGAAGGGGTGGCATCAGTTCCTACATGCAACTGCTGACACCACTCCTCCTGCTGTCCTTTTGAGTTACTATCCTCCGCCGGACTAGGCGAGGAAACAGGTTCTACTGCCTGTATGTTGTTGTTACAAACAGTATACAGCTTTGCTAAGGTAGCATACCGGGGTAACTTTGCTTCCTCTGCCCCACAATTTAACACACGGATTGGTACTCGTCCCTTGCGTACATCCACCACTCCTCTGGCTGTCAGTAGTGTAGGTCTGTGCTCCGAAAATACCGGTTCTACAACTGCCTGGTATTCCTGTCCTCTACAACCTATCGCTGCTCGACACCATATCATCATTTCACTATTTGGTGGTAGTACAATGGGAACCGAGTCTATTACCCGCACACTGCCAATTTCTCCCCCAGACAGATTTACCTGTTGTTTGTGGATGAGGGCTTGGATCTCTCGTTGGATGACTCTTGTCCGCCCATAACCAGCAGTTTGAGAAATCTGTCGGAGTAAAAACAACACTTCTCCAAAGCAGTTTTCAATAACATTTGTACCAATAACCATGTAAGGGCATTTTTCATTAGGATTATCTTCAACTACAAATAACCCTTGACCTTTCAACTCCTCCCTCCCCAACTTTATTGTAGCTGCTCTGTACCCCACCTGTTTCTGTGGTTGGCCATTAGCTGCAATAATAAAAAATTGGGGTTTGGGGGTTCAAGATCATCATCAGACCAATACTGCTTATAAAGGATATGCGGGATCGTAGTAACCTGCAACCCGGTGTCCAGTAGGGCCGACATGGGAATTCCTTCTAGTGTAATGTTGAGGTACGGACGGCCTCCCACGTACCGCTTACACCAGTCTTTTGGGCCCAGTTGCTCTACTCCTGGGAGTTGGCCCTCGAACCCAGGAATCTCGTGTTTAAAGGGCATCCTCTTGCAAAGTGTCCTGGTTTGTTGCATCGCAGGCAGATGGGTTGTCCTGAAGAATCTGTGTAATCCCAGGCTCTGCGTTGGAATGGTGCGTTGGTCCCCTGCGCGGGCGACCTGGTTCTGCGTTGGAATGGTGCGTTGGTCCCCTGCGCGGGCGACAAGGGTCTACGTTGGAATGGTGCGTTGGTCCCCTGCGCGGGCGACAAGGGTCTACGTTGTAATGGTGCGTTGGTCCCCTGCGCGGGCGACTTGGCTTTCCTTAGCCCTGAGGATGTCCCATGGATGCAATCAGCTAGTTGAATTTTGCTTGGTGGTGGAGCCCCAGGCATATTTTGCAAGAGCTTTAGTACGTAGTCCATGTTTTTAGTTAACTGCAGCACCTGGTTTTGCATGTTATCATTTGCTACAGCTTGACTCTCTGCTTTTGCAGGTTCTGCAGAAATAGGTTTAAAGTCTATGGAAGAAGCATTAGCCTGCCAGGATTGGTTGGCAGGTTCTGCAGGTGCTGGATCTCTTAGCACAGTTATAGCACGATCTTTTAAGTCACTAAAACTCACTGTTGGGTGATCCAATACCCACATATGCACTTGTTGGCGGTGATAGTCTGATCTTAATCCTTCTGTAAACTGCTCAGCAAGCATTTTATCCTCTTCCAGTACACTTGCCGGGTCTACCTGTTTCAAGGACCGGAGTGCCCCCTTGTAAACGGAGGGCATAGTCTCTGATGGTATCCTGCGGTCTCTGCTTACACTGATAAAACAGCATCCTCAATTCAGACTGTGTGCGCTTCTCAAACACCAATTTTAGCTTATCAAACACTTTGGCAGCAGAGTCCCTGTCAGCATTTCTCCAGGACTCAGCCTCCAGCTCCGCTGCGCCTATTAATTGCCCCAGCACAACGGTAGCCTGTTGCTTCTGTGTCATAGCATACATGTCCAGCATTGCACACATCTTATGCTTAAATGTTGCTAACGTACCAGGTTTACCTTCATATGTTGGTAACCACTTGGCACCTGGTACATACGGCATGGTTATAGGCATTATTTGGGCTGCTGCTTCAGGTACTGCGTTCTCGCCATTTCCCCTGTCAGGGACCCGCACATCATCCGTTTCACTCATGGTGAGGCCCCCCTAGTTAATGGCTGCCAACCTGTAAGATGAAAACTGGTTTCTTTAGCCGTTGGCGGCTCTGCAGCTGGAGCGGGCACCTCAGGTCTCTCTCTCTAACAGGGAGCTGCGCTTTCCTCAGTCTCTCCGGCAGAGTGGAAGGGGGCGGGGCTTATCTTCCTGCACTTTTTCCTGCTGTGACGCAGCTGTAATTTCTGAGGCGGTGTAATGGCGGCCGCACAAACAGTCAATTAAATAAAGTCTTAAGGTGCACTTCACCTGGTAGATACCAGGCTGGTTCGTCCTGTTCGTGACGCCAGAAAATGATGAGGCCAGGGCTGTGGGGGGGGGGGTACTCGGTCACCGGGTCTGCTGAGTAGGGAGTCACAGGTGGACGGTATCCCGGTGCCGTGCCCTGGGGATCATTTGAAAGGGGGGGTGAGAGAATTATTTACAGGGGGACGTGACACCACCTGTAGAGTCCGGTAAGGTGGTACCGGCGCTGCCAGCCGGCCGCTGAGGTGATGGAGGGAGCAGCAAAGTGTGGTACAGCTCCCCTCAGGTGGAGATTTACCTCAGGGCAGCAATAAAGGAAGATGGTGAGGGAGAGCAGTGAACGAGGAAGATGGTGGGTTATAGCCGATGAACAGTCACACATACACACAGGGATAGTTGCTCCGGTACCTTTTACTGGTAGTCACAAAACAGGTACAGTTCTGAGTAATAATCGGGTCCCTGGAGCAATTTAGGATCAACTCCTTAGAAAGATATGAGGCCTCCTTTATCTCTATTCTTTCTCTTGAGGGATGAGTCTTGCCTGAGTTTGAGCTCTCCAATTCTCTATTGTCTAAAACTAACAATCAGGCCCTTCTGCGGGAACCCGGTTTATCCTGTGGCCCCTGGTCCTCTGTTTGGTTAGTTTTTTAATATCTCCAATATCTTCCTTCAGGGCTAAACTTCTCCTGAAACTGCTGGGCTTTTACTGTGGCTATACAAGCCCACAGCATCGGAGTCCAGTGTCCGTTTGTCCTCAAGGGGGAATATCTTTTAGTCCCTCTTCTTATTCCCTACCTCTTCTCCTTGCCTCCGGCCCCTTCCCTGGGGTGTGAACAGCTGACAAAATGGTTCCTTCTGGTCCTGGCATCTGTCTTTTCCAGAGACCAGCAGCTCAGCCTCCTCCTCTTTCCTCTCCTCACACGAACTAACTGCCTAGCAACTGTCTCCTAGGACCAACTGTCTCCTCCTCTCAGCCTGGATCTCATTAAAGGGGAACTGACATAATGCAGCCAGTAGAGCTCCCCCTTCAGGTCTGGAGTGGAAGGTGTTGTGTGCTGAACAAACCAAGATGTCAATCCTTCCTTGCACCAGTGTAACCTGTGGCAATCCCCTGCAGGGGTGCCACATTTGTATATTTAAATTCTGACTACTAATGTACTTTGTCTGTTTATTCTCACAGATTACCTGGCAGAAGCTACCTACGTATCTGACAGAAGCTACCTACGTATCTGGCGGAACCTACCTACCTCCCTGATGTGAGTATCTTGACACTGTGCTGAAACAGTCTGTATATTTTAATTCTGACTACTAATGTACTTTGTCTGTTTATTCTCACAGATTACCTGGCAGAAGCTACCTACCTACCTATCTGCCAGAAGCTACCTACCTCCCTATCTGGAAGAAGCTGCCTACCTACCTGATGTGAGTATCTTGACACTGTGCTGAAACAGTCTGTATATTTTAATTCTGACAACTAATGTAATTTGTCTCTTTATTCTCACAGATTACTTGGCAGAAGCTACCTACCTGGCTGAAGCTACCTACCAATCTTGCGGAAGCTACCTTCCTACCTGATGTGAGTATCTTGACACTGTCCTGAAACAGTCTGTTTATTTTAATCCTGACTACTAATGTACTTTGTCTCTTTATTCTCACAGATTACCTGGCAGAAGCTACCTACCTACCTATCTGGCAGAAGCTACCTACCAACCTGATTTGAGTATCTTGACACTGTGCTGACAAAGTCTGAATATTTTAATTCTGACTACTAATGTACTTTGTCTCTTTATTCTCACAGATTACCTGGCAGAAGCTAACTTCCTACCTATCTGGCAGAAGCTATCTAACTACCTATGTGGCGGAAACCACCTAACTACCTGATGTGAGTATCTTGACACTGTGCTGAAACAGTCTGTATATTTTAATTCTGACAACTAATGTAATTTGTCTCTTTATTCTCACAGGCTACCTGGCAGAAGCTACCTACCTATCTGGAGGAAGCTTCCTACCTTCCTATCTGGCGGAAGATACCTACCTATCTCGCAGAAGCTACCTACCTACCTATCTGGCAGAAGCTATCTACCTACCTGATGTGAGTATCTTGACACTGTGCTGAAACAGTCTGTATATTTTAATTCTGACAACTAATGTAATTTGTCTCTTTATTCTCACAGGCTACCTGGCAGAAGCTACCTACCTATCTGGAGGAAGCTTCCTACCTTCCTATCTGGCGGAAGATACCTACCTATCTCGCAGAAGCTACCTACCTACCTATCTGGCAGAAGCTATCTACCTACCTGATGTGAGTATCTTGACACTGTGCTGAAACAGTCTGTATATTTTAATTCTGACTACTAATGTACTTTGTCTCTTTATTCTGCCAGATTACCTGGCTGAAGTTACCTAAGTATCTGGAAGAAGCTACAAAAACTACTAGAAAAGCAGCATCAAAAACTTACCATCGATGCCACTGACAAAAACCAAAGACTGCACTTGCAGGACGCAGTCAGACCACACTTGTGTAGCAAGCCCAGATGCAGGCTAATGAATCGCCTCAACCAAAGTATGGGAGGCGACTTGCCATGCACACTGAGGGCCTGCATAGGGCACCATTCACACTGATACAAATGGTGTGGTCTGACTGCGTCCTGCAAGTGCAGTCTTTGGTTTTTGTCTATGGCATCGATGGTAAGTTTTTGATGCTGCTTTTCTAGTAGTTTTTGTATATTTTTGATAGGACTGGCGAGCATGGGAATCCGTGTCGTGGATCGCCAGCTTAAGTGTCTTGGCCAACACATGAACCAATATCCCATCCATAAAGCTTTTTATTCATCATACAGAAAACTTTTCTGCACTTTTTTATTCATTTCAGGATGTAGTTGGGCCACTTGGGGGCGCCGTTCATCTAGTGGTGCAGAATCATTGTACTGTGCAGCCCAGGCTAAATAAGGCAGCAGAGCTTGGGTTTGCTTTCAGACACTCTGCACCATTTGTATCAGTGTGAATGGTGCCCTATGCAGGCCCTCAGTGTGCATGGCAAGTCGCCTCCCATACTTTGGTTGAGGCGATTCATTAGCCTGCATCTAGGCTTGCTACACAAGTGTGGTCTGACTGCGTCCTGCAAGTGCAGTCTTTGGTTTTTGTCTATGGCATCGATGGTAAGATCTGGAAGAAGCTACCTACCTATTAGGCGGAGGCTACCTACCTACCTGATGTGAGTATCTTGACACTGTGCTAAAACAGTCTGTATATTTTAATTCTGACTACTAATGTACTTTTTCTTCTTTATTTTCACAGATTACTTGGCAGAAGCTACCTACCTGGCTGAAGCTACCTACCAATCTTGCGGAAGATACCTACCTTTCTGGCAGAATCTACCCACCTATCTGGCAGAACTACCTATCTGGCTGAAGCAACATACCTATCTGGTGGAAGCTAACTTCCTACCTGATGTGAGTATCTTGACACTGTCCTGAAACAGTCTGTATATTTTAATCCTGACTACTAATGTACTTTGTCTCTTTATTCTCACAGATTACCTGGCAGAAGCTACCTACCAACCTGATTTGAGTATCTTGACACTGTGCTGACAAAGTCTGAATATTTTAGTTCTGACTACTAATGTATTTTGACTCTTTATTCTCACAGATTACCTGGCTGAAGCTACCTACGTATCTGGCAGAAGCTACCTACCTATCTGCCAGAAGCTACCTACCTACCTACATATCTGGTGGAAGCTACCTACTTATCTGGTAGAAGCTACCTACCTACCTATCTGGTGGAAGTTACCTACCTATCTGGCAGAAGCTATCTAACTACCTGATGTGAGTATCTTGACACTGTGCTGAAGTAGTCTGTATATTTTAATTCTGACTACTAATGTACTTTGTCTCTTTCTTCTCACAGATTACCTGGCAGAAGCTACCTACGTATCAGGCAGAAGCTACCTACAGTACATATCTGGCGGAAGCTACCTACATACCTATCTATCTGGCGGAAGCTACCTACCTACCTAATGTGAGTATCTTCACACTGTGCTATAACAGTCTGTATATTTTAATTCTGACTACTAATGTACTTTGTCTCTTTATTCTCACAGATTACCTATCTGGCAGAAGCTTACTACCTACCTATATGGTAGAAGCTACCTACCTACCTATCTGGGGGAAGATACCTATCTATCTGGCAGAAACTACCTACCAACCTGATGTGAGTATCTTGACACTGTGCTGAAAAAGTCTGTATATTTTAATTCTGACTACTAATGTACTTTGTTTCTTTATTCTCACAGATTACCTGGTAGAAGCTACCTACCTATCTGGCATAAGCTACCTATTTATCTATCTGGTGAACGCTATCTACCTACCTGATGTGAGTATCTTGACACTGTGCTGAAGCAGTCTTTATATTTTATTTCTGACTACTAATGTACTTTGTCTCTTTATTCTTACAGATTACCTGGCAGATGCTACCTACGTATCTGGCAGAAGCTACCTACGTATCTGGCAGAAGCTACCTACCTACCTATCTGTCGGAAGCTACCTACCTACCTGATGTGAGTATCTTGACACTGTGCTAATACAGTCTGTATATTTTAATTCTGACTACTAATATACTTTGTGAAAGACAAAAGAAATATAGGGGGCGCACTAGTGCATTACCATTATTACCAAGTGGGAAGATTCAATTAAGTAATCACTAACCTATTCCTGTTGTGCAATCCCCGCACAACAATGGTGTAGATTTAGAAAGTAGTCGGGGTCTCCTTTCTCCTGGTTCAAGTTCTAAGTCTGCAGGTCCTCAAGTCTCTGCGAGCTGCTCCAGCCGTGCTCTTCAATAAGATAGGATATGTGAATTCAATTTGCACGGTCTCGTGTTGAGCGCTCCAAAACAAAGCTGAGGACTCTGCTGACTGGAAAGTCCTTTTATTGAAAATATTTCCACTACACCATCGAAACATGTCGTGGCGGATGGAGGATTTTCAATAAAAGGACTTTCCAGTCAGCAGAGTCCTCAGCTTTGTTTTGGAGCGCTCAGCACGAGACCGTGCAAATTGAATTCACATACTAATATACTTTGTCTCTTTATTTTCACAGATTACCTGACAGAAGCTACCTACGTATCTGGTAGAAGCTTCCTACCTATCTGCCAGAAGCTACCTACCTATCTGGCGGAAGCTACCTACCTACCTGATGTGAGTATCTTAACACTGTGCTTCAAAGAAGTCCGACCTCTGGGCACTGGGGTCTGGGTGGTGGGGGAGATAGAAAGAGAGGGCGCAAGTCTAAGTGTAGATTATAAAGTATGGTGATAGATAATAGGTTTTGTGCTCACCCTTTTGATGTCTTTATTTTTTCATATAACAATTCCTTGTGGTTGATCCACTCTTTAGTGTGCTTGCCTCCTGGTTTGCAGCTATGTCCCAGGAATGACAGAGCTCCCAGCCCGGAGTCTGTTAGGTGTGTCCACAGAAAGAGATTATCTGGTGTATAGACAAGCGCTCCCAGGTCCAGAAAGACACAATCCAAATTCTTCTTATTTTCCAAAGTAGTAGTTTATTCCATCGGTAATATAGTGGAGAACATACAACGCATTTCGGCTTTAAGGTAGGGATAAGCCTTCCTCAGGTATACATGTGTACTAATATTTTGTCTTTATATAGGGTCTGAGCTCTTAGTTAATTAAACTAATTATGCTAATTGCTAGGTCAGGTTGCCTGGTTAATGAGAAATCCCTGATTGCTTCTCCTTAATTCTCTGGGAGACCTCTGTTTTTTTCTATATCTATAAATAAAGTGTATATTTCTATTTCTATAGTCTCAATACAGAGTTTGAAAAACTGGGCACCACCCGTGTTAAACAACTTAGGCAGATTCAAAAACTGATGGAATAAACTACTACTTTGGAAAATAAGAAGAATTTGGATTGTGTCTTTCTGGACCTGGGAGCGCTTGTCTATACACCAGGTAATCTCTTTCTGTTAAGAGTGTGCTGAAACAGTCTGTATATTTAAATTCTGACCACTTATGTACTTTGTCTCTTTATTCTCACAGATTACCTGGCAGAAGCTACCTATGTATCTGTCAGACGCTACCTACGTCTCTGGGGGAAGCTACCTACCTCCCTGATGTGAGTATCTTGACACTGTGCTGAAACAGTCTGTATATTTTAATTCTGACTACTAATGTACTTTGTCTCTTTATTCTGACAGATTACCTGTCAGAAGCTACCTACGTATCTGGCAGAAGCTGCCTACCTACCAACCTATCTGGTGAAACCTACCTACCTACCTGATGTAAGTATCTTGACACTGTACTAAAAGAGTCTGTATATTTTAATTCTGACTACTAATGTACTTTGTCTCTTTATTCTCACAGATTACCTGGCAGAAGCTACCTATGTATCTGGCAGAAGCTAACTACGTATCTGGCGGAAGCTACCTCCGAAAACTCCGAAACGCGTCGGAAATAAAAATTATAATGATGAACACCATCTGATCCTTTGGTACTTGCAGCGCAGGTCCATATAAACATCCAACCATTTGCTTTCCTGACTACGTTGATCGTTGTGGTGTGGATCAGTGCAGCAGCTATTACCTTTTGCTTTGACGCTGCTTGTGTGCTACACAACCCCCCAGTGAGAGACTAATTAAATTTAGTCCACCTTTTTATCAATGATAAGATCCTATTGCGCTTTTCTCTCCCTTTTTCCGGTTTTTACTAATGTATTTTGTCTCTTTATTCTCACAGATTACCTGGCAGAAGCTACCTACCTACCTATCTGGCACAAGCTAACTACTTACCTATATGGTGGAAGCTACCAACCTACCTATCTGACAGAAGATACCTACCTATCTGGCAGAAGCTAAAAACCTACCTGATGTGACTATCTTAGCACTGTGCTGAAACAGTCTGTATATTTTAATTCTGACTACTAATGTACTTTGTCTCTTTATTCTCACAGATTGCCTGGCAGAAGCTACCTACGTATCTGCGGAAGCTACCTACCTACCTGATGTGACTATCTTAGCACTGTGCTGAAACAGTCTGTATATTTTAATTCTGACTACTAAAGTACATTGTCTCTTTATTCTCACAGATTACCTGGCGGAAGATACCTACCTATCTGGCACAAGCCACCTACCTACCAGGCAGAGCTACCTATCTGGCAGAAGCTTCATACCTATCTGTCAGAAGTTACCTACCTACCTGATGTGAATATCTTGACACTGTGGTGAAAAAGTCTGTATATTTTAATTCTGACTACTAATGTACTTTGTCTCTTTATTCTCACAGATTACCTGGCAGAAGCTACCTACCTACCTATCTGGCAGAAGCTACCTACCTACCTATCTGGCGGAAGCTATCTACCTACCTGATGTGAGTATCTTGACACTGTGCTGAAGCAGTCTGTATATTTTAATTCTGAATACTAATGTACTTTGTCTCTTTATTCCCACAGATTACCTGTCTGAAGCTACCACATTACCTGTCTGAAGGTAGCTTATCTGGCGTAAGCTACCTACCTATTTGGCAGAAGATGCCTACCTATCTGGCAGAAGCTACCTACGTACCTATCTGGCAGAAGCTTTCTACCTACCTGACAGAGCTACCTATCTGGCAGAAGCTTCATACCTATCTGTCAGAAGCTACCTACCTACCTGATGTGAGTATCTTGACACTGTGGTGAAAAAGTCTGTATATTTTAATTCTGACTACTAATGTACTTTGTCTCTTTATTCTCACAGATTACCTGGCAGAAGCTACCTACCTACCTATCTGGCAGAAGCTACCTACCTACCTATCTGGCGGAAGCTATCTACCTACCTGATGTGAGTATCTTGACACTGTGCTGAAGCAGTCTGTATATTTTAATTCTGAATACTAATGTACTTTTTCTCTTTATTCCCACAGATTACCTGTCTGAAGCTACCTACATATCTGGCGTAAGCTACCTACCTATTTGGCAGAAGATGCCTACCTATCTGGCAGAAGCTACCTACGTACCTATCTGGCGGAAGCTTTCTACCTACCTGACAGAGCTACCTATCTGGCAGAAGCTTCATACCTATCTGTCAGAAGCTACCTACCTACCTGATGTGAGTATCTTGACACTGTGGTGAAAAAAAGTCTGTATATTTTAATTCTGACTACTAATGTACTTTGTCTCTTTATTCTCACAGATTACCTGTCAGAAGCTACCTACGTATCTGGCAGAAGCTACCTACCTACCTACCTATCTGGTGGAATCTACCTACCTACCTCATGTGAGTATCTTGACACTGTACTAAAACAGTCTGTAAATTTTAATTCTGACTACTAATGTACTTTGTCTCTTTATTCTCACAGATTACCTGGCAAAAGCTACCTACGTATCTGGCAGAAGCTAACTACGTATCTGGCGGAAGCTACCTACCTATTTGGCAGAAGATGCCTACCGATATGGCAGAAGCTACCTACGTACCTATCTGGCGGAAGCTTTCTACCTACCTGATGTTAGTATCTTGACACTGTGCTGAAACAGTCTGTCTATTTTAATTCTGACTACTAATGTACTTTATCTCTTTATTCTCACAGATTACCTGATGGAAGATACCTACCTATCTGACAGAAGCTACCTACCTACCCGGCAGAGCTACCTATCTGTCAGAAGCTTCTTACCTATCTGTCAGAAGCTACCTACCTACCTGATGTGAGTATCTTGACACTGTGGTGAAAAAAAGTCTGTATATTTTAATTCTGACTACTAATGTACTTTGTCTCCTTATTCTCACAGATTACCTGTCAGAAGCTACCTACGTATCTGGCAGAAGCGATCTACCTACCTACCTATCTGGCGGAATCTACCTACCTACCTCATGTGAGTATCTTGACACTGTACTAAAACAATCTGTATATTTTAATTCTGACTACTAATGTACTTTGTCTCTTTATTCTCACAGATTACCTGTCAAAAGCTACCTACGTATCTGGCAGAAGCTAACTACGTATCTGGTGGAAGCTACCTCCGAAAACTCCGAAACGCGTCGGAAATAAAAATTATAATGATGAACACCATCTGATCCTTTGATTCTTGCAGCGCAGGTCCGTATATACATCCACCCATTTGCTTTCCTGACTACGTTGATCATTGTGGATCATTGCAGCAGCTACTACCTTTTGCTTTGACGCTGGTTGTGTGCTACACAACCCCCCCAGTGAGAGACTAATTAAATTTAGTCCACCTTTTTATCAATGATAAGACCCTATTGCGCTTTTCTCTCCCTTTTTTTGCAGTTTTTACTAATGTATTTTGTCTCTTTATTCTCACAGATTACTTGGCAGAAGCTACCTACCTACCTATCTGTTAGAAGCTACCTACCTACCTATCTGGCGGAAGCTACCTACCTACCTGATGTGAGTATCTTGACACTGTGCTAAAACAGTCTGTATATTTTAATTCTGACTACTAATGTACCTTGTCTCTTTATTCTCACAGATTACCTGGCAGAAGCTACCTAAGCATTTGGCAGAAGCTTCCTACCTATCTGCCAGAAGCTACCTACCTATCTGGCGGAAGCTACCTACCTACCTGATGTGAGTATCTTAACACAGTGCTAAAACAGTTTGTATATTTTAATTCTAACTACTAATGTACTTTGTCTTTTTATTCTCACAGATTACCTGGCAGAAGCTACCTACCTACCTATCTGGCGGAAGCTAGCTACCAACCTGATGTGAGTATCTTGACACTGTGCTGAAAAAGTCTGTATATTTTAATTATGACTACTATTGTACTTTGTCTCTTTATTCTCACAGATTACCAGGCAGAAGCTACCTATGTATCTGGCAGAAGCTACCTACGTATCTGCCAGAAGCTACCTACCTGTCTGCCAGAAGCTACTTACCTATCTAGCGGAAGCTACCTACCTATCTGGCAGAAGCTACCTACCTACCTATCTGGCGGAAGATATCTACCTACCTGATGTGAGTATCTTGACACTGTGCTGAAACAGTCTGTATATTTTAATTCTGACTACTAATATACTTTGTGAACAAAAGAATGCGCAATAGGGTCTTATCTCAATGATACACTTTCGCTTATCGATGTGGAATTGCTCACCTTTGTCAGTTGTGAAACCCACAACTGGTAGAATAGCGTACAAGCAGCTGCTGCAGGGACCGCACTCCCAACGGTGACCGTGGTTGTAATACAGAATCCTGGACAAAGTGCCTCAGTGTCCGCGCTGCTGCTCCGAGACCAAAGACACACAGACACAGGGATGTCTGGATCAGCGATAGCCTTTATTTCCGACGCGTTTCGGAGCCTCCTCCCGAGCTCCTTCCTCAGGGAACATCCTAATATACTTTGTCTCTTTATTCTCACAGATGACCTGGCAGAAGCTACCTATGTATCTGGCATAAGCTACCTACCTATCTGCCAGAAGCTACCTACCTACCTATCCGGCGGAAGCTACATGCCTACCTGATGTGATTATCTTAATACTGTGCTAAAACAGTCTGTATATTTAAATTCTCACTACTTATGTACTTTGTCTCTTTATTCTCACAGATTACCTGGCAGAAGCTACCTATCTATCTGGCAGAAGCTACCTACGTATCTGGCGGAAGCTACCTACCTCCCTGATGTGAGTATCTTGACACTGTGCTGAAACAGTCTGTATATTTTAATTCTGACTACTATTGTACTTTGTCTCTTTATTCTCACAGATTACCTGGCGGAAGATACCTACCTATCTGGCAGAAGCTACCTACCTACCTGGCAGAGCTACCTATCTGGCAGAAGCTTCATACCTATCTGTCAGAAGCTACCTACCTACCTGATGTGAGTATCTTGACACTGTGCTAAATATGTCTGTATATTTTAATTCTAACTACTAATGTACTTTGTCTCTTTATTCTCACATATTACCTGGCTGAAGCTACCTACCTACCTATCTGGCAGAAGCTATCTACCTATCTGGCGGAAGCTACCTACCTATATGGCAGAAGATGTCTACCTATCTGTCAGAAGCTATCTACCTACCTGATGTGAGTATCCTTTTTTTTAAACATTGAATTTTTATTGAAGATTTGTATAGATTGAGAAACAAACATAACAATATTGGTTCTCTATCGGAATCGAATCCAGAAGAACACTCAGTAAAACAATATAAAATACCAAAATATAACAATCAAAGATCATAAAGGGGAAAAGTAAAATAAAAGAGATAAGAGAAAGAGGAGAAGGAAAGGGGAATGTACTCGGAATCAGGGATGGGGGTGAGACGGGGAGGGGGGGAAACTCGCAATGACTGCCGCACCAGCCGAATAACGTTCAACTCTCTGATTATGTATAGGGTATCTAAAGATCCGCTTAAACTGAAAACACTATTTGTGGTGACGTCCTCTGAGCAGGCATCTCACAAGGAAGACCGCTTCTCCTAACCACTTCTTCTAACTAGGTGGGCCCACAGGGCAAGAGGGCTGGAGGAGGCCCCATGGGACCGGTGCAGCTCCCGGGTGGGAGGCCCAAACACTCCATCTATCGTGAATCGTCCGTCTGGTCGACCCATTTAGTGCCAAGTGATATTCCTGGTGAAAGATCCAATTAATCTTATGGAGCAATTCAGTTAAGGAAGGAGAGGAGAGGGCTTTCCATTTTGCAGCTAGGCACAGACGGGCAGCAATGAGAATATATGATACCGTCCCTCTCAGCGGGATGGGAAAATCTTGAATACCAATACTCAGAACTGCCAGTTGTGATGTTAAATCTTGTCTAATTCCCGTGACTGAGTGGATTAAGCTTTGGACTTTAGTCCAAAAGGGACGTATGTTTGGACAGGAACACCACATGTGTGCTAGGTTGCCCCTCTCTCCACACAGTCTCCAACACTGCGGGGACTGACCCTTGGTGTAGTGGGCAATGCGCACAAGAGAGAGGTATCATCTAAGATGGAGGTCTCGAGCTGACGAGTCTGGGCGACTGGTCGAACCGACTCAGCAGTCAGGAGGTCCCCCAGAATGCCACCCCTCAGGTGCGAAGCCTCAATAGAGTCCCATCTGAGATGGTCAGGGCTACGCCACCAAGACCCAGCCTCCTCCAGGACTATAGCTCTATGGTATTCCAAAATGTTTGCCATTCCCATGCCACCTACCTCCATCGGAGCATACATCGTCTCTCTGGCCACGCGTGGGATCTTGTTGGCCCAAATGAATGCATTGACTGCGCTCTGTAGTTTAGTTAACAGGACCTTGGGGATCCTAACAGGGACACACCTAAATACATATATTATCTTTGGTAAAGTCATCATTTTAAAGGTGTGTAATCGAGCAATCCAAGACAGGGTCTTAGCACCATATGTATTTACATTCGAAAGGACTCTCGATAACAGTGACTCATAATTAAGTCGCACAAGTTGGTCGGCGGGTGCCAGCGTGATCCCAAGATAGGGAATGCCACCTCTGGACCAACGAAACGGCAAAATATCCGTGAGAGCAGCTATTTCAGAGTCTGGAACTCCCAGTGGTAGAAGAGTTGATTTAGTCGCGTTCAATTTATAGAACGAAACCATCGAGTAGTCCTTCAAGATGCGCATGACCGCTGGGAGAGACCGAGACACCTCTGTGCAAGTGATGATAATATCATGAGCGTACAGACCAATGGTATGGACATCTCCGCCCACTCGAACACCCGACACGTCCTGGGCAGAGCGGATTTTCTCAGCCAGGGGCTCCACTGCCAGGGTGAAAATCACCGGTGACAGCGGGCAACCCTGTCGAGTTCCGTTCGTAATCTGGAAGACAGGCGAGAGGCAGCCAGATGTGAAAACCCTGGCATTAGGGTTGGAGTATAGGGATAAAATCGCCTTCAAGAAGGAGCCCACAATGCCAAACCTTCGAAGGACCGCCTCCAGGTAACCCCAGTGCACCCTGTCGAACGCCTTCTCTGCATCTAAAGACAGGAATGCATTGGGGGTCCCTCTCAGCCCCATGTACCCCACGAGATCCAGCATTCTTCTCGTCCCATCCTTCGCCTGTCTCCCAGCCACGAAACTCACCTGATCCGGATTTATCAGTTTAGGCACCACTCCCCTTAGTCTGTAAGCAAGAACCGCAGCGAAGATCTTAAGATCGCAGTTCAGGAGGGAGATGGGTCGGTAACTCCCAGGGAGGTCAGGGGCTTTGCCTGGTTTAGGGATTGTGATTATTGTAGCTTGAATCTGGAGCGGGGTGATCGTGGGGCCGTGTCCCTCCACTGCCGAAAAGTCCGTAGGAGGTACGGAGTCAATGCCTCTCTAAAAGTCTGCAGATACTCATTGGGCAAGCCATCCGGGCCAGGGGCCGAGTGAGGCTTAGTGTCTCTGACTGCTCGGGTGACCTCATCCAAGGAAAAAGGGAGACTCAAATATTCCAGGTCTGAGGCTGAGACAGAGGGCAGGCTCAATCCCTCCAGGAAGTTCTCAATCAGCTGAGGGGTAGGCTGGGGGGTCTCGACGTCATGTTGTAGATTGTAAAGATCTGAGTAATATTGTTGGAACACTGTCGCTATATCAATAGGGTTTCTTACTACCCGACCTGTTTTGTCTTTGATACTATCTATCGTAGAGCGAGCAGTTCTCTTTTTTAAGCGTCTAGCTAGAATGGTGCCCGCCCTATCTCCAGACTCATAAAACGCCGATTTCGAGAGGCGTAAAGCTCTCTAATGGTGTGACAGGAGAAGTGCCCTCAACTGCATTCTAGTTGACGTCAGCAGAGAGGCCAGTGTGAAGGTAGGGTTAATCTTATTCTCCGCCTCCAAGTTGGAGAGTCGGTTAAGTAGTTCAGTCCTCTCTTTCTCACATCTCCTCTTAATCTGTGCAGCCTTCTGGAGGAAAAGGCCTCTGACAAAGGCCTTATGAGAGGCCCAAAGGGTCTCATCTGAGATGCAGGCATTGTCATTAAGTTTAAAATATTCAATTAAGCGGGTCTCAATGTCCTCCACAAGGCCGTCATCAGATAAAAGAGCGCAGTTCAATCTCCACGATCCCGGCGGTGTGGGGCGGGATTGCACCGCCAGATCGAGGGACACCGTTATGACCATATTATGAGCCCAATCTCAGCACAGGCACAAGCCGTGGGTGTGTTATTGTGGCGCCCCTGCGGGTATACGCCACAGAGTAGTATTGCATTTAATATTTATATGTAATATGATTGTAAGTTGCTGGTTTAGGATTAAACCTTATGGAGTCTATTTTTAGCACTCACTTAGGACCGCACCACTTAGAGTAGGGGGAACTGGTAATATAGTAGGTTCCACAGGGTGGTGGGCGGAGCTTAGGATAGAGCAGAGTGACAGTTGAGAATTTACCTGAGACGGCGTTGGGAAGGCAGACCAAGTGGTCATGCCTGGCAGCTGAGCTGACTGGAGGGTACCCCATCTTTATGAGGGGGCCCAGGACAGATGGCAACGGACCATGACTGGTAGGAACCAGCTGGTTATGTTGAGGGTTCACCGGTGACACGGACAACCGAGGCAGCCAGGAGTTCATCCCTGACTGCAAAGCCGACGAGCTGCAGGCCCAACAGGACCGGGTTGCTGACAGCACCACAAGGTACCTCTCCCCTCAGGACTGAAAACCGGTTCAGGACACTAGGAGAAACGAGAAGGGACAGACATTTACTGCGGTACTGGAAGGGAACTTTGTGGGCTTGAGTTGCCCTGTCCAGACCGGGTAGTGGACAGACCTTATCTCCTAGAAACAGACCGTAGGACTGGCGGGGGAGCTCTTCAAAGGTGGGAAAGAGAGAAAGATCTAGAAAGAGAATAGAAACCCTGAAAGACAGAGAAGGAACATCTAATGACTCCTTAAGAGAAATCCTGAGTTGGTAACAACACCCTAAACCAAACTGTACCGTGTATTGTTATACCATCAGCCGGGTACCGAGTAAAGCAAAGTTAAAATGGAAATGATTTCTGTTATTCTTCCTGCCGCAGCTCAAAGGACTTAACATCATCAACATCAACAGCAGACGGGTAAGAACTGCACCACCATTTACCATCACTGTCCTCCCTCACCGTCTCACCACCACCACAGCTGCCCTGAGGTAAAGCTCCACCTGTGGGGAGCTGTACCACACACTGCTGCCCCCTCCATCACCTCAGTGGCCGGCTGGCAGCGCCGGTACCACCTTGCCGGACTCTACAGGTGGCGTCACGTTCCCCTGTAAATAACCCCTTTCACCCCCACTGTTTACCAACAACACCTGGTATAATTGTTCGCCAGGGCACGGCACCGGGGATACCGACCATCCGTGACATCCCACACAGTAGCCCCGGTGTCCGAGTCCCTCACCCACCCCAGCTCTGGTCGAGACATTATCATCTACCAGAAAATAATCCAATCTGGAATACGACCTGTGCCTGTGCGAGTAGAAAGAATAATCTCTTTCTGTTGTGTGCAGGTATCTCCAAGGATCATGGAGATGGTATTCCCTGCACACAGGTCCCACTTCTCTGCCAGCCCCAGGTGCCCCACGAGACCTATGTAGGAACCTGTTTTGGACTAGGTTAAAGTCGCCGCAAATTACTTTAAATCCTCCAGAGTTAATAGGAACCCTGTTCAATAACAGCCTGAGGAACTTCACCTGACCCTCATTTGGTGAATATGCGTTTACCAGGGTGAGAGCGACTCCAGATATCACACAAGAGAGCACAATGAATCTGCCAGCTGGGTCGGCATCCACGCCGACTAGAGTAAATGATAAAGAGTGCTTAATAAAAATGCACACCCCGGCCCTCTTGCCCGTTGAATTCACAAAGTATGCCGTGGGGAACATGCGATGATGTAGCCTGTGGTTGTCTGTTTTCAAAAGATGCGACTCCTGAATACAGAGAATATCTGCCTTAGACTTCAGAGCTTCTTTCCATAAGAGGGAGCGCTTAAAAGGGGAATTTAAACCCTGAACTTTGAAAGATACAATTTTCATAATTAATGAGATAGACTTTGGTGGTATTACCTGATGATGGCTTCAAGTTTCGACCAGTGCAGGCAGCCCGCGCGAGTGGGGAAAGAAAAGGGACAAGGTTATAAAGAAAGGAGGGGGGAGGTAGAAAGGGAGTATCAGAATTAAATGGAAAAATAGGTACTAGAAATAGGCTAAAAGGACCAAAACAAAGAGAGAAAAAAAAAAAAGAACAAACATGTATGACATAAGAAACACAGAGGTAGATATGATGATCAGCACAGGTCCGTGCAGAGGGACCTCTCCGTCTTTGGGGGATATGGGGGTAGAACCAACAGTCTCCCCCAACCAGGCCAAGAAAAATGGGAGGTTTCTCGGCTCCAAACCAGCTTTAACGTGCTGGCATCGAGAGGAAGAGAGACCCAACCAATTAGAAGAAATGGCAAATTCCCCTGGCTGGGGTCCAAGCTGTGACCTGAGGTAAAGAAATGTAAATGTTAATGTTCATCCGAAAAGTTCAAGTAGTAGCGGAGGGGGACTTTTCGCTTCTGGCTGGAGAATGGCGAGACCGAGGGGAAGATGGATGTCCCCCCTGCGAGGCTGGTGAACGTTGAGGTGACGGCCCTGGGCCTCCAGCAAGATTCCACTGTTTGAGAGCTTTTCCTAGTTGACTGGGGAACAGGAAGAGATGTGCCGTTCCTTTGTACCGAAACTTGACCCTAACCGGAGTTCCCCAGCTGTAGGCAATCTCTTTGTCTCTCAAAATTTTACAGTGTGGGGCAAATTCCCTCCAGCGGGCCAGAGTTCCAGGGGAGAGATCTGGGAAGTCTTGGATGTCTGAAGATGGTGCCGGGAGGGTGTCCAGATGCCTCATCTTTTGTATTATTAGTTCCTTAGCTTTTAGAGTAGAAAAGGAGACCAGGACGTCTCTCGGTAGGGACTTGTTGATGTGAGGGGGTTTTGGGATGCGATATGCTTTGTCATATTGCAGTTCATCTCCTGGGGTCTCTGGGAGAAGCTTCTGCAGGAATTGACTCACTGTCTCACATAAGTCCTCCTCGGCCCTCCCTCAGGGAAACCTCTAAGACGCAGATTATTAGCTCTAGCTTTATCTTCCAGATCCCAAAATTTCAGCTTTACTAATTTCATGTCGTCAGCTATGACAGAGTAGTCGTCTGCCAGTTCATTATGGGCCGTGGCGTATTCCGCCATTTTCTCCTCAATATGCTGTGTCCGTTCTCCCAGGGCCGACATTTCCCCTCTCAGCTCTTGTAAAATATTCCTAGTGTCCTCCTGTATGGAGTGTCTGAGTGCACCCATCGCTTCCATAAGAAAGCTGCACGTCACCTGTGTCTCTCCATCTCTCCCCGCCGGGTGGTCCCCGGAGGTCCGGGGTCCAGGCAGACCAGCAACAGGCTGGGAGGAGCGGGAAGGGGAGGACGCCATGTTAGGAGTCAGTGATTATTGCCGCTCCGGTGGGTAGAAGTCAGTGAGGCGCGCGGATTCTCCGTGCTTCCGGGACGACTGCCTGGGCATCTCCGGTGTCTCCTCAGGTGTTGTGGACGGAAGATGGAGGGCTATTTTGGGTAAAAGTGTCTATTTGTGCCGCAGAACCTCAGGCACAGCTAGGAGCTCAGCAAAATGCGGCTGGCTTCATCGGCTCCTAGACCGCACCCCCACAAATGAAATGTTTTGAGATCCGGGGGATAAGTCACTTTAGATTACTGTCAGGGGAATAATCTGTGCATGGTGCTAGATGGTCTGCTGAAATGCCACTTTAATGCAGTAGATGGTACTGTTGTCCTGCAATAGCCAGAAATAATCTTGTACAGGGTTTTAGGCTGTATAGCTGTGTCATGTGAAGGCAATATTATAGTTTAGGTAGGGTGGGGGTGCTATCCACAATATATATGTAACTCAAGAGCTGTTCCTCTACTGGTCTTAATGTGTGTTTGTGCTGGTCTCTGCACGGACAATCTGTAACATGTCACATATATAGTATTTACTTTCTGACCCTTTTAAGTAGGTTCTTTGCCAGGAGGTCTTCAGTAGATCTTTTGTCACCCCCCACCTCTTGATCCCTGTACCTTGCTGTCATTTTCTTCAATTGGGATATGGATCACGTTGATCCCCGCTGTTAGATCTGTGGAGGCTGTAAAGCAGATAGCAGTCTCAGGGAAGACACTGCCGCAGCGTCCCCTCCACAAGCAGAATTGGAGGTCCAGTAGTCTGCAGCTTGTGTCCTGGTGTGCAGGGTCTGTATAGGAGACGCCGCCGCACACCGTTCGCGTCTCCTCTCCCCGCCGGTGCCCAGACCTCCCACCGCGCATCTGAAGCCGGTGATATGGGCGGGCCGCCACCGAAGGGAACGGACATGACCGCAGTCAGTGTGAGTGAAAAACAATAACTGCAAACGCGCCGCAGAACAGCCCGCACCGCAGATGGGGTGGATGGGAGCACGTGCAGGGCCGGTCAGGCAGGGCCGGGCTGCAGAGCACACTTCAGGCCTCAGCAGCCCCCAGATAGTCCGTTTTGGGTCCTCCACACACTAAACAGCCGGGTTAGCAGTTTAAGGCCTATTCCAGCGGTCTGAAGGGCCGGATGGATGTGGATGGTAGGTGGCCTGCAGGAGCTCCTCTATCTGCATCCTCTCCCATCGGCGGCCATCTTGGATCCCCCTGATGTGAGTATCTTGACACTGTGCTAAAACAGTCTGTATATTTTAATTCTGATTACTAATGTACTTTGTCTCTTTATTCTCTCAGATTACCTGGGAGAAGCTACCTACGTATCTGGCAGAAGTTACCTACATATCTGGCGGAAGCTACCTACCTATCTAGCAAGAATTTTTTTCTAATTACCTACCTATCTGGCGGAATCTACCTGCCTACCTGATGTGAGTATCTTGACACTGTGCTAAAACAGTCTGTATATTTTAATTCTGATTACTAATGTACTTTGTCTCTTTATTCTCACAGATTACCTGGGAGAAGCTACCTACGTATCTGGCAGAAGTTACCTACATATCTGGCGGAAGCTACCTACCTATCTAGCAAGAATTTTTTTCTAATTACCTACCTATCTACCTATCTGGCGGAATCTACCTGCCTACCTGATGTGAGTATCTTGACACTGTGCTAAAACAGTCTGTATATTTTTATTCTGACTACTAATGTACTTTGTCTCTTTATTCTCACAGATTAAATGGCAGAAGCTACCTACGTATCTGGCAGAAGCTAACTACGTATCTGAAGGATGCTACCTCCGAAAACTCCAAAACGCATTGGAAATAAAAATTATAATGATGAACACCATCTGATCCTTTGGTCCTTGCAGCGCAGGTCTCTATACTCATCCACCCTATTTCTTTCCAGACTACGTTGATCGTTGTGGTGTGGATCCTTGCAGCAGCTACTACATTTTGCTTTGACGTTGGTTGTGTGCTACACAACCCCCCCAGTGAGTGACTAATTAAATTTAGTCCACCTTTTTATCAATGATAAGACCCTATTGCGCTTTTCTCTCCCTTTTTCCAGTTTTTACTAATGTATTTTGTCTCTTTATTCTCACAGATTACCTGGCAGTAGCTACCTACCTACCTATCTGGCAGAAGCTAACTACTTACCTATATGGTGGAAGCTACTTACCTACCTATCTGACAGAAGATACCTACCTACCTATCTAAAGGGTTAACAGAAAGTGCTGGGTTTCATAGATCCACCGCGCTGACCTCCAGTGAAGACAAACAGAGTGATGTATAAAACTCTGTTTAATGGGTAATTTGCCTACCGGTTTCGTGATTTCAGTTATCACTTCATCAGGGCATCAAGAGCAGCAGTATTAACAAGATATATATACACACAGCAACATTATATGACTCCACCCTTCAATTGTGATGGTGTTTCCTGTGGGAATGCCCCCTTCACACATGCAGGGTGGATAACATCTATTAAAAGACATATCAATAACAATAATTCATTAAAAACACCACATCTATTACAAAAACACTCTCCAATTCACAAATTAGATAAAAATGCACCAAGATCCACATGGGATTCAATCCGGCACCTCCAAAACTAAAAGCTTATAGAGTCAGCATTAGATCACTAAGCCATTCATACAGATAGAAAAATTCAGTAAGTGTATGTAGGGAGAACATACCTACTGGGGAGTTAGAAAAGATATATCTGTTATATGACCCCACCCATTCAGGTATGAAGGTAGCTCCACTAGGAACGCCACCCTCAAACCCTCTGGGTGGACAACATCCATTAAAAGGCATATCAATACAAAATAATATAATCTATGTAACATTAAAACACCACACATGAAGAAGGCATAAAAACCTCTCTAAATCATAAAATTAAAAAATAGTATAAAAATGCACAATGATCCACAGGGGATTCAATCCGGCATTTCCAAAACTATAAATTCACAGGGCAAGCATTAGACCATTTGGCCATTTAAGTTGATTGAAAACTCATCTCAGTCATAATATGTGAAGAGAACCTACCTATTAGGAGTTTGAATATTTATTATTAAAGGGGACCTGTTTTCTATTATGATTCCCCATTATCTGATGGGCCTATAACTTAAAAAAATAAATAAATAATTAAATAAAAAATAATAATTTTCTATTTATTTAAAATACATGCATTAATATCAATAAAAACAAAAACAAAACAAAAAAAAAAAAAAAAACTGAAGTTCAAACCCTGGACTCCAAAACTTGTGTTTCCATTAAAAAATCAATTATCCACTAAGCTATAGGGGTGCTCACACTTAAGACAATTTAAAGCTAGTCATGAATGTTATCTTCACCATTAACTGTATACACTAATAGCAGTATCAATTGGTACCAACCAAAGGGGAGGGATAAAAATAGTATCACCATTCTATCATACCTCTATATATATTACATATATATATATATATACTAGATGGCGGCCCGATTCTAAAGAATCGGGTAGTCTAGAATCCATATATAGTTTATTTACTAATAGTTACGGGAGTGCGGTGAAATGAATTGTGTGTATACAGGTGGCTCAGTGGGTAGCAGAGTATACGGTGGCTCAGTGGTTAGCAGTGAGTGCGGTGGCTCAGTGGTTAGCAGTGAGTGCGGTGGCTCAGTGGTTAGCAGTGAGTGCGGTGGCTCAGTGGTTAGCAGTGAGTGCGGTGAGATTGGTCAGCGCAGCGACGTGGGCAGAGTGGTCAGCGCAGAGGACAGGGGGCAGAGGCGGCTGGGCAGAGGACAGGGGGCAGAGGCGGCTGGGCAGAGGACAGGGGGCAGAGGACGCAGAGGACAGGGGGCAGAGGACGCAGAGGGGGCAGAGGACGCAGAGGGGGCAGAGGACGCAGAGGGGGCAGAGGACGCAGAGGGGGCAGAGGACGCGGGGCAGAGGACGCAGAGGACAGGGGGCAGAGGACGCAGAGGACAGGGGGCAGAGGACGCAGAGGACAGGGGGCAGAGGACGCAGAGGACAGGGGGCAGAGGACGCAGAGGACAGGGGGCAGAGGACAGGGGGCAGAGGACGCAGAGGACAGGGGGCAGAGGACACAGAGGACGCGGGGCAGAGGACGCAGAGGACAGGGGGCAGAGGACGCAGAGGACAGGGGGCAGAGGACGCAGAGGACAGGGGGCAGAGGACGCAGAGGACAGGGGGCAGAGGACGCAGAGGACAGGGGGCAGAGGACGCAGAGGACAGGGGGCAGAGGACGCAGAGGACAGGGGCAGAGGACGCAGAGGACAGGGGGCAGAGGACGCAGAGGACAGGGGGCAGAGGACGCAGAGGACAGGGGGCAGAGGACACAGAGGACAGGGGGCAGAGGACACAGAGGACAGGGGGCAGAGGACACAGAGGACAGGGGGCAGAGGACACAGAGGACAGGGGGCAGAGGACACAGAGGACAGGGGGCAGAGGACACAGAGGACAGGGGGCAGAGGACACAGAGGACAGGGGGCAGAGGACACAGAGGACAGGGGGCAGAGGACACAGAGGACAGGGGGCAGAGGACACAGAGGACAGGGGGCAGAGGACACAGAGGACAGGGGGCAGAGGACACAGAGGACAGGGGGCAGAGGACACAGAGGACAGGGGCAGAGGACACAGAGGACGGGGCAGAGGACACAGAGGACAGGGGGCAGAGGACACAGAGGACAGGCCGGAGGGGGTCACAGGACACAGGCCGGAGGGGGTCACAGGACACAGGCCGGAGGGGGTCACAGGACACAGGCCGGAGGGGGTCACGGGACACAGGCCGGAGGGGGTCACGGGACACAGGCCGGAGGGGGTCACGGGACACAGGCCGGAGGGGGTCACGGGACACAGGCCGGAGGGGGTCACGGGACACAGGCCGGAGGGGGTCACGGGACACAGGCCGGAGGGGGTCACGGGACACAGGCCGGAGGGGGTCACGGGACACAGGCCGGAGGGGGTCACGGGACACAGGCCGGAGGGGGTCACGGGACACAGGCCGGAGGGGGTCACGGGACACAGGCCGGAGGGGGTCACGGGACACAGGCCGGAGGGGTCACGGGACACAGGCCGGAGGGGTTCACGGGACACAGGCCGGAGGGGTTCACGGGACACAGGCCGGAGGGGGTCACGGGACACAGGCCGGAGGGGGTCACGGGACACAGGCCGGAGGGGGTCACGGGACACAGGCCGGAGGGGGTCACGGGACACAGGCCGGAGGGGGTCACGGGACACAGGCCGGAGGGGGTCACAGGACACAGGCCGGAGGGGGTCACAGGACACAGGCCGGAGGGGGGCACAGGCCGGAGGGGGGCACAGGCCGGAGGGGGGCACAGGACACAGGCCGGAGGGGGTCAGAGGACACAGGCCGGAGGGGGTCAGAGGACACAGGCCGGAGGGGGTGACAGGACACAGGCCGGAGGGGGTGACAGGACACAGGCCGGAGGGGGTGACAGGACACAGGCCGGAGGGGGTGACAGGACACAGGCCGGAGGGGGTGACAGGACACAGGCCGGAGGGGGTGACAGGACACAGGCCGGAGGGGGTGACAGGACACAGGCCGGAGGGGGTGACAGGACACAGGCCGGAGGGGGGTGACAGGACACAGGCCGGAGGGGGTGACAGGACACAGGCCGGAGGGGGTCACAGGACACAGGCCGGAGGGGGTCACAGGACACAGGCTGGAGGAGACACAGGCTGGAGGGGGTGACAGGACACAGGCCGGAGGGGGGCACAGGACACAGGCCGGAGGGGGGCACAGGACACAGGCCGGAGGGGGGCACAGGACACAGGCCGGAGGGGGGCACAGGACACAGGCTGGAGGAGACACAGGCTGGAGGGAGCACAGGCTGCAGCGGAGGCGGCGGGCACAGGCTGGAGCGGAGGCGGAGGCAGGAGGGCAGACTTACCGGTGGGCGCGGCGTCGGGTGTAGGAGGAGAGGAGGGGCGGGCAGAGCTGCAGGACAGTCAGTCCCGCCCTCTCTCCTCTCCAGGCGCGGAGCACGGGTACCCCCAGAGGTTGTGTGGCCCCCCGAGGTGGCGGGGGAGCGTTGCCGGCGGAGGCCGCACACCGGAGTGTGGGCCGGTCCGGGCCGGTTCCCTCATGTTGGTGGGCGCACACCAGGCTGTGTGCGGACCCAGTGGCGGCATGGCGGTCCCTGATGGAGAGTGGGCGGTGAGCTGCAGGGCTGTGGGCCGGATGTGGGTGGGCGCAGACGGGGCTCTGTGGGTCTGGTGCTTCCGGTTCCGGTGTTTGACACAGGAGGGAGGCCATCACGGAAGCGGAAGCGGATTTTGGGCGGAAGTGGCCTTCGGGTTTTATATAATAGATACACATACATTAGTAACAGGCACATAATGAGACGATTTTTATTAGAGTGATTAGAATACGTCACTCACCTTATTCAAACCACCCGGCTGGAGGGTCTTTAGTTTGAAGATCCAGTAAGTCTCCCTCTTTGCTAGCCAGTCTAATCTATTTGTGTTATTAAATGGTATATGGTCTATGGGTGTGATTGTAAACTTCATCTCACCCCCATGTATTTACGTACAATGCCTAGACAATCCATGGTGAAGCAATCCTTTTTTAATATTATACCTATGTGAATTTAACCGTTTGTGTAACTCCTGAGAAGTTCTACCCACATACTGTTTGTTGCATATACATTGGATAAGGTATATAACATAATCAGTCTGACAAGTTAGTCTGAATGCAATCTTGTATTCTTTTTGATCATCGTTTTGAGCATGAAAGGTGGTGACTTTATGGCCTATTATTTGGCAGCATTTACAACCCCTTTTATGACATTTATAGGAGCCTTTCTTTCCAGATATAGTCTCCACAATATTATTTTTTGGGTGGAGAGATCTCAAGACACTAGGGACCAATACATTTTTTATAGTTGGAGCTCTCCTATAGGTGACTATAGGTTTAGGGGGAGATTCATTTTGGAGAACAATTTCTTCAAATTTGATAATGTCATATACCAGCAGATAAGGGGAACTGCTATGGGGTCGAGGGTGGCCCCAACGTATGCAAACTTATTTATGGCAGTCTTTGAAACTTGGCATTTTTTGAATAATAAACATAGAGAGAATTTAATTATGTATCGTCGCTTTATAGATGACATAATTATTATTTATGATAATAGGGACTGGACAGTTGATGAGTTTTTGGACCCTATACTGAATAACTCTTGGGGTATTGAGTTACTGCCTACTATAGAAGAAAGATCATTGAACTTCCTTGATCTAAACATCTATATTGATGAGACTGGAAAAATTAATACAAAAAATTTCTTTAAGAAAATAGATGCCAATGGCTATGTGCAGTATCACAGTGGGCATTATAAGCCATGGCTACGTAACATTCCCAAGAATCAATATTTACGCATCAGGAGAAACTGTACCTCTACTCGTGATTATAGAGAGCAAAGCAAAATTTAGCAGGGAAGATTTAATGAGAAAAAATATCCTTCAACTTTAGTAAAACGTGCCTATCAATCTGCCAAGGGAATAACCCAGAATGACCTTATTGAATACAATAACAAGAGGGACATGGAAAGTAAGAATGAAGTCAGCTTTATAACCATGTTTTCAGTACAACACCATCATATACGAGACATCCTACAAAAACATTGGAAGATTGCTCTAAATGATCCCATATTAAATAAAGTGGTGCCCCCTAAACCTATAGTCACCTATAGGAGAGCTCCAACTATAAAAAATGTATTGGTCCCTAGTGTCTTGAGATCTCTCCACCCAAAAAATAATATTGTGGAGACTATATCTGGAAAGAAAGGCTCCTATAAATGTCATAAAAGGGGTTGTAAATGCTGCCAAATAATAGGCCATAAAGTCACCACCTTTCATGCTCAAAACGATGATCAAAAAGAATACAAGATTGCATTCAGACTAACTTGTCAGACTGATTATGTTATATACCTTATCCAATGTATATGCAACAAACAGTATGTGGGTAGAACTTCTCAGGAGTTACACAAACGGTTAAATTCACATAGGTATAATATTAAAAAAGGATTGCTTCACCATGGATTGTCTAGGCATTGTACGTAAATACATGGGGGTGAGATGAAGTTTACAATCACACCCATAGACCATATACCATTTAATAACACAAATAGATTAGACTGGCTAGCAAAGAGGGAGACTTACTGGATCTTCAAACTAAAGACCCTCCAGCCGGGTGGTTTGAATAAGGTGAGTGACGTATTCTAATCACTCTAATAAAAATCGTCTCATTATGTGCCTGTTACTAATGTATGTGTATATATATATATATATATATATATAATATATATAGAGGTATGATAGAATGGTGATACTATTTTTATCCCTCCCCTTTGGTTGGTACCAATTGATACTGCTATTAGTGTATACAGTTAATGGTGAAGATAACATTCATGACTAGCTTTAAATTGTCTTAAGTGTGAGCACCCCTATAGCTTAGTGGATAATTGATTTTTTAATGGAAACACAAGTTTTGGAGTCCAGGGTTTGAACTTCAGTTTTTTTTTTTTTGTTTCTATTGATATTAATGCATGTATTTTAAATAAATAGAAAATTATTATTTTTTATTTATTTATTTATTTTTTTAAGTTATAAGCCCATCAGATAATGGGGAATCATACCGTGTTTCCCCGAAAGTAAGGCCCCCCCGATTGTAAGGCCGCCTGGGGGTAAAGGGGGGGCCTGCCAATGTAAGGCCTCCCCCGATTATAAGGCCTTACAACCGGGGGGGCCAATGTAAGGCCGCTAGCGGAGGGGGGGGGGAGCGGGAGCGGGTCGCACGTCACGTGCGCCCGCTCATTACATATGCACTGCATCCCCCTGTCAATCAGCGACAGGGGGAGCAGTGCATTATACAGTATATATGGGCCCCCTATTGCTGGCACACTCCCCCCTGTTATGAGGCCCCCACCGCTGCTGCTGCTGAAGACATCTTACCCTCCACGGTCTTCTTGCAGCAGCCAGCGGCGCGTCCGTCTGTACTCGGCGGTCTTCCGGATCATGTGACCGGCCCGTCGCAGTCGCGATGACGTCATGCGCTGCGACGGGTCACATGATCCGGAAGACCGCCGAGTACAGACGGATGCGCCGCTGGCTGCTGCAAGAAGACCGTGGAGGGTAAGATGTCTTCAGCAGCAGCAGCGGTGGGGGCCTCATAACAGGGGGGAGTGTGCCAGCAATAGGGAGCCCATATATACTGTATAATGCACTGCTCCCCCTGTCGCTGATTGACAGGGGGATGCAGTGCATATGTAATGAGCGGGCGCACGTGACGTGCGACCCGCTCCCGCAGTGTCCCAGCAGGAGGGGGCCTGTAGGCCACACTGCTGGGGCACCCAATGTAAGGCCCCCCCCCGAAAGTAAGGCCGGGGGCCACTTTTGGCCCCCAAAAGAATGTAAGACAGGGCCTTACTTTCGGGGAAACACGGTAATAGAAAACAGGTCCCCTTTAATAATAAATATTCAAACTCCTAATAGCTAGGTTCTCTTCACATATTATGACTGAGATGAGTATTCAATCAACTTAAATGGCCAAGTGGTCTAATGCTTGCCCTGTGAATTTATAGTTTTGGAAACGCCGGATTGAATCCCCTGTGGATCATTGTGCATTTTTATACTATTTTTTAATTTTATGATTTAGAGAGGTTTTTATGCCTTCTTCATGTGTGGTGTTTTAATGTTACATAGATTATATTATTTTGTATTGATATGCCTTTTAATGGATGTTGTCCACCCAGAGGGTTTGAGGGTGGCGTTCCTAGTGGAGCTACCTTCATACCTGAATGGGTGGGGTCATATAACAGATATATCTTTTCTAACTCCCCAGTAGGTATGTTCTCCCTACATACACTTACTGAGTTTTTCTATCTGTATGAATGGCTTAGTGATCTAATGCTGACTCTATGAGCTTTTAGTTTTGGAGGTGCCGGATTGAATCCCATGTGGATCTTGGTGCATTTTTATCTAATTTGTGAATTGGAGAGTGTTTTTGTAATAGATGTGGTGTTTTTAATGAATTATTGTTATTGATATGTCTTTTAATAGATGTTATCCACCCTGCATGTGTGAAGGGGGCGTTCCCACAGGAAACACCATCACAATTGAAGGGTGGAGTCATATAATGTTGCTGTGTGTATATATATCTTGTTAATACTGCTGCTCTTGAAGCCCTGATGAAGTGATAACTGAAATCACGAAACCGGTAGGCAAATTACCCATTAAACAGAGTTTTATACATCACTCTGTTTGTCTTCACTGGAGGTCAGCGCGGTGGATCTATGAAACCCAGCACTTTCTGTTAACCCTTTGGATCCTTACTTTTGCTGGGCACCTGCTGCGACCATAACAGAGAGCGGAGTTAGTTGGTTGTGACTTGCACAACCAAATCAGGTGAGTCCTTCCACTAAAGGGGGGCACTGAGGATAATTGTACAAAAGGAAATTACTCTATGTGCTCTCCATTTCCCTTTTTATTGTACCTACCTATCTGGTGGAAGCTATCTACCTACCTGATGCGAGTATCTTTACACTGTGCTGAAACAGTCTGTATATTTTAATTCTGTCTAGTAATGTACTTTGTCTCTTTATTCTCACAGATTACCTAGCAGAAGCTACCTACCTGGCTGATGCTACCTACCCATCTTGCGGAAGATATCTACCTATCTGACAGAAGCTACCTATCTGGCAGAAGCTACCTACCTATCTGGCAGAAACTACCTATCTGGCAGAAGCTACCTACCTATCTGTCAGAACCTACCTACCTACCTGATGTAAGTATCTTTACACTGTGCTGAAACAGTCTGTATACCTTAATTCTGACTACGAATGTACTTTGTCTCTTTATTCTCACAGATTACCTGGCAGAAGCTACCTATGTATCTGGCAGAAGCTACCTACCTTTCTGGCAGAAGCTACCTACCTACCTATCTGGCGGAAGCCAGCTACTTACTTGATGTGAGTATCTTGACACTGTGCTGAAACAGTCTGTATATTTTAATTCTGACTACTAATGTACTTTGTCTCTTTATTCTCACAGAATACCTGGCAGAAGCTATCTACGTATCTGGCAGAAACTACCTACCTATCTGGCAGAAGCTACCTACCTACCTGATGTTAGTATCTTGACACTGTGCTGAAACAGTCTGTATATTTTAATTCTGACTACTAATGTACTTTGTCTCTTTATTCTCACAGATTACCTGGCAGAAGGTACCTACCTGGCTGATTCTTCCTACCTATCTGGCAGAAGCTACATACCTAACTTTCAGGAGCTACCTACCTACCTGATGTAAGTATCTTGACACTGTGCTGAAACAGTCTGTATAATTTAATTCTAACTAGTAATGTACTTTGTCTCTTTATTCTCACAGAATACCTGGCAGAAGCTACCTACCTATCTGGCTAGAGATACCCACCTACTTATCTGGCGGAAGCTATCTACCTACCTACCTGATGTGAGTATCTTGACACTGTGCTGAAACAGTCTGTATATTTTAATTCGGACTACTAATGTACTTTGTCTCTTTATTCTCACAGATTACCTGGCAGAAGCTACCTACCTACCTATCTTGTGGAAGCTACCTACCTAACTATCTGGCGGAAGATACCTACCTGTCTGGCAGAAGCAACCTACCTACCTATCTGGCAGGACTACCTATCTGGCAGAAGCTACATACCTATCTGTTAGGAGCTACCTACATACCTGATGTGAGTATCTTGACACTGTGCTGAAACAGTCTGTATATTTAAATTCTGACTAGTAATATACTTTGTCTCTTTATTCTTACAGATTACCTGGCAGAAACTACATACCTGGCTGATGCTACCTACCTATCTTGCGGAAGATATCTACCTATCTGACAGAAGCTACCTATCTGGCAGAAGCTACATACCTAACTGTCAGAAGTTACCTACCTACCTGATGTGAGTATCTTGACACTGTGCTGAAACAGTCTGTATATTTTAATTCTGACTAGTAATGTACTTTGTCTCTTTATTCTCACAGAATAACAGGCAGAAGCTCCCTATGTATCTGGCAGAAGCTACCTACCTATCTGGCTGAAGCTACCTACGTAGTTATCTGGTGGAAGCTACCTACCTACCTACCTGATGTGGCGTAAGCTACCTAGCTATCTGGCAGAAGCTACCTACCTATCTGTCAGAGCTACCTATCTGGCAGAAGCTACATACCTAACTGTCAGAAGCTACCTACCTACCTATGTGACGGAAGCCACCTACCTACCTGATGTGAGTATCTTTGCACTGTGCTGAAACAGTCTGTATATTTTAATTTGGACTACTAATGTACTTTGTCTCTTTATTCTCACAGAATACCTGGCAGAAGCTACCTACGTATCTGGCAGAAGCTACCTACATATCTGGCAGAAGCTACCTACCTACCTAGCTATCTTGTGGAAGCTACCTACCTACATGATGTGAGTATATTGACACTGTGCTGAAACAGTCTGTATATTTTAATTCTGACTACTAATGTACTTTGTCTCTTTATTCTCACAGATTACCTGGCAGAAGATACCTACCTACCTAACTGGCAGAAGCTACTTGCCTATCTTTCGGAAGCTAACTTCCTATCTGGCAGAAGCTACCCACCCATATATCTGTCAGAAGCTACCTACCTACCTGATGGGAGTATCTTGACAGTGTGCTGAAATAGTCTGTATATTTTCATTCTGACTACTAATGTACTTTGCCTTTTCAATCTCACAGATTAACTTCCAGAAGCTGCATACCTGTCAGAAGATACCCACCCTACCTGGCAGAGACTATCCAGCTTTACATCACCTTTACCATTATGACAGAAATAATTTAATCAAAAATTATTTTTGGTTGTAAAAATCTTTTTTAAAATTAAATAAAAAACCCCTATATTAGAACTACTGTATATACTCGTGTATAAGCCGACCCGTGTATAAGCCGACCCCCTTACTTTTGCCCCCAAAACCTGGGAAAACCCATTGACTCGTGTATAAGCCGAGGGTGGACCCCAGCACAGGTATACAGCCCCCAGCAGTGTAGTATACAGCAGCCTCCCCAGTGGTAGTATACAGCAGCCTCCCCAGTGGTAGTATACAGCAGCCTCCCAGTGGTAGTATACAGGCCCCAGCAGTATATACAGCAGCCCCAGTGGTATACAGCAGCCTCCCCAGTGGTATATACAGGCCCCAGCAGTATATACAGCAACCTCCCCAGTGCTATATACAGGCCCCAGCAGTATATACAGCAGCCCCAGTGGTATACAGCAGCCTCCCTATTAGTGGTATATACAGGCCCCCCATGAGAGGTTACAGCCACCCCAGTGATATATACAGGCCCCAGCAGTATATACAGCAGCCCCAGAGGTATACAGCAGCCTCCCCATTAGTGGTATATACAGGCCCCCATCAGAGGTTACAGCCCCCCCAGTGATATATACAGGCCCCAGCAGTATATACAGCAGCCCCAGAGGTATACAGCAGCCTCCCCATTAGTGCTATATACAGGCCCCCATCAGAGGTTACAGCCCCCCCCAGTGCTATATACAGGCCCCAGCAGTATATACAGCAGCCCCAGAGGTATACAGCAGCCTCCCCATTAGTGGTATATACAGGCCCCCATCAGAGGTTACAGCCCCCCCAGTGATATATACAGGCCCCAGCAGTATATACAGCAGCCCCAGAGGTATACAGCAGCCTTCCCATTAGTGGTATATACAGGCCCCCATCAGAGGTTACAGCCCTCCCAGTGATATATACAAGCCCCAGCAGTATATACAGCAGCCCCAGAGAGGTATACAGCAGCCTCCCCATTAGTGGTATATACAGGCCCCCATCAGAGGTTACAGCCCCCCAGTGATATATACAGCCCCCCAGTTGTATATACAGGCCCCCAGTTGTATATACAGGCCCCCCGCAGTATCTACAGGCCCCTCCGCACTATATACAGGCCCCCCCGTTTCCCCCCCCCAGTGGTACACGTACACAGGCCCCCGGTTGCAGCCGCACACCTGTAAAAGAATCGCTTTCATACTTACCCTCCTCGCTGTGATCGCGCGTCCTCGTCTCCTTCCTGCTTCTACCCGGCATCATGTGACCGCGCACTATGACGTCATTGTGGATGCGCCGGCCGCCGGGTAGAAGCGGGAAGGGGACCGGAGGAGCGCGGGTAACAGCGAGGAGGGTAAGTATGAAAGCGATTCTTTTACAGGTGTGCGGCTGCAACTGGGGGCCTGTATACCACTGGGGGGAAACGGGGGGGCCTGTATATAGTGCGGGAGGCCTGTATATACTACGAGGAGGTTGCGGGGGCCTGTATATACTACGGGGAGGGAGCGGGGGGCCTGTATATACTACGGGGGGGAGTGGGGGGCCTGTATATACTGCTGGGGGAGGGCAATGTAATATGCACGGCTCCCCCTGCCGCTGATGGACAGGGGGATGCAGTGCATATTGCATTGCACTAATGAGCGGCCCCACGTGACCGGGCGCTCATATTACAGCCTCCCCCTGCCTGATACAGCCCCCAGACAATGCGCTCCCCACACTCAGCCGTATAGTGACTCGTGTATAAGCCGAGGTGGGGACTTTTCAGCACAATTTTTGTGCTGAAAAACTCAGCTTATACACGAGTATATACGGTAATAAAGATGACACTTAATGTGGGGTTGTTTTCTACATTTATTGACAAGTGTTTACCCTCAGTGACAGTTCAGTCATGACACATATAGGCTTCATTATTAAAACCCATATTTAAATCTTTTAATTTGACTATTAGATAACAATACATTACTCACCAACCAGATACATTGCATTTCAGTTTATTTAACCCTAAAGGGTTACAACAGTGCAGGGAGTGGATGTAAAGAGTAGCGATGAGCCACCACCCTAGTGTTCGAATTCGATTTGTCAAATTGGGGGGGTGTTCGTCGAATGTTCATCGAATGTTCAAAAAACACTGTGGAACACCATTGTAAACAATGACAGACAAATACAAACGCATACAAACACAAAGAAAACACCTTCAAAGGTGTCTAAAAGCTGACAAACTACTCAGAAGACACAACAAACACATGGAAAAGTGACAAGTACATATAGTCATGCGAAAAGAAAAGAGATAGAGGAGTAAAAGGAGAAGACACAGATAGGCAGGTCATGCCCTTCTAAAATCATTGAGGCAGTGGAAGAAAGAGAGGTTGTAAATGCGCTGCCGTTTATTCAATAGATCCAAAGACTTCAAGGAGTTGCAGGAATGTTAATGGCAACACCTTTATTGTTCTTACGCGTTTCGTGGTGCTACGGACCACTTCATCAGATATCCTCAAAAAGGTTTATTATAGACATACAAAGCAGACAGGCTTTTAAATAGATTTAAGAAGTTGATGTTAATGAAGTTGCACCCTCGTCATCCCATCCTGATACCAATTAAAAACAATTTGCATAAATTATGGCTAACATGTAAAAAACAAGAAACTACTTTTAGTCTCTGAAAAGATGGTTTTATACAATCCAATTATCTATTATATAATTGCCGTAGCGACTTCCGTCGGAGCGGCGCTGCTTCCGGTCGCTTGGTTAGCGAGTCCGAGCTGCTTCTCCTGGACTCTCCCCGTGGCCGCGTAGCGGCCAAGGCGACTCACGAAGCAATGCCCGCAAAGCGGGCATTGCGAGTCGTTGCAGCCTAGCGAAGCAATGCCCGCGAAGCGGGCATTGCGAGTCGCTACACCGCTAACCAAGCCACCGAAGCCCATACTCCTGTAGTGTACACCGCTATACTATACTACAGTCCCATGCCCATAAGCGCCATGGGACTGTAGTATACCATCGCGCTGTACACTACAGACCCCTGCCGCGACTCGCTACACCGCTAACCAAGCCACCGAAGCCCATACTCCTGTAGTGTACACCGCTATAGTATACTACAGTCCCATGCCCATAAGCGCCATGGGACTGTAGTATACCATCGCGCTGTACACTACAGCCCCCTGCCGCTCTAAGCCACTACGCGCTGCTGTACTGTACACCGCTATAGTATACTACAGTCCCATGCCCATAAGCGCCATGGGACTGTAGTATACCATCGCGCTGTACACTACAGCCCCCTGCCGCTCTAAGCCTACCCCCTAAGGCACCGCCGCCCCTAACCCCCTACCCCCTAAGCCCCGCAGCAGCCCCGACCACCTAACCCCCGACCCGCACCATCCACAGCCGCCGCCGATACCCCCTAAGCCCCGCCGTCTACCTCCTAAGCCATCGCCGCCCCTACCTAAGCCCCTACCCCCTAAGCACCATACCCCCTAAGCCCCGCAGCAGCCCCGACCACCTAACCCCCGACCCGCAGCATCCAAACCCGCCCCCGATACCCCCTAAGCCCCGCCGTCTACCCCCTAAGCCATCGCCGCCCCTACCCCCTAGGCCCCCGCCGATACCCCCTAAGCCATGCCGCCTACCCCCTAAGGCACCGCCGCCCCTAACCCCCTACCCCCTAGACCCCCGACGATACCCCCTAAGCCATGCCGCCTACCCCCTAAGGCACCGCCGCCCCTAACCCCCTAAACCCCGCAGCAGCCCCGACCACCTAACCCCCGACTCGCACCATCCAAACCCGCCGCCGATACCCCCTAAGCCCCGACTACCTAACCCCCGACTCGCACCATCCAAAGCCGCCACCGATACCCCCTAAGCCCCGCCGTCTACCCCCTAAGCCATCGCCGCCCCTACCTAAGCTCCTACCCCCTAGGCCCCCGCCGATACCCCCTAAGCTCCCGCCGCTGTCCCCTGCCCCTGTCGCTAAAGCCCTACACCCTAACCCCCCGCCGTCCCCTAACCTAACGCCGCTCTCACCTAAGGCCCTACACCCGAAGCCCCCGTCCATCACTTACATGCCTTCAAGTCATCTGATCGTCCGTCCGATCGTCCGTCCGATCCTCCGTCCGGCCAGGCGTCCTCTTCCTCCGGCCCCGGGGGTCTTCTCTCTTCTTTCCGCCATCTCCGCCTCTTCGTCCGGCCCCGGGGATCTTCTGTCTTCTTTTCCGAAAATTCCACCTCCGACGTCCTCTTCCTTCTCATTAAGATAGAATGGAGGAAAAATCCCCCATTCTACCTCAATGAAATCTCACGCCGTCTTCTGATTGGTCGCTGGATAATGCCCTCAGCCAATCAGAAGAGCTCCTCATTCAGTTTTCATTCAGGTCCGCCTTTTTTCCCCATTGACATACATTACCGGTGTGTCGGCGATTTTATGGCCGCCCCCCTGGTTCTATTTGTCGGCCCTAAAATCGCGGACACACCGCTAATGCATCTCTATGGGCAGTCAGCTCGACTTCTGATTGGTTGCCGTTCAATCCGAAATCGGGCTGACTGCCCATAGAGATGCATTAGCGGTGTGTCCGCGATTTTAGGGCCGACAAATAGAACCAGGTGGGCGGCCATAAAATCGCTGACACACCGGTAATGTATGTCAATGGGCAAAAAAAAGGCGGACCTGAATGAGAACTGCGTCTCAGTCAAACTTAAAAAAATAAATAAATTAAATAATAAAAAAAATAATTAAAAAAGAATTAAAAAATAATAAAAATATTAATTAAAAATAATAAACAATTCAATAAAAATAATAATAAAAAAATAAAATATATGCTAATAAGATCAGCCCTTTGCGGACCTGAATGAGAACTGCCTCTCAGCCTAAATAATAAATTAAATAATAAAAAAAATAATTAAAAAAGAATTAAAAAATAATAAAAAAAAATAATTAAAAATAATAAAAAATTCAATAAAAATAATAATAAAAAAATAAAATATATGCTAATAAGATCAGCCCTTTGCGGACCTGAATGAGAACTGCGTCTCAGCCTAAATAATAAATTAAATAATAAAAAAAATAATTAAAAAAGAATTAAAAAATAATAAAAAAAAATAATTAAAAATAATAAAAAATTCAATAAAAATAATAATAAAAAAATAAAATATATGCTAATAAGATCAGCCCTTTGCGGACCTGAATGAGAACTGCCTCTCAGCCTAAATAATAAATTAAATAATAAAAAAAATAATTAAAAAAGAATTAAAAAATAATAAAAAAAAATAATTAAAAAAATAAAAAATTCAATAAAAATAATAATAAAAAAATAAAATATATGCTAATAAGATCAGCCCTTTGCGGACCTGAATGAGAACTGCGTCTCAGCCTAAATAATAAATTAAATAATAAAAAAAATAATTAAAAAAGAATTAAAAAATAATAAAAAAAAATAATTAAAAATAATAAAAAATTCCATAAAAATAATAATAAAAAAATAAAATATATGCTAATAAGATCAGCCCTTTGCGGACCTGAATGAGAACTGCGTCTCAGCCTAAATAATAAATTAAATAATAAAAAAAATAATTAAAAAAGAATTAAAAAATAATAAAAAAAAATAATTAAAAATAATAAAAAATTCAATAAAAATAATAATATAAAAATAAAATATATGCTAATAAGATCAGCCCTTTGCGGACCTGAATGAGAACTGCCTCTCAGCCTAAATAATAAATTAAATAATAAAGAAAATAATTAAAAAATAATAAAAAAATTAATTAAAAATAATAAAAAATTCAATAAAAATAATAATAAAAAAATAAAATATATGCTAATAAGATCAGCCCTTTAGCGCACCTGAATGACAACTGCCTCTCAGCCTAAATAATAAATTTAATAATAAAAAAATAATTAAAAAATAATTAAAAAATTTTAAAAAAATAAATAAAACATAATTAAAAAATAAATAACAAATAATAAATAATAATTAAAAAAAAATGCTAATAATAATATTACTGCTAATAATAATGCTATTAATGCTAATAATTATGTTATTAATGCTATTATTAATGCTAATAATGCTATTATTAATTCTATTAATGCTAATAATAATGCTATTAATGCTATTAATAATGTTATTAATGCTATTATTAATGCTAATAATCCTATTATTAATGCTATTTATGCTAATAATAATGATATTAATGCTATTAATAATGTTATTAATGCTATTAATAATGCTAATAATGCTATTATTAATGCTATTAATGCTCATAATAATGCTATTAATGCTATTAATAATGTTATTAATGCTATTAATAATGCTAATAATGCTATTATTAATGCTATTAATGCTAATAATAATCCTATAATGCTATTAATAATGCTATTCATGCTATTAATAATACTATTAATGCTATTAATGCTAATAATAATGCTATTAATGCTATTAATAATGTTATTAATGCTATTATTAATGCTAATAATGCTATTATTAATTCTATTAATTTTAATAATAATGCTATTAATGCTATTAATAATGTTATTAATACTATTAATAATGCTAATAATCCTATTATTAATGCTATTTATGCTAATAATAATGCTATTAATGCTATTAATAATGCTAATAATGCTATTATTAATTCTATTAATGCTAATAATAATGCTATTAATGCTATTAATAATGTTATTAATGCTATTATTAATGCTAATAATGCTATTATTAATGCTATTAATGTCAATATTTATCCTATTAATGGTATTATTAATGCTATTAATGCTAATAATAATGCTATTAATGCTATTAATGCTAATAATAATGCTATTAATGCTATTAATAATGTTATTAATGCTATTATTAATGCTAATAATGCTATTATTAATGCTATTTATGCTAATAATAATGCTATTAATGCTATTAATAATGCTATTAATCCTATATTTATGCTATTAATGCTATTAATGCTAATATTTATCCTATTGATGGTATTATTAATGCTATTAATGCTAATAATAATGCTATTAACGCTAATAATAATGCTATTAATGCTATTAATAATGTTATTAATGCTATTATTAATGCTAATAATGCTATTATTAATTCTATTAATGCTAATAATAATGCTATTAATGCTATTAATAATGTTATTAATGCTATTATTAATGCTAATAATCCTATTATTAATGCTATTTATGCTAATAATAATGCTATTAATGCTATTAATAATGCTATTAATGCTATTAATAATGCTATTAATCCTATTATTTATGCTATTAATGCTATTAATGCTAATATTTATCCTATTAATGGTATTATTAATGCTGTATAATGCTAATAATAAGCTATTAATGCTAATAATAATGCTATTAATGCTATTAATAATGTTATTAATGCTATTATTAATGCTAATAATGCTATTATTAATTCTATTAATGCTAATAATAATGCTATTAATGCTATTAATAATGTTATTAATGCTATTATTAATGCTAATAATCCTATTATTAATGCTATTTATGCTAATAATAATGCTATTTATGCTATTAATAATGTTATTAATGCTATTAATAATGCTAATAATGCTATTATTAATGCTATTAATGCTAATAATAATCCTATTAATGGTATTAATAATGCTATTCATGCTATTAATAATACTATTAATGCTATTAATGCTAATAATAATGCTATTAATGCTATTAATAATGTTATTAATGCTATTATTTATGCTAATAATGCTATTATTAATTCTATTAATTTTAATAATAATGCTATTAATGCTATTAATAATGTTATTAATGCTATTATTAATGCTAATAATGCTATTTATGCTAATAATAATGCTATTAATGCTATTAATAATGCTATTAATGCTCTTATTTATGCTATTAATGCTATTAATGCTAATATTTATCCTATTAATGGTATTATTAATGCTATTAATGCTAATAATAATGCTATTAATGCTATTAATGCTATTAATAATGCTATTAATGCTATTAATAATGTTATTAATGCTATTATTAATACTAATAATGCTATTATTAATGCTATTAATGCTAATAATAATGCTATTAATGCTATTAATAATGCTATTAATGCTATTAATTATGCTATTAATGCTATTAATGCTAATATTTATCCTATTAATGCTATTAATGCTAATAATAATTCTATTAATGCTAATAATAATGCTATTAATGCTATTAATGCTATTAATTATGCTATTAATGCTATTAATGCTAATAATAATGCTATTAATGCTATTAATAATGTTATTAATGCTATTATTAATGCTAATAATGCCAATAATAATGCTAATAATAATGCTATTAATGCTATTAATAATGCTATTAATGCTATTAATTATGCATATTAATGCTATCAATGCTAATATTTATCCTATTAATGGCATTATTAATGCTATTAATGCTAATAATGCTATTAATAATGCTATTAATGCTAATAATAATGCTATTAATGCTATTAATACTTTTATTAATGCTCATAATACTGCTAATAATGCTATTAATACTGCTATTACTGCTAATAATAATGCTATGGCTTATATTATTGCTATTGATGATGCGATTATTATTTAAAAATCTTTAAAAAAACAATAAACATATTTTAGATACCCGATGCATTTGCATCAGGCTAACAGCTATAACTACTATAATCAAATTAATGCACGTTCTAGAATCCCGATGCATTTGCATCGGGCTCACAGCTAGTATTCTCTATAAAGGTCATATCAGCATTTCAAGTACTCATAATAACATCCAGCCCGATTAACCAATAATGTCATACCTCTTATTTCATTATAAAACATTTATATAAATGTTGACTACAAGATATTGTACCATGTCCCATCTTCATGTCACAGACAATGAAATCACCTGACCTTTGAAAGTTGTAAAAAATTATTATGGGATATTATAAAGAACTCACAAAGTCACAAGATCATCTCCTTCAGTCTTATTTTATTTTTAATAGTGAATTTTTTTTAAATGAGTAATTTATTGCAAATGATATATAGATGATTTGATTTTTATTTATTATGATGACAATAAAGATTAGAGATTATTCTTAAATTCTTTTATGGACAATAAATGGGGTCTAACCTTTACCCCTGAAAGCGATACCGAAAAAATAGATTTTTTAGATATTACCTTATTCCACAATAATGATACTATTTTTACTAAAATATTTTTTAAAAAAGTGGATACAAACAATTTTTTAGACTATGAGAGTGGTCATTATAAGAAATGGATCAATAACATCCCAAAAAATCAGTTCCAGTGTATTAGGCTGGCTTCACACCAAGGTGTGATCTGATCCGGGGCTGTCCACTATGGACAAGACAGGCCCGGACCGAATCAGCACACAGAACCGGAGGGCCAAATATGCCCTCCAGTTTGGTGTGCAGCTGGACTCAGCTGCCGCTGCTGATAAATCATGACTGGTCATGATCTGTCAAGAGAGGACAGCTCCATGGTGCTGAAGTTCAGCGCCGGCCGGCGCTGAGCTTCAAAACCCGGCGTCCGGCTCCCAGATGCCGCTCCGGTGCAATCCGGCGCCACAGAACCCCATGTTATAGGGCGCCGGATCGCAACGGACTGGGAGGATCCAGGAGAATCCAGGAGGATCCGGGAAGATCAGCTTTTTTCCCCTGGACACAAAAATGTTGCATGCAGCATTTTTGTGTCCTGGAGAAAAATGCGAATCTTCCTGGATTCTCCTGGACAGATGGATCTGGATGGCAGATAGCTGCCATCCAGCTTCCATCCATCCCCAAAAGATACTATGGGGCCGAAATCTGAACTGGGGCTGACTGGTTTACAACGAACAGCCCCGGATCGGATCTAAACGTAATGTGAACCCGACATTAGAAAGAATTGCACCTTATTACCAGATTTTATCTCACAAGCAGCCTTATTGAGAGATAGATTTAGGGAGAAAAATTATCCCTGGAAGCTTTTAAACTGGGCATTCATCTATATACATAATCACCAGATTTGCGCTTCCGGCCACTGTGCCGCTATTCCAGAATACTTTGCGGCGTTGCGAGCGATGGCCACTGCTTGCCTCTCACTTGCAGCATCGTAGCAACTGCAACGCATGCGCCATCACCACTGTACAGCGCGAGCGATGGTGCGCATGTGCCATCGCGAGCCGCCGAAAGCCTCTCACTTGCGGCGTCGTATCAACCGCAGCGCATGCGCCCTCGCCACCGCACAGCGCGAAGCATGCCGCACATGCATCGTCGTGATACGTATTTTACCTCACGCCACTCAACTCACAACAGCTGCCCAGCCTCTACCCACCTAAGGACCGCCCCGCTGGTGACGTTCTTCTCTGCAGCCTGTGGCCGCCTACACACCGCCCCTCTGGTGACGTGTATGTATATTACGTTGCCATCTCAACCCTTTCGCCGCCTACATTCCGCCCCTATGCTAACGTCTATATTTTCTCTTTATTGCAGCTGCGTCACAACAACTACAGCCCGCCCCAACTACCTCAGTTTCCTGCCCACAGTCTCAAAAAGACGCCCAGCTGTCTCCAGCTAACTAATTCTCCTAGGGAACCGCAGTTACTCTGTCAAAAACTCCCTAAGTCGCCCAATGAATGACTGTAATACTGTCTAAATCCCCCTGGGCTCTGACATTAACTCTCTCTGCCTCATAAGTGACTGCTGCCAGCTTATTTCAGCAGTCTAACAGTCTCTAAGTTGTGCACAGATACAGTCACAAACTGTCTAACTTGACTTGGGCTCTGTCATTAACTCTCTCTGCCTCATAAGTGACTGCTGCCAGCTTATTTCAACAGTCTAACACTCTCTCAGTTGAAAACAGAAACTGTCACAAACTGTGTACCTTAACGTGGCCTCTGCTATTAACTGTCTCTGCCTCATAAGTGACTGCTGCCAGCTTATTTCAACAGTTTAACACTCTCTACGTTGCGCACAGAAACTGTCACAAACTGTGTACGTTAACGTGGCCTCTGCCATTAACTGTATAACGTGACCTCTGCCATTAATTCTCTGCCTCATAAGTGACTGCTGCCAGCTTATTTCAACAGTCTAACGCTCTCTAAGTTGTGCACAGAAACAGTCCAAACCTGAGTACATTGCCCTGGCCTCTGCCATTAACTGTCTCTTGCCTCATAAGGAACTGCTGTCTGCTTATTTTTACCCTCAAACTCTTTTGACGTTGCGCACTCAATCCGTCCTAAACTCTCTAAGTCACCCTGGCCTCTGCCGTTAAGTCTCTCTGCCTCCTAAGTGACTCCTGAGTGCTTTTTTAACACGTCTAACAGTGTCTTCAAAATTACCCTAATACCACCTTCAGCAGTGGACAGCCTATGTTACATACTATACCTACTATTTGGTTACTACGCCCTATCGCATAAGACTGCCTCTCACATGCTTTTGTTGTCTTATTAAGGCACACGATGCTTTACTCTACCCATTTCTAACTCTACTGCGCCAGTGTCAGCCTTTTCCTGTCTGCTACCCTAACTACTGCTGCTTCTGCTTTCTAGAGCCTCTGCAGTAAAGTATTCAAACTATACAGTTGCTAGAACCTGTTGTTTGATACTAACTCTCTGCTCAGACACTTGCCCTATTACCTCATCAGAGCCATAAGTCTACACCTCACCATGGCTCCTCCCAAAATTTACAAAAATCTACAGGACAGAAACAAGGCCCGTGCACTTCGTCACAGATTACGCCGGGCAAACGAGACTCCTGAACAAAAACCCTTATGCCTAGACAAAGACAAAGCTTATAGACAACGCCGTCTTGCTCTAGAGTCTCTTCGCTCTAAAGCCACAAGATTGGCTCTTCGCCAACAACTACGCTCCAAATTTCCACCTTCGGACGCAACATTTACACCAGTTACTGCCGTTCACACATCCCCATCTCTACTCAACTCAACACCACTCTTTCAACCTCTCCACTCCCTACTTCCACCTTACTCTTACACCATTCTCAAGTCTTCTCTGAACAGACACACACTCTACCACTACTCCCGCTACAAAACACACGACTCATCTATCTTTCCTGCCTTACTACAACTTTTCACTCTTCTACTACTACACCACTACTACTACCACAACAACAACATTTTACACACGATGAAGATATCATTCCAGAACACACATGTCATGCCATGAAACATATATGTCGACAGTGCCTTGCTTTGCATTTTCCAGATGAGATGCCTTCCGATAAAAAATTTACCCAGTGCTGTCAAAAAGGTAAAGTCCTTCTCTCAACTATTAAGTATCCCCCTGTCTTGAAAATGTTAATCACAGGACAACATAAATACTCCAAAAATTTCATGGACAATATTCGATCCATCAACAGCTCTTTTGCTTTTGCCTCAATGGGAGCAACTCTATCACCACCTCCTGGATATGGCCCTTACTGCTTTCGTATTCAAGGCCAAATCTATCATCGCACAGGCACACTCCATCCCGCTGACCAAGAAACACCAAAATTTGCTCAACTTTATATTATTGACACCACCCACGCTAATCATCAACGCCTTCAGTATAAAGAAAATGAACAATGTCACCCTTCTTTAATGACCATTATTGCTGATGTGCTGCAAGACATTAATCCTTTCACCTCAGCTTATCGCATGCTTCATGATGTTGAACAAGAAACTCAAACTACAAGCACATGGAACTGTAATGCCACAAATCACCATGGCTATTAAACAGGATTGCAATCAACATCACCGCCGCTACAATCACCCAACTGTCAGTGAAGTAGCTGTCGTGTTTCAAAATGATGATGGAGAACCTCCCTTCCATAGAGACATCTTAATTCATTTGAAACCTGATTAACACTATCCTCTGGCTGCAAAAACCCAACGCATTAGTATTCTTCAGAGTAATTTAGATGCCCTCATGTATCCTATCTTTTATCCCTATGGAGAACAAGGCTGGCATGATGCTCTATTACAACAAGGACACAGTGGACGAAGGATTACTCAGTTACAGTATTACAGCTACCATTTTGCCGTGAGAAATTATTTCAATCCACTACTGAATGGAGGAAAGCTCACACTACAATTTTGGGTAGATGCGTATGTCAAAATTGAAGCCAATTGACTAAATTATATACGACAACATCAAAAAGACTAAAGGCCACTTTACACACACCAACTTATCTGTCCAACTTCTGAACAACTTGCTGGTTGCAGTGAAATCATGGACACATTGCTCCATTTTGTGGCTGTGTACAAATGGAACTATGTGTCCATGATTTCACTGCAACCAGTAAGTTGTTCAGAAGTTGGACAGATAAGTTGGTGTGTGTAAAGTGGCCATTAAAGGTTGAAGATTATTGCTCCCTCCAACAACATTTAATGTCCAAATCTATTGAAAAAGGCATTCCTATTGGAAGAACTCTCATTTTACCATCTTCATTTGAAGGGAGTCCTCGAAATATGCAACAACGGTATCAAGATGCCATGGCTATCGTCTCTAAATTTGGTCGCCCAGATCTCTTTGTTACTATGACATGTAATCCGAAGTGGTCAGAAATTACTGCACATTTACTACCATCACAACGTGTTGAACATCTCCCGGACTTAATTGCACGTGTTCTTAAGCGTAAACTAGATTCCCTCTTGGCTGATATTAACCATGGATTATTTGGAAACGTCTGTGCCATAATACATGTCATTGAATATCAAAAACGTGGCCTGCCACATGCACATATTTTAATAATACTTGATCAAACATGTAAAATCCAAACGGAACAGGACATTGACAACATTGTATGGGTAGAAATTCCTGATAAGACAATATATCCTTAGCTTCACAACATTGTTCTAAGTAACATGATTCATGGTCCCTGTGGTCAAGCCAATCCTCACTCCCCGTGTATGGAACATGGACACTGTACCAAAGGCTTTCCAAAGACATTTCTACAACATACCATTATACAAAGTGATGGCTATCCACTGTACCGCAGAAACAGTGACACTACATACCAACATAAATCCCAAACTATCAACAATACATGGGTTGTCCCATATAACACTTATTTACTTAAAAAATACAACTGTCATATTAAAGTGGAAATTTTTGCCAGCATTACAAGTGTCAAGTATTTATTTAAATATGTCTAGAAAGGACATGACAAGGCTAATCTTGAAATTGCCTAAACTCAGCTCCAGCATGATGAAACTAACCATTATGTCGATTCACGCTATGTCAGTCCACCTGAAGCTGCATGGAGAATCTTCCCTTATCCCATGCACAAACAATCTCATGCTATTATTCGCCTTGCAGTTCATCTACCCAATTCTCAACCCCTATATTTCCATCAAGAAGATCCCATTTCTAATATTCAACAAAAACTACTTAAAAATTCTACTCTCATGGCAAATTTTCATCTTAATCAGACCGATCCTAACGCACATCAATATTACTATCGAGACATTCCAGAACACTACATTTTTAAAGATGGCATATGGGAACAAAAAAACAAAGAGGCCACACTGTCATTGGACGAATGTATACCGTCAGTCTCAAAGACCAAGAACATTATTATTTACGTTTATTATTATTACATGTAAAAACATCTACAAGTTTTCAGGACCTTAGGTCTGTCCATCGTATTACACATCTGACCTTTCGAGATGCTGCCATAGCGTTAGGATTATTACTAGACGATAGTGTCTGGAGAAATACTCTACTAGACGCCACTGTTATGAACATGCCTACACAACTTCGGGAGATGTTTGCTTACATCTGTATTTTTGGAACACCAAGTCACCCCTCCGATTTGTGGAACGAATTTAAAACACATTTCATACAAGACTACTGTTTTAAATACCACAACAACAGTGATGTATGTATCCATTGCGAAAGCTATACTATGAAACATGTTCAAGAGGTCCTAATAATTCATAGCAAGTCTTATTTAGATTATAATTTACCACGCCCGGCAACCTACATACTTTTGCCTGAAAATGACTATGATAAAGATTTGGAATCAGCTACAGCAGCTGAAATGAAAACACATCTCAATGCTGACCAACTCTTCGCTTTCAATACCATTGTAGAAGCTTTACAAAACAACACATCTACACCAAAGTGTTTCTTTATTGATGGCCCAGGTGGCAGTGGAAAGACCTATTTATACCATCTACTTATACATTACTAGCTGTGAGCCCGATGCAAATGCATCGGGTGTCTAGAATATTTTTTTTTTTTTTTAGATTTTCAAATAATAATCCAATATAGTAGATAGGAATTTTTTATTTTATTATTTATTTTGTTTTGTTTTTTTACTATTTTTATTATTATTAAATGTATTTATTATTTGTTATTTTATGAAAATTTATTTGTATTAAAATTATTTTATTTTATTTAAAAACCGCATCTGCGGCGCGGTTGCGGTAATCCCCATAGAAAGTATAGGGGGACTTGCGGCAGGTGCGGCAAAACCGCACTTGCCACACCTGCCGCAAGTCCCCCTATACTTTCTAAGGGATTACCGCAACCGCGCCGCAAGTGCTCGCACTCAGCCAGCGACTCGCAATGCGGCGTGGCCATTGCTCGCGCGTGGTGACGTCACAGCGTGACATAGCCACGGCGTTTTCGGGGTCCGACACAAAAATGCCTACGGCAATTATATAGTAGATAGCTACTTTTTGGGGGAGTCCAATACTTTTTTTGGGGGGTCCAATACTTTTTGGGGGGGTCCAATACTTATTGGGGCGCGTTCAATGCTTTTTGGGGCGCGTTCAATGCTTTTTGGGCCTGTTCAATACTTTTTGGGGGGCGTTCAATACTTATTGGGGTGTGTTCAATACTTTTTGGGGCGCGTTCAATACTTTTTGGGGCGCGTTCAATACTTATTGGGGCGCGTTCAATACTTTTTTGGGCGCGTTCAATACTTATTGGGACGCGTTCAATACTTTTTGTGGCGCGTTCAATACTTTTTGGGGCGCGTTCAATACTTATTGGGGTGCGTTCAATACTTTTTGTGGCGCGTTCAATACTTATTGGGGTGTGTTCAATACTTATTGGGGTGTGTTCAATACTTATTGGGACGCGTTCAATACTTTTTGTGGCGCGTTCAATACTTTTTGGGGCGCGTTCAATACTTATTGGGGTGCGTTCAATACTTTTTGGGGCGCGTTCAATACTTATTGGGGTGTGTTCAATACTTATTGGGACGCGTTCAATACTTTTTGGGGCGCGTTCAATACTTATTGTGACGCGTTCAATACTTATTGGGGTGTGTTCAATACTTTTTGGGGCGCGTTCAATACTTTTTGGGGCGCGTTCAATACTTATTGGGGTGCGTTCAATACTTTTTGGGGCGCGTTCAATACTTTTTGGGGCGCGTTCAATACTTATTGGGGTGTGTTCAATACTTTTTGGGGCGCGTTCAATACTTATTGTGACGCGTTCAATACTTATTGGGGTGTGTTCAATACTTTTTGGGGCGCGTTCAATACTTTTTGGGGCGCCTTCAATACTTATTGGGGTGCGTTCAATACTTTTTGGGACGCGTTCAATACTTATTGGGGTGCGTTCAATACTTTTTTGGGGCACGTTCAATACTTATTGGGGTGTTCAATACTTTTTGGAGTGCTTTGCTGGGCTAAACCTGAATGGTGCACAGGGGGTTAATCACATGAGTGAAGATGTGCTGATTGACTCACTGGGTTGCAGCTGGGAGTGAGTAGGCTGGAACCTGCCAGGTGTCTGAGTGAGGAGAGGACGATTCAGAAGTTCAGAGCACTGGCATGTGAAGAGGTGCTGGAAGTGATCCGTCCTCAGTGGGTAAGTGATGGGAGCCTACCAGCTGATGTGTGCATGGCAGCCAGTGTCCAAGGGCCAGGCGGTCACAGCTGACTTTGGGACATTGAGGGGGGGCTGTGCAGCCATTGAGGGGGGAGGGGGGGGTCTGTGCGGCCATGTGGGGGGGGGGGGGCGGGCTGTGCGGCCATTGGGGGGGGGTCTGTGCGGCCATTGGGGGGGTCTGTGCGGCCATTGAGGGGGGGGGGGGGCGGGCTGTGCGGCCATTGGGGGGGGGGGGTCTGTGCGGCCATTGGGGGGGGGGGGGGGGTCTGTGCGGCCATTGAGGGGGGGGGGTCTGTGCGGCCATTGGGGGGGGGGGGGGGTCTGTGCGGCCATTGAGGGGGGGGGGTCTGTGCGGCCAGTAGTAGTAGTATGATTGATGATGATCTGTGATAGCGACTCGCAATGCTTGCACTACCCAGCGACTCGCAATAGATCCCCATTGAAAGTATAGGGGAGTTGCGGCAGCTGAGGTAGCGACTCGCAATCCATTGCTCGCGCTACCTCAGCGGTAAATCGCTAACTTTGTAGCCGGGCCTCTGGGATGATGATGATGATGATGATGATGATCCCCCCTTAGAAGGTATAGGGAGATATACTGTGGTAGCGACTCGCGAGGCTCGGCCACAAAGCTAGCGAGTTCCCGCTGAGGCTAGCGAGTCGCTACCTGACCGTGAAATCGCTAGCTTTGTGGCCGAGCCTCTGGTTCTATTTTCGGCCAGCGACTCGCAATGGCCGCTTCGCGGCCATTGCTCGCACAAACCTACCGACTCGCAATGGCCTCGCGGCCATTGCTCGCGCAGGTAACGACTCGCATTGGCCGCTACGCGGCCAATGCTTCGCCGTGGTGACGTCAGAGTGTGACATATCCACGGCGTGCCGGGGTCCGACACAAAACGTGCTACGGCAATTATATAGTAGATGTCCGAGGACAAGGACATGTGGTATCACCTGCTGCGACTACAGGAATTGCTGCCAATTTACTGCCAGGAGGACGAACTATGCATTCTCTGTATGGCATTCCTATTCCCATTAATGAAACATCTGTTTCCAGAATCACCACGGATACTAATGCTGCCAAAATCTTAAAAAATACTAAACTTTTCATAATTGATGAGTGTATTATGGCACAAAACCATTCATTACAAGTCATTGACAGACTACTTCGTGATGTCATGACTACACATGTTGACCACAAAAATACTATTCCCTTTGGTGGTAAAGTCTTTATTCTTGGAGGAGATTTCCGTCAATGCCTTCCTGTACTTATGCATACCACCAGAACTGAAATTGTGGATTGTTGTCTTAAGTATTCTCAAATGTGGAAACACTTCACACGTCTCCCGTTATTTAACAACATCCGATCCAGGGATCCAGATTATAGCACTTGGTTACTTAACCTAGGCAATGGTCAGCTCTCAAATGCCTACAATCTAGGAGAGAATGTAAATGAAATTCCTCCTGAGATGTTGTCCTCTGGGTGTTTAGTTACAGATATATTTGGCACAAACATTCATATTAATGTGAACAACAATGAAAGTGTTTTGCATGCTGCATCAAATGCAATACTCTGTCCAAAAAATTAGGATGTTGCATTTCTCAATTCTCTCATTATGGACCGATTAACTGGCCAATATGTATTTTATAGAAGTGATGATTCCGTTGATACTGATGATGCTAATGAAGCAGAATAGTACCCCATTGAATTTTTACATTCTCTCACTCCATCTGGCATGCCACCACATCGCCTACAACTAAAAATAGGAACTATTGTCATGCTACTGTGCAACCTACATACTAAAAAAGGATTATGTAACGGAACTCGCCTCATTGTAACATCATTACATTCACATATCATTCAGGCAAAGGTCATCTCTGGATCAGCTCAAGGTGAATTGGTTTTAATTCCACGCATTGATTTGTGTCCATCTGAAACTGGGTTACCATTCAAACTACGCAGACGACAGTTTCCTGTTAAGCCAGCTTTCGCTATGACCATCAACAAAGCACAAGGACAGACTCTAAATCGTGTGGGTATTTATCTTCCTCAACCAGTATTTGGCCATGGACAGCTCTATGTTGCTTTCTCTAGAGTCAAACAACGCTCTCATGTGAAAGTCAAAGTATTGGACACCCCTCTTCAAGGAAAGTTGTTGCATGGTAGTGATAAAGTCTTCACTATAAATGTGGTTTACAAAAATTTTTAAATTAAAGTTCCTCTTAACTTCTTTCATTCATATACATATGCTATCATATTATATCTATAGTGTTTTAGTCACATTCAAATATGTAAAGTATATCTACAAATAAATATTACATCATACTAATGACACTTATATGTAACATTCACATCACCATCATTACATTTTAGTCTAAGCTCCGTCTCTCTCTTTGTATATATATATATATATGCAATTCATTAACATCATCACAGGGTTGATATGGATCATCAACATTTACACTGTTGATGATAGAAATCTATTTCTTTTTAAGGCTCTGTCAAACATGCAAAGACACTTTGTCGTCTTTTAATTGGGTGTTTTTTTTTGTTAACAGCTATAGAGTTGGGTGGGCGGCTGTTCACCATATCTCCTCCTGCTCCTCCTGTGGCTCTATTCCATATACTGTAGATACACACATTACTACATAGAAACATCATCATATATATCTGATTTTCTACATCTCCTTTTTAAACTTTACACATAGGTTCTATTTTCATAAAAACACATAAAATTAATAGTTTAATGTATTGAATCTCTATTATATGTATATATTTACTATATAGTTTATGTGTATATATATATACATATATATATATATACATATATATATACTAGCTGTGAGCCCGATGCAAATGCATCGGGATTCTAGAACGTGCATTAATTTGATTATAGTAGTTATAGCTGTTAGCCTGATGCAAATGCATCGGGTATCTAAAATATGTTTATTGTTTTTTTAAAGATTTTTAAATAATAATCGCATCATCAATAGCAATAATATAAGCAATAGCATTATTATTAGCAGTAATAGCAGTATTAATAGCATTAATAATAGCATTATTAGCATTAATAATAGCATTAATAACATTATTAATAGCATTATTATTAGCATTAATAGCATTAATAATAGCATTAATAACATTATTAATAGCATTAATAACATTATTAATAGCATTAATAGCATTATTATTAGCATTAATAGCATTAATATTAGCATTAATAACATTATTAATAGCATTAATAGCATTAATAATAGCATTAATAACATTATTAATAGCATTAATAGCATTATTAATAGCATTAATAGCATTATTATTAGCATTAATAGCATTAATAACATTATTAATAGCATTAATAGCATTAATAATAGCATTATTAGCATTAATAATAGCATTAATAACATTATTAATAGCATTAATAGCATTATTATTAGCATTATTAGCATTAATAATAGCATTAATAACATTATTAATAGCATTAATAGCATTATTAATAGCATTAATAACATTATTAATAGCATTAATAGCATTATTATTAGCATTAATAGCATTAATAATAGCATTAATATCATTAATAATAGCATTATTAGCATTAATAATATCATTAATAACATTATTAATAGCATTAATAGCATTATTATTAGCATTAATAGCATTAATAATAACATTAATAACATTATTAATAGCATTAATAGCATTAATAATAGCATTATTAGCATTAATAATAGCATTAATAACATTATTAATAGCATTAATAGCATTATTATTAGCATTAATAGCATTAATAATAGCATTAATAACATTATTAATAGCATTAATAGCATTATTATTAGCATTAATAATAGCATTAATAGCATTAATAATAGCATTATTAGCATTAATAATAGCATTAATAACATTATTAATAGCATTAATAGCATTATTATTAGCATTATTAGCATTAATAATAGCATTAATAACATTATTAATAGCATTAATAGCATTATTATTAGCATTAATAACATTAATAATAGCATTAATAACATTATTAATAGCATTAATAGCATTATTATTAGCATTAATAGCATTAATAATAGCATTAATAACATTATTAATAGCATTAATAGCATTATTATTAGCATTAATAGCATTAATAATAGCATTAATATCATTATTAATAGCATTAATAGCATTAATAATAGCATTATTAGCATTAATAATAGCATTAATAACATTATTAATAGCATTAATAGCATTATTATTAGCATTAATAGCATTAATAACATTATTAATAGCATTAATAGCATTATTATTAGCATTAATAGCGTTCAATACTTATTGGGGCGCGTTCAATGCTTTTTGGGGCGCGTTCAATGCTTTTTGGGGGGCGTTCAATACTTATTGGGGTGTGTTCAATACTTTTTGGGGCGCGTTCAATACTTTTTGGGGCGCGTTCAATACTTATTGGGGTGTGTTCAATACTTATTGGGACGCGTTCAATACTTTTTGGGGCGCGTTCAATACTTTTTGGGGCGCGTTCAATACTTATTGGGGTGCGTTCAATACTTATTGGGGCGCGTTCAATACTTATTGGGGTGTGTTCAATACTTATTGGGACGCGTTCAATATGTTTTGGGGCGCGTTCAATACTTATAGTGACGCGTTCAATACTTATTGGGGTGCGTTTAATACTTTTTGGGGCGCGTTCAATACTTATTGGGGTGCGTTCAATACTTATTGGGGCGCGTTCAATGCTTTTTGGGGCGCGTTCAATGCTTTTTGGGGGGCGTTCAATACTTATTGGGGTGTGTTCAATACTTTTTGGGGCGCGTTCAATACTTTTTGGGGCGCGTTCAATACTTATTGGGGTGTGTTCAATACTTATTGGGACGCGTTCAATACTTTTTGGGGCGCGTTCAATACTTTTTGGGGCGCGTTCAATACTTATTGGGGTGCGTTCAATACTTATTGGGGCGCGTTCAATACTTATTGGGGTGTGTTCAATACTTATTGGGACGCGTTCAATATGTTTTGGGGCGCGTTCAATACTTATAGTGACGCGTTCAATACTTATTGGGGTGTGTTCAAGACTTTTTGGGGGGTGTTCAATACTTATTGGGGCTGAGTGCTCGCAATGGCCGCTTCGCGGCCATTGCGAGTCGCTGGCCGAAAGTGGAACCAGAGGCTCGGCCACAAAGTTAGCGATTTACCGCTCAGGCAGCGACTCGCAATAGCCGCGACCATTGCGAGTCGCTGCCTGAGCGGTAAATCGCTAACTTTGTAGCCGAGCCTCTGGTTCTATTTTCGGCCAGCGACTCGCAATGGCCGCTTCGCGGCCATTGCTCGCGCGTGGTGACGTCACAGTGTGACATAGCCACGGCGTTTTCGGGGTCCGACACGAAAATCCCTACGGCAATTATAGAGTAGATATATATATAATATGAAAAAGATCCTTGCAGCACACAGCTACTACCAATGATGTACATAAGCTACTAGCTATATATATTTGAGGAAAAAGTTTAAAAACTTATGTTTTTTAAAAAAAACTCAAAAATCTCCAATTTTTTATTTAATTCTGAAGTTCTTGGTACATACATTGGCCAATGTCTGTTTGCTCATCAACTGCGACAAAGTGACTTCAGGGTCTGATGAGTCCTACGCTGATATCCCTATCCTCCTTGTCCCGTTCCCCACTACTAAGTGGGCAGACACCATCTAGACCCTCCATCACCTGTAGGTAATGAGGGTGTCTGCCCATTGGCCAATGTATGTACCAAGAACTTCAGAATGAAATAAAAAATTGGAGATTTTTGAGTTTTTTTAAAAAAACATAAGTTTTTAAACTTTTTCCTCAAATATATATAGCTAGTAGCTTATGTACATCATTGGTAGTAGCTGTGTGCTGCAAGGATCTTTTTCATATTATATAACCCTGCAGCTTTGCTAGCACCAGTTCACATTTGTCTTTGAGTGCTGAGCAGTTTTTTTTTTCTTTGTATATATATATATATATACTAGCTGTGAGCCCGATGCAAATGCATCGGGATTCTAGAACGTGCATTAATTTGATTATAGTAGTTATAGCTGTTAGCCTGATGCAAATGCATCGGGTATCTAAAATATGTTTATTGTTTTTTTAAAGATTTTTAAATAATAATCGCATCATCAATAGCAATAATATAAGCCATAGCATTATTATTAGCAGTAATAGCAGTATTAATAGCATTATTAGCAGTATTATGAGCATTAATAAAAGTATTAATAGCATTAATAGCATTATTATTAGCATTAATAGCATTATTAATAGCATTATTAGCATTAATAGCATTAATAATGCCATTAATAGGATAAATATTAGCATTGATAGCATTAATAGCATAATTAATAGCATTAATAGCATTATTAATAGCATTAATAGCATTATTATTAGCATTAATAGGATAAATATTAGCATTAATAGCATTAATAGCATTATTATTAGCATTATTATTGGCATTATTAGCATTAATAATAGCATTAATAACATTATTAATAGCATTAATAGCATTATTATTAGCATTAATAGCATTAATAGCATAATTAATAGCATTAATAGCATTAATAGCATTATTATTAGCATTAATAGAATTATTATTAGCATTAATAGCATTAATAGGATAAATATTAGCATTAATAGCATTATTAGCATAATTAATAGCATTAATAGCATTATTAATAGCATTAATAGCATTATTATTAGCATTAATAGCATTAATAATAGCATTATTAGTATTAATAATAGCATTAATAACATTATTAATAGCATTAATAGCATTATTAATAGCATTAATAGCATTATTATTAGCATTAATAGGATTAATAATAGCATTATTAGCATTAATAATAGCATTAATAACATTATTAATAGCATTAATAGCATTATTATTAGCATTAATAGCATTAATAGCATTATTATTAGCATTAATAGCATTAATAATACCATTAATAGGATAAATATTAGCATTAATAGCATTAATAGCATAAATAAGAGCATTAATAGCATTATTAATAGCATTAATAGCATTATTATTAGCATAAATAGCATTATTAGCATTAATAATAGCATTAATAACATTATTAATAGCATTAATAGCATTATTATTAAAATTAATTGAATTAATAATAGCATTATTAGCACAAATAATAGCATTAATAACATTATTAATAGCATTAATAGCATTATTATTAGCATTAATAGCATTAATAACATTATTAATAGCATTAATAACATTATTAATAGCATTAATAGCATTATTATTAGCATTAATAGCATTAATAATAGCATTATTAGCATTATTAATAGCATTAATAACATTATTAATAGCATTAATAGCATTATTATTAGCATAAATAGCATTAATAATAGGATTATTAGCATTATTAATAGTATTAATAACATTATTAATAGCATTAATAGCATTATTATTAAAATTAATAGAATTAATAATAGCATTATTAGCATTAATAATAGCATTAATAACATTATTAATAGCATTAATAGCATTATTATTAGCATTAATAGCATTAATAGTATTATTAATAGCATGAATAGCATTATTAATAGCATTAATAGGATTATTATTAGCATTAATAGCATTAATAATAGCATTATTAGCATTATTAATAGCATTAATAACATTATTAATAGCATTAATAGCATTATTATGAGCATTAATAGCATTAATAATAGCATTATTAGCATTATTAATAGCATTAATAACATTATTAATAGCATTAATATCATTATTATTAGCATAAATAGCATTAATAATAGGATTATTAGCATTAATAATAGCATTAATAACATTATTAATAGCATTAATAGCATTATTATTAGCATTAATAGAATTAATAATAGCATTATTAGCATTAATAATAGCATTAATAACATAATTATTAGCATTAATAGCATTATTATTAGCAGTAATATTATTATTAGCATTTTTTTTTAAATTATTATTTATTATTTGTTATTTATTTTTTAATTATGTTTTATTTATTTTTTTAAAATTTTTTAATTATTTTTTAATTATTTTTTTATTATTAAATTTATTATTTAGGCTGAGAGGCAGTTGTCATTCAGGTGCGCTAAAGGGCTGATCTTATTAGCATATATTTTATTTTTTTATTATTATTTTTATTGAATTTTTTATTATTTTTAATTAATTTTTTTATTATTTTTTAATTCTTTTTTAATTATTTTTTTTATTATTTAATTTATTATTTAGGCTGAGAGGCAGTTCTCATTCAGGTCCGCAAAGGGCTGATCTTATTAGCATATATTTTATTTTTATATTATTATTTTTATTGAATTTTTTATTATTTTTAATTATTTTTTTTTATTATTTTTTAATTCTTTTTTAATTATTTTTTTTATTATTTAATTTATTATTTAGGCTGAGATGCAGTTCTCATTCAGGTCCGCAAAGGGCTGATCTTATTAGCATAATTTTTATTTTTTTATTATTTTTTATTGAATTTTTTATTATTTTTAATTATTTTTTTTTATTATTTTTTAATTCTTTTTTAATTATTTTTTTTATTATTTAATTTATTATTTAGGCTGAGACGCAGTTCTCATTCAGGTCCGCAAAGGGCTGATCTTATTAGCATATATTTTATTTTTTTATTATTATTTTTATTGAATTTTTTATTATTTTTAATTATTTTTTTTTATTATTTTTTAATTCTTTTTTAATTATTTTTTTTATTATTTAATTTATTTATTTTTTTAAGTTTGACTGAGACGCAGTTCTCATTCAGGTCCGCCTTTTTTTTGCCCATTGACATACATTACCGGTGTGTCAGCGATTTTATGGCCGCCCACCTGGTTCTATTTGTCGGCCCTAAAATCGCGGACACACCGCTAATGCATCTCTATGGGCAGTCAGCCCGATTTCGGATTGAACGGCAACCAATCAGAAGTCGAGCTGACTGCCCATAGAGATGCATTAGCGGTGTGTCCGCGATTTTAGGGCCGACAAATAGAACCAGGGGGGCGGCCATAAAATCGCCGACACACCGGTAATGTATGTCAATGGGGAAAAAAGGCGGACCTGAATGAAAACTGAATGAGGAGCTCTTCTGATTGGCTGAGGGCATTATCCAGCGACCAATCAGAAGACGGCGTGAGATTTCATTGAGGTAGAATGGGGGATTTTTCCTCCATTCTATCTTAATGAGAAGGAAGAGGACGTCGGAGGTGGAATTTTCGGAAAAGAAGACAGAAGATCCCCGGGGCCGGACGAAGAGGCGGAGATGGCGGAAAGAAGAGAGAAGACCCCCGGGGCCGGAGGAAGAGGACGCCTGGCCGGACGGAGGATCGGACGGACGATCGGACGGACGATCAGATGACTTGAAGGCATGTAAGTGATGGACGGGGGCTTCGGGTGTAGGGCCTTAGGTGAGAGCGGCGTTAGGTTAGGGGACGGCGGGGGGTTAGGGTGTAGGGCTTTAGCGACAGGGGCAGGGGACAGCGGCGGGAGCTTAGGGGGTATCGGCGGGGGCCTAGGGGGTAGGAGCTTAGGTAGGGGCGGCGATGGCTTAGGGGGTAGACGGCGGGGCTTAGGGGGTATCGGCGGCGGCTTTGGATGGTGCGAGTCGGGGGTTAGGTAGTCGGGGCTTAGGGGGTATCGGCGGCGGGTTTGGATGGTGCGAGTCGGGGGTTAGGTGGTCGGGGCTGCTGCGGGGTTTAGGGGGTTAGGGGCGGCGGTGCCTTAGTGGGTAGGCGGCATGGCTTAGGGGGTATCGTCGGGGGTCTAGGGGGTAGGGGGTTAGGGGCGGCGGTGCCTTAGGGGGTAGGCGGCATGGCTTAGGGGGTATCGGCGGGGGCCTAGGGGGTAGGGGCGGCGATGGCTTAGGGGGTAGACGGCGGGGCTTAGGGGGTATCGGGGGCGGGTTTGGATGCTGCGGGTCGGGGGTTAGGTGGTCGGGGCTGCTGCGGTGCTTAGGGGGTAGGGGCTTAGGTAGGGGCGGCGATGGCTTAGGGGGTAGACGGCGGGGCTTAGGGGTATCGGCGGCGGCTTTGGATGGTGCGGGTCGGGGGTTAGGTGGTCGGGGCTGCTGCGGGGCTTAGGGGGTAGGGTGCTTAGGGGGTAGGGGCTTAGGTAGGGGCGGCGATGGCTTAGCAGGTAGACGGCGGGGCTTAGGGGGTATCGGCGGCGGCTGTGGATGGTGCGGGTCGGGGGTTAGGTGGTCGGGGCTGCTGCGGGGCTTAGGGGGTAGGGGGTTAGGGGCAGCGGTGCCTTAGGGGGTAGGCTTAGAGCGGCAGGGGGCTGTAGTGTACAGCGCGATGGTATACTACAGTCCCATGGCGCTTATGGGCATGGGACTGTAGTATACTATAGCGGTGTACAGTACAGCAGCGCGTAGTGGCTTAGAGCGGCAGGGGGCTGTAGTGTACAGCGCGATGGTATACTACAGTCCCATGGCGCTTATGGGCATGGGACTGTAGTATACTATAGCGGTGTACACTACAGGAGTATGGGCTTCGGTGGCTTGGTTAGCGGTGTAGCGAGTCGCGGCAGGGGTCTGTAGTGTACAGCGCGATGGTATACTACAGTCCCATGGCGCTTATGGGCATGGGACTGTAGTATAGTATAGCGGTGTACACTACAGGAGTATGGGCTTCGGTGGCTTGGTTAGCGGTGTAGCGACTCGCAATGCCCGCTTCGCGGGCATTGCTTCGCTAGGCTGCAACGACTCGCAATGCCCGCTTTGCGGGCATTGCTTCGTGAGTCGCCTTGGCCGCTACGCGGCCACGGGGAGAGTCCAGGAGAAGCAGCTCGGACTCGCTAACCAAGCGACCGGAAGCAGCGCCGCTCCGACGGAAGTCGCTACGGCAATTATATAATAGATATATATATAGAAAAAAGAAAAACAAAACAGCACAACTGTTATTTGACGGGTGCAAAGCCCCCCTACCATACAGATGATAGAAATCCAAGTAAAAAATGGAGGCAGCACTTCCTTCAGTTCAGTTATATGGGCTTTATTCCTTATTTTTACTTATATATATATATAACTACACACATCATACTTACACAATGTTTTCTTGATTGAAAATGTTTTCAATTTCATACTTATATCTATGTAAATACAGCTGTAAAATATTCACATTAACCCTATGTGCATTTTTTTCTGTAACTCTTAAGCAACAGTATAATGCTTTGCCATTATTTTGAACATCTTTATAAAAAGTATTATTTTACTTCTTTATTGTTTTTTTTTTTTTTTGTTAAATATGTTTTTATTAATATTTTCAAAGTATACAATATTGTAAAACTACAATAGAACAAATATTCATTTGTAATATAACATACATAGAAAAACGTGTTTAGAGTAATATTGAGGGACCCTCATGTGTGTACATGAATTCAAAGGACCTTAAAGGTCTAGAGACTACGTCCCCTTGTTCTAGGTATAGTGTCCGCAAGACACATATAACAACTCTACTCACAAGCATGGGAGCGTTGTTGTGAAAACAAAACTATATTCTATTTTAAACTTTCAACATGAAGTCCACTACCCCAATCACAGGGCTATGAATGACCAGCAAAATTGTTAAGAAAATAGTTAATAAATCTAAACATGACCAGTTCCTCCTTGAGTTAGAAACTAGTCAGTTCTCCCAGGGAAGGGGACATGCAAGGAAAGGGGTGAAAAAGAGAAAAATGTAGAAATAAAAGAAAAACAGGGTAGAGATGAAAAGAAAAAGTAAGTCCATAACGGATTACAGGTAGATTAAATAAATTCAGGCAAATAAGTCATGAAAGCGGGCAGAATCCTTGAACAGAATCCACTCAGACCAGATGGTAACAAAAGAACCAGTTGTTTGGGAAATATCTGCATTAATCTCCTCCATTCTGAAAATGGTCTCGAATTCCGTATACCACTCTAGGATGGTGGGGGGAACAGTATCCTTCCAGTGTCGGGGGATCACTGATCTAGCTGCCGCCAGACAGAATCTGAGTATGTCCTTTTTCTGGTAACTCACCGAACCGGGAATAATGGAAAGCAGAGCCATCTCGGGTGTGCCAGAAGCATCTCTACCTGAAATCAAACTGTAGTTCCGAAACACCTGGCTCCAAAAGCGTCTAATCAACGGACAGTCCCACCAGATATGTAGAAGCGTCCCGATTCCATGTCCGCACCTCCAACAGCAGTTCGAGATCGTAGGAGAGATTCTATGTAACCTGTCCGGGGTTAAATACCACCGAAACTGTAGTTTGTACCCCTTTACAGAGGCATTACTGGAACTTGGAAGTTTGTGATTTAAAAGGAAGCTACGCTCCCAATCCCCATCCGACAGATTCCGACCCAACTCCCTTTCCCAGGCCAGCTGAAAGTATAGTTTTGTTGCAGAAACTGGGGAAACAAAAATAGAATATAGAGAAAAGAGATCCCCTGGTAGGCCCATCGTCTCCTGCAAACAGTAGTTCTAGAGGGGAAAGTCTACTGTCCACTCCCCCCGAGAAGTTTAGTGAGGTTAAAAATGATCGCAGTTGTAAATATTCCCACCAGTGAAGCCTAACAGAGGGACTACGGGCCTGCATGGAAGCAAAAGTGGGAATCTCCCCGCGTTTTAGAACATCACCAATCCGAATGTCGTCATCCACCTTCCATCCCAGAAAGGTCTTTCTTTTTAAGCTCGTGGTGAAGGCCGGGTTACAAAAAATCGGAGTAAGAAGACTCGCCTCCGAGGAAGCAGATCCTCCCAATCCACTGCAGTGCCATGCTCTCAAAGCCTCCTTGGTCAGGAAAGAAAGTTCTTCCCCACCAAATATGTACTTTTTTGGTATCCATTGGAGATAATGGAGTGGTAAATCAGACCATTCCTGTTCAAGTGTTATCCACCTTTTAGATGACATTTTAAATTTCCAGTCAAGAAGGCGTACTACAACTGCTGCCCGGCAATACCTTTGAAAGTTAAGGAGCCCTACCCCGCCAAACTGGTGTGGCCTAGAGAGAAGCTTATATCCAACTCTAGCCTTCTTCCTTTTCCAGATGAAGCGTGAAATTAAGGACTGAACCCTAGAGAAAAAAGATTTGTGTGGCCAGATAGGAACCGTCTGAAAAATGCATAAAAATCTCGGCAGGATGTCCATCTTAACCACCTGCATCCTACCAAGCCATGACAATATCAGAGGATTATATGACTCCAGGAGGGATCCCACTTTATTCAGGATAACCTGATGATTCAGGGAAAATAACCTAAGGGGATCTGATAAAAGATTCACCCCCAGGTAAGAGATCTGATCCTGTGATCATTTAAAGGGGAAGTTCCGTTTGAAAGATGCCACCATTGGGGAGGGTAGAGAAATATTCAGAATTTCAGATTTGGAGAAATTAATCTTAAAATTACTGAGATCTCCAAATGATTCCAACTCCCTAAGAAGGACCGGGAAGGAGACAACAGGGTTAGAGACAAAGAGGAGTATGTCATCAGCGAACAGAGCCGTCTTATGTGTTGTAAGCCCCACTTGAATCCCCGAGATATTGGCATTATCTCTTATAGCCGTGGCCAGGTGTTCTACTACCAAAACATACAGAAGAGGGGACAATGGGCATCCCTGTCTGGTACCATTCCGGACCTGAAAACGTTCAGACAATGCTCCATTAACCCGGACACGGGCTGAGGGTCGTGAATATAGTGACATAATTTTACCCAAAAAATTAGATCGTAGACCAATATGAAATAAGGTCTCCTGCAGAAAATCCCAATGGACTCTATCAAAGGCCTTTTCTGCATCAATTGACAGAAAGCATAGAGGGGACTTTTGCATCTTAGCCCTCTCAATAAGGAGAAGGGACCTAATGATGTTGTCCCGCGCCTCCCGGCCTTTGACAAAGCCCACCTGATCAAGATCGATAATAGATGGAAGGAGTCCGGCCAATCTGTCCGCCAAAATCTTGGCAAATAATTTGACATCAACATTGATCAGGGAGATTGGCCTATAACTGCCCGCTAACAGGGGATCTTTATTAGGCTTTGGAAGTACAGAAATATGCGCCTCCAAAGACTGAGGAGAAAAAACATTTTCCTCGGAAACTGCATTAAACGTGAGAACCATCTGCGGGAGTAAATCATCTAGGAGGGATTTGTAGAAGATGGGGGTAAACCCATCAGGTCCAGGGCATTTAGACGTAGACGTAGATTTAATGGCATCTGACAACTCCTCTGATGTAATGTCTCTCTCCAGGTCCTCCAGGTCGCTCTCAGTAAGGGAAGGAACCCCAATTCCATCCATATAGGATCTGATTTTGTCTCTCAACGTGGTGGGATCAAGATCGGCAAACTTACCCCTAATGTTATATAGAGATTCATAGTATTTTTGGAAGACTTCCAAAATCTTTTCATTGCTATGGACCAGGTGCCCTTTATAATTTTTAAGAGATGAAATAAAGGTGGGACCCGCTCTGGGATGGAGTAGCCGTGCCAATGGGCGACCACATACATTGGCTCTTTTATAAAAAAAAATGGCAGTTCTTTCTCTATGTTGGACGAACTGTCTGTCCAATTTATCTCTAAGTTCCAGTCTTTTAGTGGTGAGTTCAATTAAGATTTCTGGCAAGTTTGCTTTTTTTTGTTTGCTTTCAAGGATTTGGATACGTGTCGTTAGGGTGTTAATTTCCTCTGTACGCAGTTTTTTAAGTCTAGCGCCATGTTTAATTAGAGTACCCCTTAAAATGCACTTTAACGTTTCCCACTTAATAGCCTGGGGTGTCGGATCTGCCGAATGGGTGAGAGAGAACGCCTCGATATCCTCCTTCAGTTTCCTCAAACAATTTGTGTCCTTTAAGAGATTTCCATTCAATCTCCATGAAAATTTTCTCTCGGCCAACCCGAGGACTTCCATGGATAGAAAGATAGGACTGTGATCTGACAATGTGATATTGCCAATCTTAGCATCTGACCTCCAAGAAAGTATCCCCTGGCTGACCAGGAAAAGGTCGATTCTGCTGTAGGAGTGGTGCGGACTAGAATAGAAGATATAATCCTTACCTCCAGGGTTAAGAACTCTTCAGATATCAATCAGATGAAGCTTGAGCAAGAGTCTTTGTAGGGCTTTCACCCTTTTCGATGGGACTGCCCCTCGACCAGACGTGGTATCTATGTGGGATTGAAGACAAAGTTAAAATCTCCACCAATCACAATTTGACCTTCTGCAAACGTTGATAATTTCAACAGGAGAGATCTGCAGACCCTCGTTTGGTCCCGGTTCGGGAGATACCAATTAACCAAGGTCAAGACCTTGTCGGCAATCCTGACTTTCATAAAAATAAAACGGCCCCCTTTGTCTACGACAGTGTCAATTAGAGTGAAATTTAAATTTTTATGGAAGGCTATTGATACCCCTTTTGTTCTAGAATCAGGATTAGGGCTATGGGTCCATCTGTCAAACAACCTGCCCCCTATCACTGGAATCTTGTCTGATTTAAAATGCGTTTCTTGAAGGAAAAGAATATGAACCCCTTGTTTGTGCATATCCTTCAGTATATGGCTACGTTTTTGAGTATTAAACCCCTTTACGTTTAGGGATCCAAATTTTATGGGCCCCATTGTCTTGTCTGAGGCTAGATATCAGATCTATGTGCCCTAAAGAAAGGGAGCCCTATTGGTGGGACAGTACAGGCAGAAAAGAAGCAAATTAAAGGTAAAAAAAAACAACGTAAGAAGATAGGAAGAGTAGAAATAGAGGGGAAAGTGGGATTAGACTCTCTTGCTTATGTAATGGGGTATAGTCAAGTCCCGAATACAGCGATCTAAGTAGATCGTGTCACCCCTTGATGGGTTATGTCCTTTCCAGAGGTAAACAGAAAAATCAAAGCTGTTCTAAACAAGTAATATTTATAGCATATAACCCAATAACCTATGTATTTATAAAAATACACTATGTTCCCCGGCCAGGGTCCCTAACTTAAAGCTAAAACACTGTATTACCCATATAAACCGCCTGCCAAGATAAAGAGGAAAAAAGATAGGCGAGAAGGGATGATGGAAGCAGAGAGGGAAAGAGGGGAAGGGGCAGAAAGAGGGGGGAAGGGGAAAAGGAAAAAGGTGAAGGTATCCAGGGAGGGGGTAAGAGAATAGAGGGGATCTAGAAGAGAAAGAAAGACAAATTGAGCACAGCTAGCATACACCAGAATTAAACAGTTATCTTCGCAACCAGTACCACCCAGGTTAAAGAATTAGCTTAGACCCAAGGGGTAAAATTAGCACAGCGAACAAAAATCATAATATTTGCCAGTCAGCCATCTTCAGAAGTGTCCCTGCGATTCCATCCTCCACCACGGGGTCCTGTACGGCCTCTTCCTTTATTGCAACGTGCCCTCCTCTGGCGTTGCGGCAAAGGCCCCAGGCCCTGGCCCAAGGGAGAAGGCCAGTCAGGGAACTGGAGACCCGGATCGTCCAATCCCAAGAGGTCAAGAAAGACCCGAATCTCCCTGGGGTGTGATAAGGATGCCATCTGGGAACCCCACCGTACCTGGTGCTGCCAAAGAAGGTCTAGCAATGGTCTTAGAGCTCTCCTCTTTTGAAGGGTTCTTCGTGATAGGTCTGAGAGGAACTGTAGCTGATGGTCCTGAAAACGGATCTCATCCTTCTTTCTGGAACAATTGAGAATTTCCTCTTTGACCTGGTAGCGGTGAAAACGACATACAACGTCTCTAGGTATCCCGCTTTCCCCTGGTGGGGGACCCAAAGACCTATGAGCTCTGTCAAACTCAATCACTGTCCCCGGAGTGGCATTCCTGACTGTATTAAACAAGATCCGAAGTGTTGTGGTCAGTTCGCTTGTAGGGACCGACTCAGGCAGACCCCTTACTCTTAAATTCTGCCTCCTCTCGCGATTCTCTAAGTCCTCCAAGTGATCTAAGAAGCTCTCAAAGATGGATGTTTGAGCTGTTAACTTGTCCTCAAGGGCCAGGATCCTGCCGGAAAGATTCTCTACTGTAGCGTCTGTGTGAGAGACCCTATCTGATATAGCCGAGACCTCTCCTCTCAGGGCCATTGTTTCAACCCTAAAAGAGTCCTCAATCCGTGAAACAAAGCCCTCAAGCTCTTCTTTGGTTGGAACAGTGCTAATGCGGGCTTTGAATTCGGCCCACATATCAGCATCCGGGCCATATTGTGGTCTCGCTGAGGGCAAAGGGAGGGAATCACTAGGGGTCCCGCTATGGGTTATCCCCATAGGTCTCTTACTACCACATGAAACAACAGGGGGACCCTGTGTGCGTAGTGTAAAATCTGCAATGCAGCTAATGGAGCTAGCTGGGCCTGGTTGTAGCGCCTCCCCAGCAAATGGGATAAGCTGAGGCTGCAAGTTAGAAGCCTGTGAGTCCATCTGCAGTCCTTTTTCATGCAACAGTGAGCATTCAGCATTAGGGAGATAAAGCCCCACAGTCAGAGCACAGGATCCTCCTGTGTCTGATCCAGCAGACAGGGTCTCACAGGCAGGGCCCCCGCCATCTTCCCTCTCTCCCCCGGTACCTCCAACACCGCTGCTGCTTATCTGCTGCTCCGGAGGGTCTATCAGGGTGAGCGGTCCCGCTGCAGACTCTCTAGGGACCCTCATGCCGGCCGGCGAGGTCTCCGCTCCCTCCTGGCTGTGTGTTGTTGAAAGTCCTGAACTGCGTGGCTGGGAGGCGGGCGCTGCCATCTTGTGTCCGCTGCAGCCTCCAGGCACCCTTCCAGACCTTCTCAAATATCTTGTAATGGGATACTTCCACCGGGGGTCCAGATGGCTTGGCTGGGCGTGCAGGTCTTTTTTTCACCGGCATAGGCTCCGGTTTAGGCGGTTGTAGGGCTCATAAAGGATTGTTAATGGCCGGGGAAGCAGGAGCTCAGGATTTAGCTGCCTTCTCCTCTCATGGCCAGGACACGCCGCCCCTTTATTGTTTTTTTAAAATAAAAAACTATCACATAAAACAGGTTTTTTCCTAACCACAAAGAGTGTCAAAAATCTTTACTGCTCTGGTTTCCAGCTCTAAACTTACCCAATATTCATTTCACCACACTCCCGATGCAATTGCATCGGGCCTTTTTACTAGTAGAGAATATACCGTATATACTCGTGTATAAGCCGACCCGTGTATAAGCCGACCCCCCAACTTTTGCCCCCAAAACCTGGGAAAATCTATTGACTAGTGTATAAGCCGAGGGTAGACCCTAGCACAAGTATACAGCCCCCAGCAGTGTGGTATACACCAGTCCCAGAGGTAGATACAGCAGCCCCAGTGGTAGTATACCCGCAGCCCCAGTAGTATATACAGCCCCAGTGGTATATACAGCCCCAGTGGTAGTATAGACGCAGCCCTAGTAGTATATACAGCCCCAGTGGTAGTATATACAGACCCCGTGGTAGTATACAGGGCCCCAGCAGTATATACAGCCCCAGTGGTTTATACAGCCCCAGTGGTAGTATACAGGGCCCCAGAGGTATATACAGCCCCAGTGGTAGTATATACAGCCCCAGTGGTAGTATATACAGCCCCAGTGGTAGTATACAGGGCCCCAGCAGTATATACAGCCCCAGTGGTTTATACAGCCCCAGTGGTAGTATACAGGGCCCCAGAGGTATATACAGCCCCAGTGGTAGTATATACAGCCCCAGTGGTAGTATACAGGGCCCCAGAGGTTTATACAGCCCCAGTGGTAGTATATACAGCCCCAGTGGTAGTATACAGGGCCCCAGCAGTATATACAGCCCCAGTGGTTTATACAGCCCCAGTGGTAGTATATACAGCCCCAGTGGTAGTATACAGCCCCAGTGGTAGTATATACAGCCCCAGTGGTAGTATACAGGGCCCCAGCAGTATATACAGCCCCAGTGGTTTATACAGCCCCAGTGGTAGTATATACAGCCCCAGTGGTAGTATACAGGGCCCCAGAGGTATATACAGCCCCAGTGGTAGTATATACAGCCCCAGTGGTAGTATACAGGGCCCCAGAGGTATATACAGCCCCAGTGGTAGTATATACAGCCCCAGTGGTAGTATACAGGGCCCCAGCAGTATATACAGCCCCAGTGGTTTATACAGCCCCAGTGGTAGTATATACAGCCCCAGTGGTAGTATACAGGGCCCCAGAGGTATATAGCAGCCCCAGCGGTAGTATAAAGGCAGCCCCAGTAATGCAGGGCCCCCCCAGCGTCTCTCCGGTCACCTGTAAAGGAAACTATACTTATCACAGTGCCGCTGTCCGCGCCCGCTCGCAGCTGCCGACCGCGATCCTCCATCTTGCGTCTTCCTGTTTCCTGTGCTCGTCGCGGGCAATGACGTCATTGCCCGCGACGAGCACAGAAACAGGAAGAAGACGCAAGATGGAGGATCGCGGTCGGCAGCTGCGAGCGGGCGCGGACAGCGGGCGCGGACAGCGGCACTGTGATAAGTATAGTTTCCTTTACAGGTGACCGGAGAGACGCTGGGGGGGCCCTGCATTACTGGGGATGCGGGGGCTGCTGTATACCGATGTATACATCGGTATGTACCGATGTATACATCGGTATACAGCACTGACTCGCGTATAAGCCGAGGGGGGTACTTTTCAGCCCAATTTTTGGGCTGAAAAACTCGGCTTATACGCGAGTATATACGGTAAATGTATCACAGGAGTGTCTAATTGAGACTACTAAAAAGACCTTTTCATAAAAAAAAAAAAAATCGCAAAATGGAGATTATTCTTATCATTTTGTCATTGTCAATTTGCGGCAGCATGAAAGTATTAATCATATTTTGAATAAACATTGGGGTATTCTAAAAATGATGGCATTCTAAGCAAATTAATTCCTGAGGCACCTAATATTACATTTAGGAGGGCCCCTACACTTAAAATGTACTTGCTCCCAGTAGGTTAAAGAATATAAATGAAACCATCATTGATAAAAAAAAGTTAAACTGGGGTCATACAAGTGTGGATCAAATAAATGTTTATGTTGCCATATGATTATTGATGGGAAGAAATCCTTTGGAATTAATCTAGGAGATAGTACTTTTACCATCAATCACCATATGAACTGTCAATCTTCCTTTGTTATTTATTTGTTAAAGGGATCCTGTCACCCCCAAAACACCTCTAAACCTATTAAAAGCTGTCCCTAGAGCATATTAACACTTTCCCTACACTCCTTTTAGCTCCTAAATGCCCTTAGTCAAAGTGAAGAAAAACGTTATAATAGTACCTGATTAGTGATGATAATGAGTGACTATCTATTCATAGTCACTCATCAAGGCAGCCCCTCTTCTTCATATCACGCCTATTGTGGCGTGATCGTCATCCTAGATTCAAAATCGCGCCTCCCTGCGCGCCTCCCCACTCTCCCATAGCGTCCGTGCTTCATTGTGGGGCTGTATGACGCGATCCGCGTCATTCCCGGCACCGGGTGACGTATTTGCAGCCGCGCTGTCAGCTTCAAAATACGCACTGCGCATGCGCATGGGCATGCGCAGTGCGGGACTTGAAGCTGACAGCGCGGCGCGGCTGCAAATACGTCACCCGTCGCCGGGAATGACGCGGATCGCGTCATACAGCCCCACAATGAAGCACGGACGCTATGGGAGAGTGGGGAGGCGCGCAGGGAGGCGCGATTTTGAATCTAGGATGACGATCACGCCTGAATAGGCGTGATATGAAGAAGAGGGGCTGCCTTGATGAGTGACTATGAATAGATAGTCACTCATTATCATCACTAATCAGGTACTATTATAACGTTTTTCTTCACTTTGACTAAGGGCATTTAGGAGCTAAAAGGAGTGTAGGGAAAGTGTTAATATGCTCTAGGGACAGCTTTTAATAGGTTTAGAGGTGTTTTGGGGGTGACAGGATCCCTTTAAGCTGCAGTTGTGGCAAGCAATATGTAGGTAAGACTACACAAAAATTACAACAACGCATTTTTTCACATAGGTTTAATGTCAAAGAAGGGTTAATGACCCATGGGGTATCTAAACACTGTACAATATACCATGCTAAGAAAGTATTCTTTAAAGTCACACCTATAGATTTTGTTCATGAGTCCATTCCTGACGGAGATCGTATGCTGTCACGGAGAGAGATTTATTGGATCTATAAATTAAAAATTCTGATACCGCAAGGACTCAATTAAATACATGATTTATTCAGGTGAGGTTACATTTACCCTGAAGATTCTGGTGTCTTGACATCATTAATAGCAATTGGCTGTTTATGATGATTCCTATTCCTTCTCCTTAATGTGATCCATCAGCCATTGGAGCTTGGATGGTTGAGGGGATAAGAAGATATGTACACTAGGAGTAAGACCAAGGGAGATGATCTTGTGAGTTCTTGACCCCCAATCAACAGATTTATAAATGCCCTGCGATGTTTTTTATTTATTGATTAATTCTTGCAAAATATGGAGTTCTTTATAATATCCCATAATAATTTTTTACAACTTTCAAAGGTCAGGTGATTTCATTGTCTGTGACATGAAGATGGGACATGGTACAATATCTTGTAGTCAACATTTATATAAATGTTTTATAATGAAATATGAGGTATGACACGCTTGATTAATTGGGCTGGATATTATTATGAGTACTTGAAATGCTGATATGACCTTTATAGTGAATACAATTGATTGTATAAGACCATCTTTTCAGAGACTAAGGGCGGCTTCAGACTGCGGCAGCGTCCGGTCCGGGGCTGTCAGGAGTGACAGCCTGGAGCGGAGTTTTTCTGCATAGAATCCTGTCGGGCTGCACGGAGCTGGATCGCGCCGGGTGGTAATTAGCTGCTATCCGGCTGCCAGCTCGCCGGATGTATCCTGCAGAAGTGGGGATTTGCAGAAAAACTCCGCTCCAGGCTGTCACTCCTGACAGCCCCGGACCGGATGCTGCCGCAGTCTGAAGGCAGCCTTAAAGTAGTTCTTTGTTTTTTACATGTTAGCTATAATTTATGCAAATTGTTTTAAATTGGTATCAGGATGGGATGACGAGGGTGCAACATCATTAACATCAACTTCCTACATCTATTTATAGCCTGTCTGCTTTGTATGTCTGTAAACCTTTTTGAGGATCTCTGATGAAGTGGTCTGTAGCACCACGAAACGCGTAAGAACAATAAAGGTGTTGCCATTAACGTTCCTGCGACTCTTTGAAATCTTTAGATCTATTGAATAAACTCCAGCGCCTCTACAACCTCCTTTTCTTCCACTGCTTTAATAGTTACCATTGGGTGGAGTGCTGCAAGCCGGTTTTCTGCATAATAGTTGTTGTGACTTTCACAACAACATAAGGTTAGTGCTATTAAACTCACACATCCCGTTCACACTCGGATAAGACCCTATGTGCGCTTTCCTGCTTTCTTTCAGTTTTAACTTCTAAAATCATGGAAAACTTAGCAAGGGGACTCCAACAAGAGTCTCCATTCTTTCCAAATATTTTTCGGCACATACACGACTTAAGTGGCATCAATTGCCCCAGAGTTGCAAGCTTAAAATGGTGACTTTCATGCAGCACATTCAAAAATCCACAAGCCTTTAGTCTCCCCAGGATGACACAGGGGTAGAAAAGTCTTTGCGGATCCATGACTTTTTATCTTCGTGAACGTTAGTCTGTCTACATTGTCACTGGACAGCCGCGTGCGCTTATCCGTCAGCAGACCACCAGCAGCGCTGCAGACACGTTCAGAGAGAGCGTTGGCTGCGGGCCACGACAAAATCTCCAAGACGTGAGTGGCGAGCTCAGGCCATTTTTCCAGTTTGGAAGTCCAAAATGAGTAAGGGTCCAGTTCCACAGTCATGGCATCGATGTTCACTTGGAGATACTCTTGTACCATCCTCTCTAGGTGTTGACTATGTGTCAGACTTGTTCTCTATCTACTGGCCTTGCAAAGGATGGTCTAAAAAATTGGTGAAACAATTCATCAAAATAGCTGTTACCACCAGATACGGTGTTACTGTTACCGGTTTGAGTGATGAAACAACAATCCCGTGATTGGCAAGTTAGAACTGTGAGATTCACTATGTGCTCCACTGGTGTTTTGTTGAAAAGCTGATCTAAGATTTGGTAACAGCTTCTGCTGATACTCCTACATGCGTGCTTCCCGTTCTATGGCAGAAATTATTTCGCCAAATTTACTCTTGTACCAGGGATCTAAGAGTGTGGCATATCAGTAGTTGGCATTACTTCAAATTCTGAGAATCCAAGGGTCATGTTGCAGGTAGTGCAGCAAGAAGGTACTCATGTGTCTTGCGCATCCAGGAGGACCAAGTCCTTGTTGTGTTGGTGGCGGCGAGGTAAGAATCATGCTTCCTTCCTCTGCCCTCTCCCCCCAACCTCGCACATCAAAAATGTAATCAAGGTCTCCCTCATCTGCTGAGTCTTCCATGCCCATCGCCAGTTTGTCCTCCATTTGTTCCTCATCTCCTGCACCTTCATCAACAGCTTGGGTGCTACCATGCGTTTTCGTTAATCCTTCCCCCCACCCTCCCATGCCTGCCGCCTTGGTGCTGCCGACCATCTGGACCTTGGAGATCTTGTTATCCCTTCCGCATATGACTCCTCCTGTACTTCCTCCCCCTCCTCTTGTCCCACCACCTGACTCCGAATACCAGTTAAAATGTGCTCCAGCATGTAGATGACTGGAATAGTCATGCTGACAATGGCATCGTCAGCACTAAACATCTTCTTCGCCATTTCAAAACTGTGCAGAAGGGTGCATAGGTCCTTGATCTGAGACCACTCGAGCAGCGTGATTTGCCCCACCTCTGGATCTCGTTGGCCCAGGCTATACATCATAACGTTTTGCACCAGGGCTCATCGGTGCTGCCACAGTCGCTGCAACTTGTGCAGAGTTGAATTCCATCATGTCGGCACAACATATTTCACATCATATTTCAGCCGGTGAACTGGCAGGCCGAACGACTTCTACTTCAGTAGGTGTTTATTGAGACTTTATAATACAGGTAATACATTTAGGTAACCAAGGTAACATTACAAGAAGGGAAAACAGAAAAACAAAGCAAAGTGGTTAACACGGTCGGTTCAAAAATTCACAAAACTCCATAGTATCCGAAGTCTCCTCATCCTTATGTCCAAGATCCAAGTAGGACCACATGCATTAAGGCTCCAAGGTGCAGATCCACTCTCAGTCTCTGAGCTACTCCTTTCCTGGGTCATCCTGCCAACGTCGACAGGATACCTGACTATTACCATTGTCCAGCCAAGGCCTTTTGGAGGAATAGTAGGAGTAAGAGGTAGACTTAGCTAACCGACCAGAGAGTAGGGTTTCTGAGTAACATGCTCGGACTACATGACAAAATACAGAATGGGGAGGGGAGGGAAGAGTGAGGAGGGCGAGACAAAGGACAAGGGGAGGAAAGGAGAGTAGAAGAAAAGGAGAGGAGAGGAAGGGAAGAAAGGAAGAACCTCCTGGTGATCAGGTGCGAGGGGCCAGATGATCAGAAGGGGATCTGGAGAGCCAGGGGGTGAGCCACCCAGCATCACCAAGCCTCAGCCACATACCTATTGGATTTAACCTCCATTGCCCAATAGTACTCGTGACAAAATATCGAGTTCAGTTTGTCAACGAGTTCCTTCATGGTCGGAGGGGTCGGATCCTTCCATTTTATGGCTATACAAATCCTGGCTGCTGTCAGGACAAAGGTGAAGAGAAGGTGGGGGACTGGGGGGAGGGTCTCCACTCGTATGTGGAGGACAGCGATTTGGGGGGAAAGTGGACCCCCGATCCCCGTGAGGGTATCCAGCAGTCCTTCTACCAGCAGCCAAAAAGGAGCCAGTCCCCGGCAACCCCACCACATATGGGCCAGGTCACCCTTACATGCACACTGCCTCCAACACAGGGGGGAGGTACCCCGTTTGAATTTTGCTAACTTGGACGGTGAAGTGTACCAACTGAGATGCACCTTCTTCAAAAGCTCTATAAGGGGGGAAACAGGAGAGCAGGGCAGGACAGACAGGTGCTGGTAGTGGGGGACTCAATTATTAGGGGAACAGATAGGACAATCTGTCACAAAGACAGGGATCGTCGAACAGTGTGCTGCCTACCTGGCGCTCGAGTCCAGCACATCGCTGATCGGATTGACAAATTACTGGGAGGGGCTGGTGAGGACCCAGCGGTCATGGTGCACATTGGCACAAATTACAAAGTTAGAGGTAGGTGGAAGGTCCTTAAAGAAGATTTCAGGGAATTAGGCTGCAAGCTTAAGGCAAGGACCTCCAAGGTAGTATTCTCTGAAATACTGCCTGTACCACGCGCCACACCAGAGAGGCAATGGAAGATTAAGGAGATAAATAAGTGGCTCAGGAATTGGTGTGAGAAGGAGGGGTTTGGGTTCCTGGAGAACTGGGCCGACGTCTCTGTTGGCTACAGGTTCTATGCTAGGGACGGGCTGCACCTCAATGGGGAGGGTGCAGCTGTGCTGGGGGAGAAAATGGCTAGAAGGTTGGAGGAGTGTTTAAACTAGGGATTGGGGGGGGGAGGGTATTCATTGTACAGGAGGGGATGATAGTATAAATAGTAACCTGGGCACAAGTAATAAAATTGGGGTGGCATGGGGGGTGGGGTTAGAACAGTCAAGATAGTAGGAAGGAATAGAGGTAAAGAGGGATGCATAAAGTGCATGTACACTAATGCCAGAAGCCTCACCAACAAAATGGAGGAATTAGAATTGATTTTGTTGGAAAATAATTATGACATAGTGGGGGTATCGGAGACATGGCTGGATGAGAGCCATGACTGGGCTGTTAATTTATAGGGCTATAGTCTGTTCAGAAATGACCGTACAAATAAGCGAGGGGGAGGTGTATGTTTATACGTAAAATCATCCTTAAAACCCATCCTGCGTGATAATATAGGTGAATCTAATGGAAATGTAGAGTCTCTGTGGGTGGAGATAAGGGGAGGGGGAAAAAATAATAAATTACTGATAAGGGTTTGTTATAAGTCCCCAACAATAATGGAAGTGGAGGAGAATATCCTCATAAAGCAAATAGATGAAGCAGCGACTCAGGGAGAAGTCATTATTATGGGGGACTTCAACTACCCTGAAATACATTGGGGAACAGAAACCTAGTTCTAGCAAAGGTAATAGGTTTTTTTTTTTTTTTTAAACATTACATTTTTATTGAAAGATTAAGAATCTACAAACAACAAAAAATTACAATGGATTGAAAAATACGTATGGTATTGAGAGAGAGATCCTATCACCCAACCTTTCATGGGAGAAGGGTCTGTAAGTATACAATCCAATTATCAATTAACTTTTAAACAAAAAGAATAGAAAAAAGAGAGATAGAGATTAGAGAAGAAAGAAAGATAAAGTACTAACTCCGTAGAGTAAAGGGGGGGGGGGAAGGATATGGAAGGAATGTGTCCACCAGCAGGGTCCGTCACACAACACCACCCGAGTTTATGAGGGATGGGGGGGAAATGGGAGGGGAGGCACCCCAGACCAACCACACCGAGCACGAGAAGCCACACTGAGCATGAAAAGGGGATGGGGATGGGGAGGTGAGCGCACATACTAGAAAACAATCAGGACAATTGGATAAAATGTAGGAGATAATTGGATCAACTATGGTTAGCTCAGGAGTAATATGATACGGAGGTATCCGGTCCTGAGCACGTCAGGAACCTATGTCATGGCGTAACTGGTTCGGCGCAGCACAGCAGGGACCGAGGTCGCCCTGGGATGCGAGGCCCAGATCTCCCACCTGTTCTGAACCGAGAGTCTAGTAGGTCTGTCTAGGGCCAGGAAATATTCCTGGTGGAATATCCAGTTGATTTTTTGAATCAGTTCAGAGAGAGTGGGAGGAGAATGATTCTTCCATTTTGCTGCCAGTCTGGCCGCCGTGAGGATGTATGAAACAATCCCTCGCAGAGGAAGAGGGACGTTCTGCAGGCCTATATTGAGCACCGCCAGTTGTGCAGGCAGCTCCTGACGTATCCCCGTCACCGACTGCACCAGACCAGAAACCAGAGACCAAAAAGGGCGTATATTAGGACAGAGCCACCACATGTGCGCCAAAGTCCCCCGTTCCCCGCACTGTCTGCAACAGAGCGAAGATTGGGTTTTATGAAATTTGGAGAGACGAGTGGGGGGGAGGTACCACCGGAGATGGATTTTCTTAAGGTTTTTCAGGTGGTTCACACACCTGCTAGTTCTAGCTGCCTCCGCCGATGCCTCATGCCAGTCCTCTACGGATGAGGAAGACGCAAGATCTCTCTCCCAAATATTCATGTATGAGAGTTTATTGTGGTGAGGTGCGGATAGAAGAGCCTTATAGATAGTTGCCATAATCTTTCTCCTAAGAGGGTCAGTCTGTAGTAGCCGGGGCATCAGCGGAGGGTCCCCCCCCACACTCCTAAAATGTAAAAATTTGCTCATACGAATGAGATGTTCAAGACTAAAATATTGGAGGAATGTGGAGGAGCATGTAGGGTGGGCTCCGCAAAATGCCTCGAAAGACAAAAACTGTCCCCTTTCTATAAAGTCATCAAGGGAATTTACCCCAGCCGCCTCCCAAATTCCCGTCTGAAGCGAGGGGAGCAGAAGGCGGAGGGAGGAAGTTGTAATATGCGTCAGAAGGAACCTTGTCCAAGGACGCGGGATATCGCGCCAGTCCGTACTGTGTCCAAGCAGCTGGCCCGCCCAACCGGATGGAGAGATTCAGCCACCAGTATGTCCCTCAAGGAACCGTTCTCCAAGAGGGTGGACGCTATAGAGACCCACCTGAGGTGTGTCGGCTTCAGCCACCAGGACCTGGCCTCCTCCAACACAATAGCCCTATGGTATTCCTGAAGCCTGGGAAGGCCCATCCCCCCCGAGTGCAAAGGAAGATACATGATTTCCCGTGCAACTCGAGGGGTCCTACCCGCCCACACATATTTGTTCAATGCCGCTTGCATTTTTATCATTATACCTCTAGGCACTCTCAAAGGGATACATCTAAATATTTAGATTCGCTTTGGCAAAACCATCATTTTCAGAGCGTGTAGTCTCGCAATCCATGATAGGGTGGGACGGTCTAGGGCATCTGTATTAGTGACTATCTTGGAAAACAACTTGTTATAGTTTGCTTTAATAAGTTGGGATGAAGGGGCCAAAGTAATGCCAAGGTAAGCAATTCCCCTCTTGCCCAGCGGAAAGGCAGGAGACTCGAAAGAGTCGAAATCTCTGCCTCCGAGAGGCCCAGAGGGAGAATCTCTGATTTGGAGGCGTTTAATTTATAGTACGAAACCCGAGCATAGTCAGCCAGCACGTCCAAAACCGCAGGAAGGGAGATGAGGGCATCGGTGCAGGTTATAAGAACATCGTCTGCATACAGGCCTATAGTGTGGACACCATCCCCAACTCGGATTCCCTTTATCAACAGATTCGTCCTTATCTTTTCAGCCAAAGGTTCGATCGCCAGGGCAAATATCACCGGGAAAGGGGCATCCCTGGCTGGTGCCATTTGTGATCTGGAATACAGACGAGAAGAACCCCGAGGCCAGAACTCTGGCATTGGGGAACGAATACAAGGAGAGGATGGCCGAGAGGAAGGGGCCCACGAAACCAAAATGCCGTAGTACCGCCTCTAAGTAACCCCAATGCACCCTGTCAAACGCCTTCTCTGCATCCAGCGACAGGAATGCATCAGGGGTACCCCTCATCTCCAGGATCTTGCTCAAATTGATCATTCTCCTTGTTCCATCCTTCGCCTGTCTCCCAGCCACAAAGCCCACCTGATCTGGGTTCACCAGGGATGGAACTACCTCCATCAGCCGGGACGCCAGAATTTTGGCAAAGATTTTAAGATCACAATTTAATAGTGATATAGGCCTGTAGTTTTCAGGGACATTGGGTGGCTTTCCCGGCTTGGGGATGGTGATTATAGTAGCCTGTAAATTTAGAGGGGCGATAGAACCCAACTCCCTCCACTGATGGAACACCCTCAGCAGGTATGGGGCCAAAAGATTCCCAAACGTGCGGAGATATTCGTTTGGGAGGCCATCAGGACCAGGGGCTGAGTGTAGTTTAGAAGACTTAATCGCCCCGAGGACCTCTGAGTGTGTGAAAGGGAGGTTTAACCTCGCCATATCTGATTCTGAGACTGATGGGAGGTCCAAGTCCCTAAGAAAGTCTTCAATAACGGAGGGAGAGGGTTGTGGAGTGGACTGATCGTCTTTCAGATTATATAATTTGGAATAAAATTGCTGAAAAAGGGCTGCTATTTCTGTGGGGTTCCGCACTATACGACCGTCCTTTGCTTTGAGTTTTTTAATCAATGAACGAGTTTCTCTTTTTTTAAGACGTTTAGCCAATAATGCACCTGCCTTGTCCCCTGACTCATAGAAAGTCAGCTTTGAGCGTCGTAAGGCTCGCTCATATTGGGACAGAAGGAGGGCACGTAGTTTTAATCTAACCTCCGCCAACTGAGTAAAACAAACGGGGTTAGGGGACTTTTTGTTAAGGGACTCCAATACAAACAACTGTTTGAGTAGAGCCTCTCTTTCCCTTTCTCTTGCCCTCTTGAGCTGCGAGGACTTTTGAAGGAAGAGACCTCTGACATATGCCTTATGGGCATTCCAAAGTGTCTCTTCCGTGACTTCACCATTATCATTGTGCTGATAATATTCAGCCAAAAGGGAGGAGATCTCATCAATCAGATTCTGGTCTGCCAGTAAAGCCGGGTTTAGTCTCCAAGAAGCTGGGGGAGGGGGTCTCGACCCCAATTGTAGATCAAGGGACACCGGGGCATGATCAGACCACGTGATTAGGCCCATGTCGGCACCGACACAGGCTGACAGAGTCTCATCAGAGACCAAGAAGTAGTCTAGTCTAGAATATGACCCGTGACGGTGCGAGAAGAAGGAGTAATCTCTTTCCGTGGTATAAATATAACGCCAGGGGTCATGCATGCGATGCTCCCTAAGTATGGGCCCTGACTCTTTAGCTCGCCCCGATGACCCTCGAGAGCAATCCAGAGATCGGTCAGGGACCAAGTTGAAGTCCCCACAAATAACCCTATGTCCACCTCTCTGTGAAGATATTCTGTCCAGCAAGGAGCGGAGAAACCTGATCTGTCCCTCATTAGGGGCATATAGAGAGACCAGCGTTAAAGGAGTCCCTGCCACCGTGCAGGAGAGGATAACAAACCGCCCCGAGGGGTCCGAGTAAGACTCCAGCAACGAAAATTCCACCGAATGCTTCACATATATGCACACACCCGGCCTTTTACCTGAAGCGTTAGCATGAAATGCCAGTGGGTAATCTTTGTGGGCTAACCTGTGGGCGTCCCCTCGCAGGAGATGCGTCTCCTGCAAGCATAACACATCCGCCCTCAGTTTTTTCACATCTCTCCAAAGGAGTGAGCGTTTGAAGGGGGAATTTAGCCCCCGGACATTAAAAGAAACAATTCTCATGGAGGATGGATAAGACTATGGATGTATCCAAGTAGAGCATAGCAACGGACCCGCCGGGGGACAACATCAAGAGGGTAGAAATTGTAGAGGAACTGAGGGATGGAGTGACATAAGAAAGGGGGGAGAGATAAGAAGGAGGAGGGAGGACGGGAAGGAGTCAAAGAAGAGCTTACATGGGGGGGATCAGTAGATCAAGAAAAAGTAGGAAAAAACGAAGAGCAGAGAAAAAAGATAACATGCATGGAAACAAGTGTAAGAAAATGAGCCCCCATAGGGCTTCTACGCCTAACGGGGGGAGAATAAGGAGGGCTGAGACACCCTCCTAAGTTCCAGAACCACGAGGTGTAGAAAAAAAAAATAGGCACCCTGCAGTCCCTCAACCGGGCTGCAGAGCAGTTCTGGAATGAAACCTCCTCGGCGGAGAAAAAGAGAAAAAGGTTCCCACCGAGATCAGCTCAGTCGTCTCAAATAGAGTTCCCAAAAGTACCCCAAGGTGGGTCTTATTAAAGTGAAGTCCAATGTTCAGCTGTTTATGCTTGAGCCAGAGGGAGATGAGCCCGACTTATCCCGCCTCGGCGAACGAGGGGAAGTCTCCTCCGATGCCGGGGTTAAGCGCCATTGTTTCATAGTAACGAAACTTCAGTCTCACAGGGGTTCCCCAACTGTAGGTGATTCCTTTGTCCCTGAGCACCTTGCAATAAGGGGCAAACTCCCTTCTGCAAGCTAGGGTTCCTGGTGAGAGATCTGGGAAAGTCTTTATAGATTCATATGGAGACGGTGGTGCGCCCATCTGTCGTACAGGTCGCATAATCAAGTCTCTGGTCTTAATGGAGGCAAAAGAAGCTAGAATGTCTCTGGGGAGATCTTTGTTAATGTGGGGGGGTTTGGCGGTTCGGAAAATCTTTGTAATTTCCATATCAGATTGAGGACAGTCCGGGAGAAGTTTCCCCAAAAACTCCAGCAGCACCTCTCCTAGGTTTTCTCCTCCCTCAGACTCCGGAAATCCTCTAAATCGAATATTGTTTTGTCTGGATTTATCATCTAGGACCCACATTTTAAGTTTGAGTAGTTTCATTTCACCAGCCATGGTTGAGTGGTCATGTGCTAGGGCATTGTGAGCTGTGGCATATTCAGCCATTTTTTCCTCTATATGGAGAGTTCGCTCTCCCAGAGCAGACAGGTCATCTCTGATTTCCCTTAGTAATCCCCTCACATCATCTTTTATGGATTGCCTCATCGTGTCCATAAAGTCCGTAAGGAAGCCTTGAGTTACCAGAGAGTCTCTCGCGCGTCGTGAGTTTTCACCACTGACATATGGGGGGACTGAGGTTTGTCTGCAGGGGACGAGGAGCGTGGGGAGGACCGCGGCATGGCAGAAGACGCAGGCTGCTTATCTGGCGGGAAGAAGTCCGTTACCTTGGACGTATCTCCGCGTCTGCGGGAGGGACCCCTGCGCATCTCCGTGACCTCAAATGTTCAGGTAAGGCAAATGCAATGATCAGACAGCTGATTTGGACTGTAGAGTGCCGCTTTCCCCGGAGCACGAGAGGGAGCTCAGGGACTTGCGACCAGCGCCATAGGCTTCCAAGTCATATCCCCCGTTTGGTTGCCTTCTATAGGGAGAGCATGTTGTGCTTTGTCATAGGGTTGAAACTGATTTTTTGGTAAAACCTTCAAATGGTCATTAGATGGCGCATCCAGGCTGTATTAAATCTTACTTGGACGTGTAGAGAGATAGTTAAGCGTGATGGGTCTAACTGGTCACCAGGTGTCAGTACTAGGCTTTGCACGTATACCATTAGGCAGTGACTCTATATGACCACTAGGTGTCACCACAATCCTGTAGATTGTGCATATAATGAAACTTAAAATTGCTGAGCACACACAGTATAAGGGGTACAATAGAGCCTATGACAGTAGGATCTGATTTGCATGGGAAGTGGCTCCTGACACAAGGGCAGCAATTTGTCTGTAGGCTGCAGATAGGTTTTGGTATAGTGTGAGCCAGTAGTCTCTGAGGGTAAATAAATCCTGTGAGGGGCCGCTTATATCAATTCCTCTTTCAGACACCACAGCTGGATGCCCCACAGAACAATGTCTCTCAGCTACAGGCAGTCTACTGTGATCTAAGTGTGCCCCAGGGCTCCCAGACAGACACTCACTTGCCCAGCTATGTCGTTCAGTCACTGTAGCTCCGCAGGTGGGAGCCGAAGCCAGGCACACTCCTCCTCACTCACTCTCCTCCGGACGCCGATGTGCTCCCCGTCGCCTCCAGTAATCATACGGCCCAATAGAGGCACTAGTGTCTAGTGAGTGGTGTACGGGCAGGCGTCGGAATCAAAGATCCGCCGGCGGGACACGTGCCTCTCACTGATGGCGGGAAGATGCCGTACCTGTTGTGTCGGCGTGGCTCTCCTCTACCGCGGTCCCACCACTGCTCCTCTCTCCTTCCCTCAGGGACAGGAGCGGTGAAAAGGCACCTCAGGCACCACGGCCGTGTTCGCCAGGGGGCCAGGCAGGTCTCAGGCGCGGTGCGCAGCCCAGTCCAGCATAGAGGGGGGGGGGGCAAACAGATCCGTACCGAGGGCTCCTCAAGGGACCAGGACTCTCAATATCGGGTCTCTAGCAGTCTACTCTGTCAGGGGGACCCTGCAAGTTCCAGTTCAGGCTGCTGCCTAGTACCCGAGAGGCAGGATGCTTCGGATCTCGTTAGGCAATGCGGAGCTCCCTGATGTACGTCTGTCCTAGTCGGCGGCAATCTTGGAACCCAGGTAATAGGTTTTTGACAACTATGAGAGACAATTACCTTTCACAACTGGTTCAGGACCCAACAAGAAGGGGGGCACTGCTGGACATAATATTAACCAATAGGCCAGACCGCATATCAAATATACGAGTTGGAGATCACTTGGGTAATAGTGATCATAAAATAATAAGTTTTCAAGTATCCTTTAATAAGATGTGTAGTAGAGGGGCTACAAGGACACTAGACTTCAAGAAGGCAAATTTCCAACGGTTGAGAGATGATCTTAGTGCAATAAACTGGGACGATATCCTGAGACATAAAAGCACACAAAGCAAGTGGGAGACGTTTATTAGCATCCTGAATAGGGCCTGTGCACAATATATACCCTATGGGAATAAGCATGCTAGAAATAGGAGGAAACCCCTATGGCTAAATAAGGCTGTAAGGGGCGCAATAAATGACAAAAAGAAAGCATTTAGGGATTTAAAGCAAGTAGGTAGTGATGAGGCATTAAATAAATACAGAAAATTAAATAACATTTGTAAAAAGCAAATCAAGGCAGCAAAGATTGAGACAGAGAGACTCATTGCCAGAGAAAGTAAAAATAATCCCCAAATATTTTTTGACTACCGTATATACTCGCGTATAAGCCGAGTTTTTCAGCCCAAAAATTGGGCTGAAAAGTCCCCCCTCGGCTTATACGCGAGTCAATACGGTCCCCCTCAAAGTTTTGCGCCCCCACCTAACTTGCTGGGCCCCCCCGCACGCAGCACTGCGCTCATACATTACCTGTCTAGCAGCTGTCACCCTCCGGTGGCGGATCCCGGCTCCCGGCTCCGGCTTCCATCTTCTTCTCTGTCTTCCTGCTTGTCACGTGACCGGCCGGCATCGCGAGGACGTCATCGCGATGAGCCCCAGCCACAAAGCAGGAAGACAGAGAAGAAGATGGAAGCCGGAGCCGGGAGCCGCGATCCGCCACCGAGAGGTGACAGCTGCTAGACAGGTAATGTATGAGCGCAGCGCTGCATGCGGGGGGCCCAGCAAGTTAGGTGGGGGCGCAAAACTATGAGGGGGGCCCTGCTGGGGCCCTATATACTACCACTGGGGCTGTATGTATACTACCACTGGGGCTGTATATACTACTGGGGCTGCTGGATACTACTACTGGGGCTGCTGGGGATGCTATATACTACCACTGGGGCTGCTATATACTACCACTGGGGCTGTCTATACCACTGGGGCTGTATATTCTACTGGGGCTGCTGGGGATGCTATATACTACCACTGGGGCTGCTATATACTGCCACTGGGGCTGTCTATACCACTGGGGCTGTATGTATACTACCACTGGGGCTGTATATACTACTGGGGCTGCTGGGGATGCTATATACTACCACTGGGGCTGCTATATACTACCACTGGGGCTGTATATACCACTGGGGCTGTATGTATACTACCACTGGGGCTGCTGTATACTACCACTGGGGCTGCTGCTGTATATACCACTGGGGCTGCTGTATACTACCACTGGGGCTGTATACTACCACTGGGGCTGTATATACTACCACTGGGGCTGTATATACTACCACTGGGGCTGTATATACTACTGGGACTGCTGGATACTACCACTGGGGCTGTATATACTACTGGGCTGCTGGATACTACCACTGGGGCTGTATATACCTCTGGGGCTGTATATACTACTGGGGCTGCGTGTATACTACCACGGGGGCTGTATATACCACTGGGGCTGCTGTATACTACCACTGGGGCTGTATATACCTCTGGGGCTGCGTGTATATTACCACTGGGGCTGTATATACCTCTGGGGCTGCGTGTATATTACCACTGGGGCTGTATATACTACTGGGGCTGCGTGTATACTACCACTGGGGCTGTATATACTACTGGGGCTGCGTGTATACTACCACTGGGGCTGCTGCTGTATACTACCACTGGGGCTGCTGTATATACCTCTGGGCTGCTGTATATACCTCTGGGGCTGCTGTATACTACCACTGGGGCTGCTGCTGTATATACCACTGGGGCTGCTGCTGTAACACTGCTGGGGCCTGTATATACCACTGGGAGGCTGCTGTATACCACACTGCTGGGGGCTGTATACCTGTGCTGGGGTCCACCCTCGGCTTATACACGAGTCAATAGATTTTCCCAAGTTTTGGGGGCAAAAGTAGGGGGTCGGCTTATACACGGGTCGGCTTATACACGAGTATATACGGTACATAAATAGTAAGAAACTAAAAAATGATTGTGTCGGCCCCTTTAAAAATAATCTGGGTAAAATGGTGGATGAGGATGAGGAAAAAGCCAATATGCTAAATGACTTTTTTTCAACAGTATTTACACAAGAAAATCCCATGACAGACAATATGATCAGTGATAACAAAAACTGTCAATTAAATGTCACCTGCTTAACCCAGCAGGAAGTGCGGCATCGTCTAAAAATCACTAAAATTGACAAATCCCCGGGCCCGGATGGGATACACCCCAGAGTGCTGCAGGAATTAAGTACTGTCATAGATAGACCATTATTTTTAATCTTTAAAGATTCCATAATAACAGGGTCTGTACCACAGTACTGGCGTATAGCAAATGTGGTGCCAATATTCAAAAAGGGAACAAAAACTGAACTTGGAAATTATAGGCCAGTAAGCATAACCTCTACTGTGGGTAAAATCCTAGAGGATTTTCTAAGAGATGCTATACTGGAGTATCTGAAGAAAAATAACCTCATGATCCAATATCAACATGGTTTTACGAGGGACCGTTCCTGTCAAACTAATCTGATAAGCTTCTATGAAGAAGTAAGTTCTGGACTGGACCAAAGAAATGCAGTGGATGTGGTGTATATGGACTTTACAAAAGCTTTTGATACGGTGCCACACAAAAGGTTGATACATAAAATGAGAGCAATGGGGATAGGGGAAAATATGTGTAAGTGGGTTAAAAACTGGCTTAGCGATAGGAAACAAAGGGTGGTCATTAATGGAACACACTCAGAATGGGTCACAGTTAACAGTGGGGTACCACAGGGGTCAGTGTTGGGCCCGCTTCTTTTTTAATATATTTATTAATGACCTTGTAGGGGCACACAGAGTAGAATCTCAATATTTGCAGATGACACTAAACTCTACAGGGTAATCAATACAGAGGGGACAAATTTATATTACAGGAGGATTTATGTAAACTAGAAGCTTGGGCTGATAAATGGCAAATGAGCTTTAATGGGAATAAATGTAAGGTCATGTACTTGGGCACAGGAAACAAAAGGTATAATTATGTGCTTAATTGTAAAACACTGGGCAAAACTGTCACTGAAAAAGACCTGGGTGTATGGGTAGATGACAAACTCACATTTAGTGGCCAGTGTCAGGCAGCTGCTGCAAAGGCAAATAAAATAATGGGATGCATTAAAAGAGGCATAGATGCTCATGAGGAGAACATAATTTTACCTCTATACAAGTCACTAGTGCGACCACATTTAGAATACTGTGTACAATTCTGGTCTCCGGTGTATAAGAAAGACATAGCTGAACTAGAGCGGGTCCAGAGAAGAGCGACCAAGGTTATTAGAGGACTGAGGGGTCTGCAATACCAAGACAGGTTATTAAACTTGGGGTTATTAAGCTTGGAAAAACGAAGGCTTAGGGGTGATCTTATAATAATGTATAAATATATGGGGGGACAGTACTGAGAACTTTCTAATGATCTCTTTACTCTTAGGCCTGAGACGGGGACAAGTGGGAATCCTCTACGTCTGGAGGAAAGAAGGTTTAATCATAATCACAGACGTGGATTCTTTACTGTAAGAGCAGTGAGACTATGGAACTCTCTGCCACATGATGTTGTAATGAGTGAGTCACTACTAACATTTAAGAAGGGCCTGGATGCCTTTCTTGAAAACTATAATATTACCAGTTATATATACTAGATCCTTTGATAGGGCGTTGATCCAGGGAATTAGTCTGATTGCCATACCTGGAGTCAGGAAGGAATTTTTTCCCCCAATGTGGAGCTAGTGCTGCCACATGGTTTTTTTTTGCCTTCCTCTGGATCAACATGTTAGGCTATGGGTTGAACTAGATGGACTTAAAGTCTTCCTTCAACCTTAAAAACTATGTTACTATGTTATACAGTTAGGGCCAGAAATATTTGGACAGTGACACAAGTTTTGTTATTTTAGCTGTTTACAAAAACATGTTCAGAAATACAATTATATATATAATATGGGCTGAAAGTGCACACTCCCAGCTGCAATATGAGAGTTTCCACATCCAAATCGGAGAAAGGGTTTAGGAATCATAGCTCTGTAATGCATAGCCTCCTCTTTTTCAAGGGACCAAAAGTAATTGGACAATGGACTCTAAGGGCTGCAATTAACTCTGAAGGCGTCTCCCTCGTTAACCTGTAATCAATGAAGTAGTTAAAAGGTCAGGGGTGGATTCCAGGTGTGTGGTTTTGCATTTGGAAGCTGTTGCTGTGACCAGACAACATGCGGTCAAAGGAACTCTCAATTGAGGTGAAGCAGAACATCCTGAGGCTGAAAAAAAAGAAAAAATCCATCAGAGAGATAGCTGACATGCTTGGAGTAGCAAAATCAACAGTTGGGTACATTCTGAGAAAAAAGGAATTGACTGGTGAGCTTGGGAACTCTAACAGGCCTGGGCGTCCACGGATGACAACAGTGGTGGATGATCGCCGCATACTTTATTTGGTGAAGAAGAACCCGTTCACAACATCAACTGAAGTCCAGAACACTCTCAGTGAAGTAGGTGTATCTGTCTCTAAGTCAACAGTAAAGAGAAGACTCCATGACAGTAAATACAAAGGGTTCACATCTAGATGCAAACCATTCATCAATTCCAAAAATAGACAGGCCAGAGTTAAATTTGCTGAAAAACACCTCAAGAAGCCAGCTCAGTTCTGGAAAAGTATTCTATGGACAGATGAGACAAAGATCAACCTGTACCAGAATGATGGGAAGAAAAAAGTTTGGAGAAGAAAGGGAACGGCACATGATCCAAGGCACACCACATCCTCTGTAAAACATGGTGGAGGCAACGTGATGGCATGGGCATGCATGGCTTTCAATGGCACTGGGTCAATTGTGTTTATTGATGACATAACAGCAGACAAGAGTAGCCGGATAAATTCTGAAGTGTACCGGGATATACTTTCAGCCCAGATTCAGCCAAATGCTGCAAAGTTGATTGGACGGCGCTTCATAGTACAGATGGACAATGACCCCAAGCATACAGCCAAAGCTACCCAGGAGTTCATGAGTGCAAAAAAGTGGAACATTCTGCAATGGCCAAGTCAATCACCAGATCTTAACCCAATTGAGCATGCATTTCACTTGCTCAAATCCAGACTTAAGACGGAAAGACCCACAAACAAGCAAGACCTGAAGGCTGCGGCTGTAAAGGCCTGGCAAAGCATTAAGAAGGAGGAAACCCAGCGTTTGGTGATGTCCATGGGTTCCAGACTTAAGGCAGTGATTGCCTCCAAAGGATTCGCAACAAAATATTGAAAATAAAAATATTTTGTTTGGGTTATGTTTATTTGTCCAATTACTTTTGACCTCCTAAAATGTGGAGTGTTTGTAAAGAAATGTGTACAATTCCTACATTTTCTATCAGATATTTTTGTTCAACCCTTCAAATTAAACGTTACAATCCGCACTTGAATTCTGTTGTAGAGGTTTCATTTCAAATCCAATGTGGTGGCATGCAGAGCCCAACTCGCGAAAATTGTGTCACTGTCCAAATATTTCTGGCCCTAACTGTATGATTTATGCAGCTAGTGGCGCCCATTGTACATCGAACCGCACCCTCCCAGTCGTCAACATTCGCTGAGAAAGACAAGTCGTTCTCCCACTTCTCCCATTGCGGGAGTTTAGTCGGGACGTCGCATTCAAGTAGTCCCATATAGATGCTTGATAAGCCCTTTGTGATCTCTGGTGCAGAGAAAATGAACCGCAACAAAAGGGACACGCTTGGTGGACCTAGATCATGGTGGCATGAACCCGACCTTAGGAAGTGTGTGATCTGGTGGATCTGTAAGAAGGAATGACCAAATGAGGGATGAGCTGTCAAAAGCTCTTACAAGGTCAACAATCTGCCTGTGATAAGTAGATCACTCAAGCTCTTCAGACCACAGTCTCCCCAGTGGGACCAATTTACGTTTAGGGATGGAATCAATAGTCTTAGAGCCTTCAGAGGGACTTCGGTAGGCAAAATCTTCGACCAGCCCCTCCGCAATCCACCCCATAACCCTCAGCACGGCCCTAATTGTTTTTAGCAAGCTACTCTTCTGAACTGTTCCCAAAAATTCTGCTGCTAAGAGATCTCTCAACGATTTACCAGGTGACTCGCTCTCCTCTATGTGTAGCCCCCCGTCAGCCCTTCCCCCCCACCAGGCCTTTTCAGCTTCCAAAGTGGCTGCTTTGAGGTAGGAGACCACATCCGGGACCCCCATGCCTCCCCTAGACAAACGGAGGTGCATGGTCCCTCTCCGAATCCTTGAGCGCCCACGGGCCCAAACAAAGTCATTAATTAAGGCCTGGAGGTGAGAGAGCAACGCCGAGGGGTAGAACAAGGGAAGGCAGCGAAATAGGTAAATAATCCTCCGAACTGTCCTCTCACCTCTCCTCGTGCTCCCACTTCGACCGCCTACAGTCCGGCTTCCGACCCCTCCATTCCACCGAAACAGCCCTGACCAAAGTCACCAACGACCTACTGACCGCCAAGAACAAACACCACTACTCCATTCTGCTACTCCTTGACCTGTCTGCCGCCTTCGACACGGTTGACCACTCCCTTCTTCTCCAGATCCTGGAATCCCTTGGCATCACCCACCTTGCCCTCTCCTGGATCTCCTCATACCTAGCGCACCGGACCTTCAGCGTCTCGCACTCCCACACCTCCTCCTCACCCTACCCCCTTTCTGTCGAAGTCCCCCAAGGTTCGGTCCTGGGACCCCTACTTTTCTCCATTTACACTCTCGGCCTAGGGCAACTCATTGAGTCCCATGGCCTCCAGTACCACCTCTACGCCAACGACACCCAAATCTACCTGTCCGGCCCTGACATCACCTCCCTAGTCTCCAAAATCCCACAATGCCTTTCCGCCATCTCATCCTTCTTCTCTGCTCGCTTCCTTAAACTCAACATGGACAAAACTGAATTCATCGTCTTCCCCCCAAGAAATTCCACCCCACCTCCCAACCTATCCATCTGCATCAACGACTGTGCCCTCTCCCCAGTCCCCCAAGCCAAGTGCCTCGGCGTAATCCTTGACTCCTCCCTATCCTTCAAGCCCCACATCGAGGCCCTCACCACATCCCTCCGACTCCAGCTCAAGAACATCTCACGGATCCGCTCCTTCCTCACCCACGACACCGCTAAAACACTCATCCATGCTCTTATCATCTCCCGCCTTGACTACTGCAACCTCCTTCTCAATGGCCTCCCGGCTAACTCCCTCACACCTCTCCAGTCTATCCTCAACTCCGCTGCCCGACTCATCTACATGTCCTCCTGCTACTCCCCTGTCTCCCCGCTCTGCCAAGCCCTTCATTGGCTCCCCGTCTCCAAGAGATCCCAATTCAAAACACTAACCATGGCGTACAAAGCCATACACAACCTGGCCCCACCATACATCTCCGACCTGGTCTCCCGATACCTTCCCTCACGGAAACTCCGCTCCTCCCAAGAACTCCTCCTCTGCTCCCCCCTCATTACCTCTTCGCACAACCGAGTCCAGGACTTCTCCCGGGCATCTGCCTTACTCTGGGACTCCCTGCCCGAACACGTCAGACACTCTCCTACCCTGAGTAGCTTCAAGTGTCACCTGAAGACTCACCTGTTCCGTCAAGCCTACATCCTGCCATGAGACCCAAGCGACCGCCCCATACCTGACATTCCCCCATCCTACTGTATCCTAACCCGCCCCTCTTAGACTGTGAGCCCTCATGGACAGGGTCCCTGCCCCTCCTGTACCTGTACGTCCTAATCGCCTAGATTTAGTGTACTTGTTCTTGTCTCCCTCATCCTCATGTAAAGCGCCATGGAACCTAATGGCGCTATATAAATAAATAATAATAATAATAATCTTAGGCAGCTACATCATTCTCACTGCCTGCACCCTTGCCATCCAAGACAGGGATGAGAGCGGGTATGACTCCAGAGCTCCCCTTAGGTTCTCCAAAATGAGGGTGAGGTTATTGCGTGCCAAGGAGGCCGATGGGCCTAGGGTAACCCCAAGGTAGGGTATACCCCCCGGACACCATTTGAAGGGATAGTCCTGGGTCAGATGCTCCATCTCTTCCTCCAGAACATGTACAGGAAAAATGACAGACTTCCCCGCATTCAACTTATAATAAGAGAGGTGTGTACACAATGTCAGGGATCTCATGATTCCCGGTAAGGGGAGCGAGGTTTCGCAGTGGAGATGATCACGTCGTCGGCGTAAAGGCCGATAACTAGTGATGGGTGAGTCCTAAATTACTCGGAATCGCTTGACTCTAGCGAGTCCGAGCCCGGGACTCGCTACTCGTTGCGAGTCTAGCGAGTCCAATGTTAATGAATGGGGAAGCGAGTAATAGCGAGTAGTGTGTGATTTACAAATCGCAGATGTGTCTCGGAAGCTTCAGCCTGAAGCAATCCTAGTTTTGTCAGAGACTCTGACAAAACTAGGATTGGCATTGACTTGCATTGGACTCGTTTACTGTGCAAGTAATCACTGGGAAACTCGCACAGTAAGGAGTCAGGCTGTCTGCTCTGTGCTGGGTCCTAGAGCCCGCCTGCTGCCTGATGTAGCAGAGCTGAGATTGTTCTCAGTCTGCTCATCCCTGTGCATAGACTATACATCTATATCTATGCAAAGGGATGTAGCAGAGAGGACATCGCGTTTTGGACTGCGTCAGACGGAAGAGGATTTTTTTAATTAAAGATGGAGTCCCTAATGGCTTTTTTTTTTTATTACTAATAAAAAAATTTCTCTGTGTTGTGTTTTTTTTAAAACAATTTAATAGAAATTCATGGCGGTCATGTCTAATATTGGCGTGACCGCCATAAATTTCGGGCTTAGGGCCAGCTGATAATGCAAAGCTGGCCCTAACCTCTTTATTACCCAGCGTGCCACCGCCACCAGGGCCGCTGGAAGAGCGGGGTTCAGCGCCAGAGGATGGCGCTTCAATGAACGTGCCATCTTCTGGGGCAGCCGCGGGCTGCAATTTGCAGCGGGGGTTGCCCAGAAAGCTTGGGCCTCCCTGCGCTGCGGATTCCAGCCCCCAGCTGCTTAGCTGTACCTGGCTAGACATAGAAATTGCGCGGAGCCCCGCGCATTTTTTTTAAATTATTTCATGAAATTCATGAAATAATAAAAAAAAGGGCTCCCCTATATTCTTGTGTCTGGCCAGGTGCAAATAGGCACTTGGGGGTTGGGGGCAGCCCGTCGCTGCCTGCTGAATCCGGCTGGTTCCAGAAATACAGCGAAGCCCATGTAATTTTTTTTCTGTAAAATCAATAAAACAATCCTAGAAAAGGGACTGCATCTTTTTTAACCCCTTGCCCATGGTCCAGGGGTTAATAAAGATGCAGTCCCTTTTATTTACATTGTTTTATGGATTTGTTAGAAAAAAATTTCACGTGGACTTCGCCGTATTTATGGAACCAGCCGGATCCAGCAGGCAGCGACAGGCTGCCCCCAACCCCCAGGTGCCTATTTGTACCTGGCCGGACACATGAATATAGGGGAGCCCTTTTTTTTTATTATTTCATGAATTTCATGAAGTAATAAAAAAAAAATGCGTGGGGCTCCGCGCAATTTCTATGTCTAGCCAGGTACAGCTAAGCAGCTGGGGGCTGGAATCCGCAGCGCAGGGATGCCCAAGCTTTCTGGGCACCCCCCACTGCAAATTGCAGCCCGCAGCCGCCCCAGAAGATGGCGCGTTCATTGAAGCGCCATCCTCTGGCGCTGAACCCCGCTCTTCCAGCGGCCCTGGTGGCGGTGGCACGCTGGGTAATAAAGGGGTTAATACCAGCTTTGTTATACAAGCTGGTATTAAGCCCGTGATTCTTAATGTCAGGCCACGTTTGACCCAACCACTAAGAATCTCCAATAAAGGGTTAAAAAAACACAACACAGAGAAAAATTTTTATTAGAAATAAAAAAAAAAGCCATTAGGGACTCAATCTTTAATTAAAAAAATCCTCTTCCGGCCGACGTAGTCCAAAACGCGATGTCCTCTCTGCTACATCCCCTGTACATAGATATAGATGTCTATGCACAGGGAATGAGCAGACTGAGAACAATCGCAGCTCTGCTACATCATCTCTGTGAGCAGGCGGGCTCTAGGACCCTGGAGCTGCGGCAGCCTGCAGAGCAGACAGCTGGACTTGCTCGCAAAGTAACAGCAGTTACTTTGCGAGTTTCCCAGAGATTACTCGCACAGTAATCAGACCAATGCAAGTCAAAGGCAATCCTAGTTTTGTCACAGTCTCTGACAAAACTAGGATTGATATTGATTTGCATTGGACTCGTTGCTGTGCGAGTAATCGCTGGGAAACTCGCAGAGTACCGAGTCCTGCGAGTCCCTTACTACTCGCCGAGTAACGAGTCCTAGCGAGTAGATTCCCTACCGATAACATGTTTCTTGTCCCCCACTGAGATGCCCTGTATACTCGGGTCCGCCCTCAGGGACGCCACAAGAGGCTCCATGAGTAGGGCGAACACTAGAGGGGAAAGGGGGCAGGCCTGCCTTGTGCAATTAGAGATCTTGAAGACCCGAGACAGAAAACCAGCAGAGAATACTCTCTCACAAGGGTGCGAGTACAGACTCAGAACAGCCCTCAATATGGGACCCGAGAAACCGAAAGTGTGTAGCACCTCGTGGAGGTAGCCCCAGTGCACCCTGTCAAACGCTTTCTCGGCGTCGAGGGACAGGAATACACAGGGGCCCCCTCTTTTCTCTGCAATTTCAATCAAATTTAGATTCTCCTGGTGCCATCCCTGGCCTGTCTCTGCTGCACAAAACCAACCTGGTCCGGGCATACTAGCCTGGGAATCCCCTCGCTCAACCTGCACGCTAAGAGATTTGATTTAATTTTGAGGTTCGAGTTCAGGAGGGAGATCGGGCGATAGTTTTCGGGACGGTCCGGCCCCTTCCCTGGTTTAGGGATCGTTGTGATCGTGGCCTCCAGGGCGGACTCTGGAATCGAGCCCTCAGTTTGCCACACCGTAAATAAGCGGAGTAGGAAAGGTGCAAGGACCGACCCGAAGGATTTGTAGTATTCGTTAGTAAAGAAATCAGGTCCCGGGGCAGAGTTTGCCTTCAAGGACGTGATGACCGCCAGAATCTCAGGAAGAGCAAGGGGCCTATTCAGTACCTCTAGCTCCTCCGGACCAACAGACGGGAGATTCAGTCCCTCCAAGAAACTCATTATGACTTGTTCCTGTGGTTGAGGGATATCAGGGTCATTTTTCAGATTGTACAGCTGTTCATAATAAGTAGTGAATGTCTCCACAATTTTTGCCGGGTCTCTAACTACCGCTCCCCCGAGGTTTTCATGGAAGTGATCATTGACTTCGCTACCCGTTTTTTTAGTCTGCGGGCCAGCAGGGCTCCAGCCCTATCCCCCGCTGCGTAATATTTGGTTTTCAGTTTTCGAAGGCTAGATTCGTATTGGCGCAGGAGGAGTGCCCTGCCGAACGACTTCTGTAGAGATGCAAGTCGTTGAGCTGTGGGATGCAAACGGTGGAAGTGAGCACACAGCGACTGTGCCCTATGCAGAAGCCCATCTAGGCTGGGATAGTGGGCTTAAAATTGCTGGACAACCAGGTTCAAGACGTGAGCCATACAAGGCACATGTGTCACATTGCCCCGGCAAAGGGCCGCACCCAGGTATGCAGCATTGTTCTACACAGCCTTCCCTGGCTGCAGGTTCAGTGGAGACAACCATTGATGAAACTCGGTCTCCAGAGCTGACCACAACTCCTCAGCTGTGTGACTCACATTTCCCAGACATTTCAACGTAAACTCCACCTGAATGCGTTGAGCCCTGCTGCCACAATAGTAAGGAGGTGTGCAGGATTCCTTGTGCGCAGCTACAATGCGGGTGGAATTACCAGACAGGCTTTGGGAACAGGTGGAGGACCGAGACGAGGTTGAAGAGGCAGAAGCAGTGGAGGAACTTGTCACGGTGTAGTGAGAATCAGTGGCGGACCGTCACCCCCAGGGGCCCTGGTGCAGGTGAGGACCGGGGGGGGGTGCTGCTGGGAGCCGCGGGCACGGTGCTCTCCTACCTGGTGAGCCGCGCCGGGCGCTTGTAGGAGCCGGAGGGGCAGAGGAGAGGAGGGGCGGGATCAAGCAGGGGAAGCAGGAAGCTCTCTGCTTCCCTTGCCTGACCCTCCTCTCCTTTGACGGCGGCTTGCGGGGGTCAGCTGGGGGCCCCCTCCAGGCTTGAAGCCGGTCGGGGTGCACCAGCTGCACCACGGTAGTTCCGCCCCTGGTGAGAATGCTGATGAGGGAATAGCAGTTATAGGTAGGGTGACCAGGGAAGACTAGTCTGACCCTAGTCTAGGAACCCTGAATGGCCCTGATCTCGAAGGTATCTCTGAAGGTGAGAAGGTTCGGGCCTCCAGCCTCTTCTTAAAACTCCTCAACCAGCCCTGCGCTATTCCCCACCTCACCTCTCTCCACAGAACTGGGATACAGCAACTCCAAAGGAAAGGACTTCAGCAACACAAACACACAGGTCAGCACAGCACGGCTTCCAGGCATAGAGTGAGACTCCATCAGCAGCACCACCTGGTGGAAGGAAAGGCTAATTAAAGGCCAGGGGGAGGGGAGCCTAGGTGAGTCACACAGTAACCCCTCAACCAGCAGCCGAACCTCATAGTGAATGCAGTTCTGGAGCACAACACAGGAGGTCCAGGACCTTCACAACTATCAACCATGCAGCTCTTAAAGACAAACACATACACAGCAGCATCCAGCAAGGTCAGCGCCAACTAAGCGTGTGACAGAACTTCTACATACAGAGGATTGACGCACAACTTCTGGGGATGGCAAGACTTTTACATCAGCCCCTTCTCCTGCTGTCACCAAAGTTACTCAGTGCCCAGTCAGCGACATGTAACGCTCCTGTCCATGCTTACTCTTCCAAATGTCTGTGGTTAAATGCACCCTGTCGCATACAGAGTTTCTCAAGGAAGTGGTGATGTTGTGTGCGACATGCTGGTGTAGCGCAGGCACAGTTTTCTTGGAGAAGTAATGGCGACTGGGCATCTGGTACTGGGCACTGTGACGGACATAAGGTCTCAAAAATCCTCTGTGTCTACCAGCTGGAAAAGCAGCACTTCTTTAGCCAACAGCTTGCAGATGGGGAAATTCAACCTCTTAGCTTTGTCATGGCTAGGAGGAAATGGTCTTTTACTTGTCCACATCTGAGGGACCGAGGGCTGGCTGCTGTGATGAGACGGGGATGAGTAGGGTGTCCCAGACAAACTGCTGGTCTGTGAGGGAGGTGCAGGCGGAGATATTATGTTGCCTTCATCCAAAGGTGGTGCTCTCGATGTCTGACAGCGCTCAACACCAGAAGGTGTTTCCACTTCCAAAACAACTGACAACCTGTCAATCAATCTGGCTGTTGTGGGTAAAGAGGTGGAAGGTCTGCATCCAAAAGCATGTGAGACTGGTGTCCCCACAGTCACAGAGGATGAAGAAAACGCGGATGCACTTGATGGGGCAGACGGTGGTTGGCCCGACCTGCTAGAGCGCATTGTAATGCAGTGAGCTTCCCACTGTGACTTCTGCTTCATATCCATGTGACGGTTCATGCATGAAGTACTTAAACTATTGATTTTTTGGCCTCTAGATTTTGGTGACAAATCTTACAGATAACATGAGTTGGGTCATCCTTTGTGATGTCAAAAAAGGCCCAGGCTAGGCAAGGCTTAGAGCCCATGCGATCTGCAGAGCCACCACGACTTCTGCTCAGAGGCAGAGTTGTGGCTGAGGATGCAGTTGTTGACGTGCTTCCAGAACTCTGTCTCTGTCCAGGAAGACACAACCTAACCTCGTTGTCACTAGCATCCTCCTCCACCTCCTCTGCTGACCTCATTGACTGGCTGACTGTGGGTTGAAAGTAGGATCTCCAACCTCATCATCACCCTGTGTGCTCTCATACCCGTCATCCACAGAGTCAACTTCTTCCTGCCCTGACCAAAAAGTCAAGTTGTCGTTCCAATCAGGTATCTCAGTCTCATCAGCATCTTTCTCATTGTCTCCACCAACAGGAGTTAAAGTTTGGGAATGGGGGTCTACATTATGCTCAGAACCTTCTTCATCTGGGCCTGGATCCGACTCACAAAGCTTCTGGGCATCAGTGCAGATCATTTCCTCGTCTTGACTCACAGAAGCTTTGGAGCAGACCTCTGATTCCCAGGCTATAGTATGAGTGAACAGCTCTGCAGACTCAACCATCTGTTTTACCCCATACTCAGTAGGGCGGCTGGAGACTTGGGAGCTGTGAGGAAGCAAGTGCGATTGGGGTGACATCTCTGAGGACTGGAGTATTTGTGATGTTGAAGTTGAGGTGGAGGAGAGCCCATCTGCTCTTTTTGTGCCTCTTCTACAATTGAGATATATACAACAAAATACTCCACCTAGACATTGTGTATAATATACAGACCCAACTTAGCCTTGTATATTCGTCATGGTGTAAGTGCTGGACTTCAATAGAGAACTACCGGTATGCCAGGCAACTGCACCACTAATAATATAAAGAATATTTGTTCAAACCCTGTGCTACACAAACTAAAGTAGATGCAACAATAAAAGAACCAAATATGTGTTAAACAGCACCATGGGCGTATATAGCAATATAACAGGGACTGAGACACTACAACGGGGTGATTTGTGAAAAAATTACAAATATCAAGGTTATTCAGTACACTTACATATGCAAAGCACCAACACAGACATTTAAAATCAATTAAAAACCTCCACATGAGGTTGTGGGTATGCTCCCTATAAGCTAAGGCAACAGGATGGACCACCTAACGAAAAAGTGCTATGATATTAATACATGTACCAATGTACCACTATCTATACATACACAATACTACCTATTGTTCACATACGGTTACAAATCACTTATTTTTACACATAAATGGCATAATCAGAACCCATATGGTCACAAATAGAGACACAGAAGTGGCACACAAGATATGGCAAGTATATATGGACAAAGCACCAAAATTGTTAATATCACCTCGCTCCAGTATATGGAGCTATCCACATATGCATTGGTGGTAGTACCAGACAGGCTATAGGGAGACACAGAATGGAATGCCCCACGCGTTACGCCAGACACTGGCTTCCTCAGGGGTATTGGAGCAATTGCAAAAAATCATCTATATATGCAAGTGCAGCTATCAGTATTAATTATAGACACATGTGAAAGTATACCCACATAAAGCGATCATACCAAATGGAGCTCCCCCATCTACTCACCCACAGCTGTGCATATGATGATTACCCCATTCCAGGAGGTCAAAAGATCATAGAAGCGCAGAGCACAGTGAATACTGTGCATCTCCATGGAGTTCGCATGGCCAGGACGCTGGCGCATGCGCAGAACAGTGCGTTCTGGGGCTGGAACGCAAACCGGAAGTCGAATTGCCGAAACCAGAAGTGACGTGCGGGAGCACTGCGCGTCACTATGGAGACGAGTGTGAAGCTGTAAGCTTCACTCTGGACACAAATAACAGTGTGTGAAGCGTGCTGAAAGCTTCCAAACACTGTAAAGCCCGGTTTAGGTGGCATGGGGAGCAGATTTAAAGGGGATCAAGTATAAATATAGAGGTGGGCACATTAACACAGATGTGAACATATAAACCACTCCTACTGTAGTGCAAAGTACCTAAGATACTATGTTCTCCGAACACGGAGTGCTATAAGTACAAAACCTATTAAAAAAGGGTATATATAGCACAGCGCTATATCTGAAGGTGGAGAAAACAACAAAAGAAGGCAATCATGGAATACAGATGTATATGGACTGATGTCACCCAAAAGTACATCTGGAGAAAGTTGTGGCCACAACTAAGGAACAGGTGCAGAGCTGCACAGATGGAAATAGATTTATCACACAAATGAGACATGAGACTTGCGCAAATTTCTACCCATTATTCAGGGCCGCACCGTCCATTGGACAGTGTGAGCCCTGTCATTCATGCGGCAGGAGGCAGGGGGAGCGGCTGTGCAGGAGGGGTGGCTCCTTATGCACACAGCGCGTCCCCCTGTCATGGCGGCGGCGGCTCAGGGCAGGTAAGAGCCGCCGAGCGGCGACCCGCTGGAGCCCAGCTCAGGGGGCGGCGGTGCTTGGCTCGGGCAGCACCCCACCCCCCGGTCCTCAGACGCCCGCTGCTGAAGGGGCGGCGGTGCTGGGCTCTGCCAGCACCCCCCTCGGGGCATCAGCATGCGGCTCAGGCGGCATTGGGTCTTGGTGCACCCCTGCCATTATTGTTTATAGAAACCTGTAAATAAAAGGTTCTCATTTATACCCAAACAAGAGACACAATTAAGGTTAAAGATCCATCTAGATTCTGCACGTAACAAGGGAAGTGATGCATTTCCACCACGAATATTCCCCCTGATTTGCTGCAGACCAACCACGTAGGTGCCACGTATCCTACTATTGTGTTTGTCCTTGCAATGTGATGCTACTGTGGAAATTGTTTTGCCTCTCTTGAGATGTTCTTCAGCCAGTGCAATGTTGGAAAAATGCTGTTGCAACCCTTTTTCGCAGTTCCTGCGTGGTTTGCCCCACATAATGAAGATTACATGGGCATGTAATAACATATACCACGTTAGTTGTACGGCAGTTTATATATTGGTGCAAATCATATATCCATCCGTTTGCTTGGTTCGTGAATGTTGTCATTGCTGCCATAAATTGGCAGATGTTGCAATTTCCACAGGCATAGGAACCCTTAAGAGTAACACCAGTCCCAAGTTTCGTTGATGGTCGAGTGAAATGACTCCTGGTTAGGGCATCTCACAAATTTCTTGCTCTTCTTGCCGTTAGTAGAGGTCTGTCTGAAACAAGAGAATGGATTTTAATGTCTGATGTTAAAATGCTCCAGTTCTTTTTCAGTATTGCCCACACATCACCCCATTGGCTGTTATATGTTGTAATTAATCGTGGGTCCGAATGTTCTTTTCCGGCTCTCATTTTAGGTTTGAGAAGGGCTTTCCTCTCTTGACACCGTGCATGATTAAAGGCACGACCTATCGTGCTCTTTGGGTATCCCCTGTCACGAAATCTGGCACTAAGGTCAGCCGCTTGACTGATGAAATCAGTGTCAGAGCTACAGTTCCTTCTGACTCTTAAGAACTGGCCTTTGGGTATGCCCTTTTTGAGATGGTCTGGGTGGAAGCTATCGTAGCGGAGCAAGCTATTAGTAGCCGTTACCTTTCTATGTAGACTTGTTCCAATCTTTCCATCTTCTAAGTACAGACATACATCCAAAAAGTCCAAAGTTGTGGTAGATATGTTCCAAGTTAAGCGAATGTTCAAATCGTTGCAGTTCAAAGCTGAAATGAAATCAACACATGACTCCTCGGTGCCAGCGCATAAGAAAAACACATCGTCGATGTACCGGAACCAACCACAGACAGACCCCGAGAAAAACGTTGAGGGGTAAACTTGCTCATCCTCCCGGCGCTTCCTAGGCCATCTAAATTGGGCTTCACAGTGTTTGGAAGCTTTCAGCATCCTTCACACACTGTTATTTGTGCCCAGAGTGAAGCTTACAGCTTCACACTCGTCTCCATAGTGACGCGCAGTGCTCCCGCGCGTCACTTCCGGTTTCGGCAATCCGACTTCCGGTTTGCGTTCCAGCCCCGGAACGCACTCTTCTGTGCATGCGTTAGTGTCCTGGCGATGCGAACTCCATGGAGATGCACAGTATTCACTGTGCTCTGCGCTTCTATGATCTTTTGACCTCCTGGAATGGGGTAATTATCATATGCACAGCTGTGGGTGAGTAGATGGGGGAGCTCCATTTGGTATGATCGGTTTATGTGGGTATACTTTCACATGTGTCTATAATTAATACTGATAGCTGCACTTGCATATATAGATGATTTTTTGCAATTGCTCCAATACCCCTGAGGAAGCCAGTGTCTGGCGTAACGTGTGGGGCATTCCACTCCGTGTCTCCCTATAGCCTGGCTAGTACTACCACCAATATGTGGATAGCTCCATATACTGGAGCGAGGTGATATTAACAATTTTGGTGCTTTGTCCATATATATACTTGCCATATCTTGTGTGCCACTTCTGTGTCTCTATTTGTGAACATATGGGTTCTGATAATGCCATTTATGTGTAAAAATAAGTGATTTGTAACTGTATGTGAACAATAGGTAGTATTGTGTATGTATAGATAGTGGTACATTGGTACATGTATTAATATCATAGCACTTTTTTGTTAGGTGGTCCATCCTGTTGCCTTAGCTTATAGGGAGCACACCCACAACCTCATGTGGAGGTTTCTACACGTTTTTAATTGTTTTTAAATGTCTGTGTTGGTGCTTTGCATATGTACTGAATAAACTTGATATTTGTAATTTTTTCACAAATCACCCCGTTGTAGTGTCTCAGTCCCTGTTATATTGCTATATACGCCCATGGTGCTGTTTAACACATATTTGGTTCTTTTATTGTTGCATGGACTTCAATAGAGGGCAAAATCGTCAATTAAACGTGAAATCAAAAAGAGAAAACGATCATACTGCCCAAAATATCAAAAAAGTGCAAAAACTTTATTTTAGATGTGCAGAACAATTATTACAGTTCATAAAATCAATATATCGTGGAAGATAATATTCCAGTCCATAGTCCCAGCATGGTTTATAAAATTCATATCACTGATATGTATACATCAAACCGCATACTAATCTCAGAAAGGCAGAATTAATTCGTATAATATACCATAATAATAGGTAACATTGAAATATATAGGAAAATATAAAAATTACTGCCATATTGGTCCAACATCTATTATATAATCGCGAATCGAAAATCCGCCCCTCTCGGCGCAACTTCCGGCGTGGTCATGTGGATACGCGCGAAGCATTGGCCGCGAAGCGGCCATTGCGAGCCGTTCTAACTTTACTCGCAATGCCCGCGCAGCGGCCATTGCGAGTCGCAGGCACACAGCGAAGCATTGGCCGCGAAGCGGCCATTGCGAGCCGTGTGCCTGCGACTCGCAATGCCCGCGCAGCGGCCATTGCGACTCGCCGCCCGACCTGCTTCCGCTCCCCGCTACTCGCCCGGGGACCATGGAGCGGAGGCGGCGCAGCAGCCTCAGATCTCCGCTACCCAAAGCCCACCTCCGACTATGGAGCTGCCCCCTGTGCCTCCCCCCCAGTCCCGCACCGCCACCCAGCACCGCACACCCCCAACGCCGCAAACACCCCTTCCTCACTGCCCGCACACCTCCGCCGCCAGCCCCCATCCACACTCTAGCACCGCCCCCCAGCACCGCTCCACAGCCCCGCAATGTCCGCACCCCTCCTCCATATGTCCGCAAAGCCCCCCCCCACAATGTCCGCACAGTCCCCCCCCACAATGTTCGCACTGCCCCCCCACCACAATGTCCGCACAGCCCACCACCACAAGGTCCGCACAGCCCCCCCACCACAATATCTCCGCGCACCCCCCCCCAATATGTCCGCGCACCCCCCTCCAATATGTCCGCGCACACACCCCCCAATATGTCCGCGCACACCCCCCCATAATATGTCCGCGCACCCCCCCATTATATGTCCCGCACACCCCCACCCCCTATATGTCCGCGCACCCCCCCAATATGTCCGCGCACCCCCCACCACAATATGTCCGCACGCCCCCCCACCACAATGTCCAACCTCACCCCCCCACCATGTCCAAACTGACTCCCCCCACCATGTCCAAACTGACCCCCCCAACATAATGTCCGCACAGCCCCCCCAATATGTCCGCGCACCCCCCCCAATATGTCCGCGCACCCCCCCCAATATGTCCGCGCACACCCCCCCCAATATGTCCGCGCACCCCCCCCATTATATGTCCGCCCACCCCCCCCACAATGTGTCCGCACCCCCCCCCCCAACGCCGTAGATCACTTACCTGTCTTCATCACATCTGCTTCCCCAGGTCCAGTCCTTCCTTAGGCCCAGGCATCCTCTTCCTTCAGCTCGGCACACGAGTCTTCCATCCGCCGGTCTTCTGTCTTCCTCCACCGAGTTTCGGGTCGTCCTTCAGGTCCGCCACCAATCAGCGTCCAGCATCATCTGTAACTCTATGAGCCCTTTGAGCGGACCTGAATGGATACTGTATGTAAAGACAGTCTCCATTCAGGTCCGCTCAAACACCTCATAGACATACATAGCGGATAATGCTGGACGGTGATTGGTCGCTTCTTCCCATAGAGAAACATGGCCATGTTTCTCTATTGGAAAAAAACACCAATCAGCGTCCACCATTATCCGCCATGTATCTCTATGAGGCCTTGGAGCGGACCTGAATGGAGACTGTCTTTACATACAGTCTCCATTCAGGTCCGCTCAAAGCCCTCATAGAGATACATAGCGGATAATGCTGCACGCTGATTGGTCGCTTCTTCCCATAGAGAAACATGGCCATGTTTCTCTATGGGAAAAAACGACCAATCACCGTCCAGCATTATCCGCTATCTTACTCAATGAGGACTTTCAGCGGCCCTGAATGGAGACTCTTTGTAAACACAGTTTCCATTCAGGTCCGCTCCAACCCCTCATAGAGATACATGGCGGATAATGCTTGACGCTGATTGGTCGCGTCTTCCCATAGAGAAACATGGCCATGTTTCTCTATGGGAAAAACCCACCAATCAGCGTCCACCATTATCCGCCATGTATCTCTATGAGGCCTTGGAGCGGACCTGAATGGAGACTGTCTTTACATACAGTCTCCATTCAGGTCCGCTCAAAGCCCTCATAGAGATACATAGCGGATAATGCTGCACGCTGATTGGTCGCTTCCTCCCATAGAGAAACATGGCCATGTTTCTCTATGGGAAAAAAACACCAATCAGCGTCCACCATTATCCGCCATGTATCTCTATGAGGCCTTGGAGCGGACCTGAATGGAGCGGCCATTGCGACTCCCGCCCGACCTGCTTCCGCTCCCCGCTACCCACAACTCGCCCGGGGACCATGGAGCGGAGGCGCATCAGCCGCCTCCGCTCCCCGCTACCCACAACTTGCCCAGGGACCATGGAGCGGAGGCGCCACAGCCGCCTCCACTCCACGCTACCCACAACTCGCCCAGGGACCATGGAGCGGAGGCGCCACAGCCGCCTCCGCTCCACGCTACCCACAACTCGCCCGGGACCATGGAGCGGAGGCGGCGCAGCAGCCTCAGCTCCCCGCTACCCAAAGCCCACCTCCGACTATGGAGCTGCCCCCTGTGCCTCCCCCCCAGCCCCGCACCGCCATCCAGCACCGCACACCCCCAACGCCGCAAACACCCCCCCCCTCACTGCCCGCACACCTCCGCCGCCAACCCCCATCCACACTCTAGCACCGCCCCCCAGACCCGCTCCCCACCACCGCTCCACAGCCCCGCAATGTCCGCACCACCCCTCCATATGTCCGCACAACCCCCCCCCACAATATCCGCAAAGCCCCCCCACAATGTCCGCACAGCCCCGCCCCCTACAATGTTCGCACAGCCCCCCACCACAAGGTCCGCACAGCCCCCCCACCACAATATGTCCGCGCCACCCCCCCCAATAATATGTCCGCGCACCCCCACCCCCTATATGTCCGCGCACCCCCCCAATATGTCCGCGCACCCCCCCCCCAATATGTCCGCACGCCCCCCCACCACAATGTCCAAACTGCCCCCCCCACCATGTCCAACCTCACCCCCCCACCATGTCCAAACTGCCCCCCCCACCATTTCCAAACTGACCCCCCCACCATGTCCAAACTGACCCCCCCAACATAATGTCCGCACAGCCCCCCCAATATGTCCGCGCACCCCCCCCTATATGTCCGCGCACCCCCCACCACAATATGTCCGCACGCCCCCCCACCACAATGTCCAACCTCACCCCCCCACCATGTCCAAACTGACCCCCCCCACCATGTCCAAACTGACCCCCCCCACCATGTCCAAACTGACCCCCCCACCATGTCCAAACTGACCCCCCCAACATAATGTCCGCACAGCCCCCCCAATATGTCCGCGCACCCCCCCCAATATGTCCACGCCCCCCCACCACAATGTCCAACCTCACCCCCCCACCATGTCCAAACTGACCCCCCCCACCATGTCCAAACTGACCCCCCCCACCATGTCCAAACTGACCCCCCCACCATGTCCAAACTGACCCCCCCAACATAATGTCCGCACAGCCCCCCCAATATGTCCGCGCACCCCCCCCAATATGTCCGCGCACCCCCCACCACAATATGTCGCACGCCCCCCCACCACAATGTTCAACCTCACCCCCCCCCACCATGTCCAAACTGACCCCCCCCACCATGTCCAAACTGACCCCCCCAACATAATGTCCGCACAGCCCCCCCATTATGTCCGCGCAACCCCCCCAATATGTCCGCCCCCCCCCCCAATATGTCCGCGCAACCCCCCCCCAATATGTCCACGCACTCCCCCCCATTATATGTCCGCCCCCCCCCCCCACAATATGTCCGCACACCCCCCCCCCCCCCGACGCCGTAGATCACTTACCTGTCTTCATCACATCTGCTTCCCCAGGTCCAGTCCTTCCTTAGGCCCAGGCATCCTCTTCCTTCAGCCCGGCACACGAGTCTTCCATCCGCCGGTCTTCTGTTTTCCTCCACCGAGTTTCGGGTCGTCCTTCAGGTCCGCCACCAATCAGCGTCCAGCATCATCTGTAACTCTATGAGCCCTTTGAGCGGACCTGAATGGAGACTGTATGTAAAGACAGTCTCCATTCAGGTCCGCTCACACACCTCATAGACATACATAGCGGATAATGCTGGACGGTGATTGGTCGCTTCTTCCCATAGAGAATGTTGAGGGGGAAGTGATGGCATAATTATTATGAATCACTGAACTCCATATTGGATTTAATGATCTGAATATTTCAACCATGTACAGCATTGTTCTTCTGTGTGAGGTCTTTTTGGTTTTAGTAGTAAAGGTTGCATACATATTAAATGGTTTCTGGCCCTACAGCCTCCTAATTAGAATGCAGAAGCTGTTTGCTAAATCCAATGTCATTTACATATGTATACAACCTTTGTGGGTTTGGAGTACTCAGGCAGACATTCCGTCTCCAACCAATGGAGATGTATATTGCTAAGACAATACTGGTGATGTTTGACTGATAAACCATTGTTTCTTCAGATTGGCTCCAGGATATATCAAAGAGTGTTAAAACTTATTTAACACAAGACTTTCTTCCCTGATACAAGTACGCCATCCGCAGGCAGGGAATTATTACTGCATATTACAGGAGGTGATTGGAAATAGTTGCCACAAAACATACCTGAGAAGGGCGGAGTTGTAGGTTGCATGTGGGTGGGAATGTGACTATAAAAGGAGGTGAATTCAAGACCCTCTCTCTCTTTTCTACCTGGACGCACGATGGAAGGACATCCTCATCTGGTCATAAGTATCATCCTATAACTCTATCAATCTTTCTATCTCTCTCTCTCTCTCTTATAATATAGGGATAGTTAGATAATTAATATAGTGTGCCTGTGTGTATATTTAAGGTAACGTGGGTATTAGTAACTGTGGGTGTTTTACATCATTGTAACAGTAATTGATTGTGTCTTAGTTATCGTGCTATCTAGAAATCTATATATTATTGTTGTAGACTTTTTGGGTGTGTTTAATAAATATTCATTTATTAGAACAGACTTGTTTTCATTAAGTAGTCGGTATATACATATATATATATATATAGTTAATCAGCATAGGAACAGAAAGTGGTAAGGAAGGGAAGATTCTGGATATCGGTGATTGTAGTCATAACCGACAACAATAACCGATAAACAGAACCAACTCTACAACAAATTGGCGAGCCTAGGCCCACTGTTTGAGGTTGTTCTAGTGTCTTTTGTACTGAAAACCTGTGGTCATCATCTGGAGCGGATCAGGCCAGAGGAACGTGGACACAGATAACAGGAGGCACGGTGAAGTGATCCGTTATTCTGTGCGTTCAGTGCCCTGATAGCTCGGACGGTGACACAGTTTTCAGTCTTAGTAAGACACAGGACACAGTCCTCATCAGAGAACCTTTTCTGATTTTAATGATTTTTCTGATTCCTTTACACGATACACGTCTATCGGCGAGGCAGATCATCACGTCACTTCGTTCAAACACCATCAACGTTTGGTTCATCTGAGGAGTCCAGCTGGTCGGGAAAGAAGGCGTTCCGGAGTAAAGGACCTTTTTCCAAGCAGCACAAGAGGGACGAAGGAACAGACGACACCAAGCAACATGGCCTCTGAACAGGTGAGTATGAACTTCTCCACCCTTAAACACCTGTGTAGAAATAGCACATTTAACCCAATACTGCCCACCGCATATAAGTCCACAGAGATGCTCTGGTCAACTTTACTGGACCAGGCATACGCACATGATAGAGTTTGTATTAGTAAAAGTGTTTTCCACAAAACAAAGAAACGCCTCCAAATGCTGGCAAAATTAGTGTATACTTTTGAGGACAGCATTTGTAGGCCGGAGCATGTGGAAACACTTGCTACCACAAGAAAAGCAGACAAAGTTTCCACATCGGATAACCTACACTGCCATTGTTGTGTGGAAAGCATAAAACGTATACACACTCTAGAAACTGAGCTAGAAGAAAGGGCCCAGTGTACAGCCGACAGGGGCCGGGAAATCTGTGTGTTAGAATCTAGGATATCAGAGAAAGAAACCTATTATTCTGACATGGATAGAGAGCTCCTCAGTCTGTATACTGAGATAAATCAGTTCAAGAGTAGAGTTGCATCCATGGATGCACTAGTAAGCACACTTAGAGAGGATCTGGCTGCAAAGTCGCAAACGATTGTGAATTTGCAACAGGTCATCTCTAATCTGTCACGGCCTGGTACAAATAGCATGGTGCCTTTGCCCACAAAACAGGTTTGTGTTTCGGGTACTGCACAGGATGGGGAGACCACGGCAACATGGTCCACGTCTCCCATGGATCAGAGATCCGGAGCTATAGAGTCCAGGGGACAGGGGGAACGGTCGCTACATTTCACTCAAACACCAAGGGAGTATACACGTAGCGACCGCTTCCAGGGTCAGGACGAGAGTTGGGGATATGGAGGTAGGTGGGAAAGGGATCACACCACTTCCAATCCGCCAAATCGTTCAGTAAGGTCAGATGAATTTTATCCTAACCGTAACAGTATGGAAAGGATAAAATTTCTGTTACGGATCTGCAAGGAGATCCCAAAATTTGATCCCAGTCTAGATGCGTTTACTGCATGTGATATCTTTGAAGGTCACTGCAATAAATATTCTGTAGCTCCAGAACTTCGTATGGAGCTATTCAAGTTGTGGTTGCCTACACACCTCAATCAGAGGTATGAGGCAATGGGGAGCACGGAACCCAGTAATGGACAGTTTCATGATAAGGAAGAACGCCTTTCCTTACTAATGACACTGGCAACGGGCCACGGGGACGTGACTCCAGAAATCCTGATGAAATTCAGACCAACTATACACGATGAACCTTTATCGCTGTGTAGTCGGTTTGAAGCTATGTACAGGAAGGTCACTATGGATCAAGGTATCGGTTTTCCACAAGGCATGATCCGCATGTTTGTGGAAAAATTCCCATACCTTGATACTGCAATTAGGTTGAGTGCAGCGAGAGAACCATCGCTCACTGATGCGGCCATGATTATTGAGCAGTGTAGACAAGATCTACTGCACAATAAAAAGTCGGTTAAGGTTAGGGAGCATGTGCCTGTACACGTTAGATCACAAGATGAACGTGTGCGCCATGCTAGAAAGAAGTCAGCTGTTCGCCCCTCGGCCCCACCATTTGAGAGGACAGGGAGCATTCAATGCTTTCTATGTTTGCAATTTGGGCACATGAAGAAAAATTGTCCTCAGTGGGTACGGAGCCGAAACAGCCCTGAAAAATCTGGCAATAATAATGGTTTCAAGATGAAATCTAATTATGCCAGAACAGTGGGGGAACAGGCTGATGGATTTCGGGGATATTTACAAGAGCAGACACCAAAATGTGTTGCCACTGTAAATGCCCCAGTTGATAGTTCAGGGGTTGTGGAATCTACTGATTCCACAACTAGAACTATGGTTGAGGATCTCCAAATTGCAGTATGTACCTCTCAGGTACCTACTGGAAATCTTGTCAACATCGATTGACAATTAGGGATCCCTAAAGAGCTGGCTCCAGTATGTCCTGTCATACTGGATTCTTCAGGGAGGCCCCACATAAAAGCCAGAATTAAAGATCAGGACACACAAATTATGCTTGATACTGGTGCGGAAATCTCCATTACTAATATCAAACATGATTTGCATCCAAACAGCCCTCAGTGTGTGGTGATCGGATTTGATCACCAACAAGGGGGGTGAAGGCCCACAGAATTGAGGAAGTGATTGTCCAGATTGCCAAACACTTAACCCTCAAGGTCCCAATGTGGTATTACCATGGTTCTGACAACATCATCGGAACTGATGTAATGACCCAAAATGGATGGATCCTGGATTTGGCAAACTGCATTGTGTGGAAGGGACCCAGACAATCCAAGTGTGTGTCATACAACACCAGTGTCTGGGACCACCTTTGCCAGCAATGGAGAATTCAGTTGATATGCTCGAACACAAATGGCCAGAGGTCTCTCATAATATAGACCTTGAACCCATTGTGTACGAACATCCTGATCTGTGGCCCAGGGTAAAAACGACTGTGGAAGATTGATTGGTGTCCAGGTGGACATACAGGGGCCAGACCCACCCCCTCAACGTCAATATCGCTTTCCACCAGAAGCGACACAGTCGATAGTCAACACTGTCCTGGAATTGGAGAACAAGGGTGTGGTCATAGAGCGGAATTCAAGGTGCAACAACCCTCTATGGCCTGTGAAGAAAAAGGACACTGATGCGTGGCGTCTCACCATAGACCTACGTGTCCTTAATAAGTACACTCCGATGTCTGCCCCCGTAGTTGCACAAACTCCTGACATAATGGCGAAGATAAGTGGCAAAAGCCGCATATTCTCGACCATTGATGTCGCCAATGGGTTCTTCTCTATTGAACTCACAGAAAACTGTAGGTACAAATTTGCTTTCACAGTGGGGAACAAACAGTCTGGACTCAAACTGAGTCCTCACAAGGCAAATTTGGCCAGAACAGAGGTGACTTCCCTTGGGGTGCAGGTCTCTTTTGGAGCCAAAGGAATTGTGGCAGCCCGAGTGGACGCTAGGGTCAAGTTACCTCAGCCTGGCACTTTACAGGACTTACGGAAGTTCCTGGGAGTGGCAAACTTCATGAGGGAATTCATAGAGGATTTTGCTGCCAAAGCGAAACCCCTTTATGAACTCCTCAGAGGACAAGAACCCTCACTCCAGGGCTGGTCAGAAGCACAGGATGAGGCCTTTTCAACTCTGAAAAGAGACCTCTCCTCTGCACCTGTGTTAGCCACCCCCAACCCAGATGGAGAAATGGCCATCCAGGCACATGCTGGGAAGGAGTCTATCTCTGTTGTCCTTCTACAGCAGATAGGACATGACAGTAGACCACTGGGATACTTTTCCCGACTACTCTCGCCGGTCGAACGAGGGTTCGACGAATGTGCCAAACAACTGGCTGCCATACACTATGCCGTTAAAACCAATGAGCATATTGTAGGTTTCAGATCTCTGACTGTACAGACACCACATTCTTCTTTGGTTCTTTTACTCAGAGATACACTCCCTGGAGTCTCCCAACAGAGATTCGGGAAATGGATCCTGGACCTCAGTGGCCGAATCTGATAGTGGACCACAAGGCAAAGTATGTTCTGTCCCAGTTGTTAAACATGACAGGGACCGAACATGACTGTGGTCAACCATCACCCTCCAGTACATCACAAATATTCAGGACCGACAGACATCCAGAAGACAGACTTTTCTGTCTGGACGGCACGTATGTATCCGGATTTGCAGTGCTGGATGAGACCACGGCATCCAGAGTCTCTTCCGGTTGCCAGGTCACATGTCAGCACAACGGGCTAAACTGGAGGCTGTCAAGGAGGCTCTCCTCCTTCAACCTCCAGGGAATCGAACTATATATAGTGACAGTTCATATGTAGTTCGATCTCCACCCTGCACCTGAACACGTGGAAAAAACGAGGTTTTGTGGACAGCCAGAATAAACCTCTGGCCCACATTATGGTCCTAAAGGAATTGTGGGATTGGGGCATGGCAGATCAAGCGGAGGCAGCCATTATAAAAGTCCCAGCACATCAAAGAGGAGAACAGCCTTTGACCATAGGAAATAACAAGGCCGACGAACTGGCTAAGTTTGCAGCAGTGTCTGGTGTCCTTCAGGAACCAGAAACTGAGCAGATCCCTGCATTCCAGATTGCAGTGAGGCAAACCAAACTAAAAGAAGGCTTTCTGAGTCCTGAAGATGTCTCTGGAGCAGAGTTTAGTGGGTGGTATATCTTACAGGCTACCTTCACTAGGAAGGATAGTCAAGATGGGTTGAGGTAAGGACGCACTTTGATAGACCCATACTTGTAAAAGGCACCCTTAAGGCATATTGTATGTTGAGGGATTCCCAGATGACCATCACCAGGGAATCCAAATATGCCCAAGGACATGTGTCCACAGATTACTTTCGGACTAGTGTATTGATGTTAAAGTTAAACTGCAGTAACTCTGGCCAGGCATTATGGAACGATCAGAGTGGTCCAGTGAAACTGGAGGGCTTATACCGAGCAACAGTTTTAAAGGTACGGACTGATGCCAAGGATCTGAGGTATACTCGAGTAGAGGGGTCTACATCCATACGGTCTTTCATGATTACGATCATGAGAGAAGTCTGTGTATCGGAGGTGAGGGGATACTATTTCATCACCTATGCCCACTGGGAACCGGATACACAGATGGTAAAATTGGATACTAATCCCTGGAGGTGGACTTAGTATGCAATGGGGTGGACACCCCAATTGTGGATGTATGGATGGATGGCGCCCCTATGACTGAGGAATACCGAAGCAAATACTGTCTTCTGACTGGAAAGACCCAGAGGCAGGGACATTAACTTTGACATCAATATAGACGGTCCATTTAAGTGGCCTTTTTGTGAGGCGGTGGACGAAGGGTGCTGGTCATTTACACAGTGGGTCTATCTGTCCAAATCCAAACCAATAGGAAACCTAGCGTTACAGGCAGGAGATAGCTATCAGTGGTACCAGTTCAGTGGTAGAGGACAAGTATGTGTGACCGTGGTAAGGGTCCCATATGAGGCTGAAGGTCTCCAACCAGTCAAACCGCACCTGATTCTTGCAATGTTTCTACCCACCAATTGGCAGATCCCATAGCTCCTCAACTGTCATCCCCATGGAAGATCATCACAGGAACTAAATTCGTCCTATATACATGGCGAATTTCTGTAGATGACTTCAGAGTAGATCACTGGGATCACAGATGTGAGGAGTTTGTGAGGAACCAAATTGACATGATGAGAGGATGGGTAGAGGCGGGGCAAGAAGTGAGAAAAGATGATCCCCGACACAGGAAATTCAGGAGTAGGAGAGACTTGATAGAAATGGGAATTAGTGGAGGTGCATTGGGAGTAGGTGCCCTGAACACTATGGATATGGAAGTCCTGAGAGGTAAGCTCGGGGACATTGCGCGACATGCTGGGGAAGGGTTCAGAACTCAGCTTGATGTAAACCATGTCTTAGAGGGTTTGCAACATTCGCACATTGATGCCACTACCTCTCTATCTTCAGCTCTACGAGAGAAGTTTAGAAGGTTAGTTGCAGGTCTTGTAGAAGTGCAAGACAGAGTTCAGTTTTTCCCTAGCATGTACGCAGGTCCAGAGTGAACTCTCTGACAACCTAAAGCATATAGTGTCCTCTCTATACAAGGGCCACTTCCCATTCAACCTCAGACAAAGAGTAAGTTCCCTAATCTCCCCGTTTGCAGCCAACCATACAAACTGGTGGCTGGTTCAATGGCATGGGTGTCATAATCTCACCTGCACGGCATCTTCTTTGGCACCTGTATCTGGTAATATCAAGAAGGGGTACAGTGCCATGAATATAGGAATTGTTGTTAGCAATCAGACGGTGCTTCATCCACAGCTCACCTCAGACATCCTAACCTATGAGCGAGGCCATCCTTATCTGTTTGATACAGAGGGATGTTGGAGGAAAGAGGATGCTATCCTCTGTCAAGGGAGTCAAGATAGGGTGCTTAGGCACCAGTGTTGGGACTCTGAGGGGTCATGTGAGATGAAGACTAACACAATACCCTCCTCTCGTCTGAAATATTTGGGTCAAGGGTATTGGTGTTGGTACCAAGGGAAAAATGTAACGTATTCTTTATATGGCACTAATTGCACCGAAAGAGGCATACTCCCTCCCCGGAGCATATTGTACCCTTAGTCCCGTTTTAGGTTTAGATGTCGCAGATCAGCAGGGGAGGACCCCGATAACACCGGAGAAGAGACACGACATTCGCCCTGACACTCCTGTGAGACTGCAAAAGATTCCTCTTGGTTTTGGTCGTGAGCTCAAGCGTCTCTTGTTAGATTTCAGCAAAGAAGACGACATACTCCGAAATCTTCATGAGGCTGAGAATCAAGCCACTATTCAGCTTGAGCATGACAAAACCAAGATAACGAGGATTACCAATGCCTTAGATACAGACTCTAAGGTGTCCTGGTGGGAAAGTTTATTTGGCTATAGTCCGACAGCTACATCGTTTTTTAATTTCATGATCCACCCTGTGATTGTTCTCCTGGTTCTTGTTCTTGTTATGTACATTGGACTGTGCCTAGTTTACAGGAGAGTAAAGAGACTTGCCCACCAGATACAAGAGAACCAGCAGAACTTCATGAACTTAACCGCCGAAGAAGGTCCAGGACTTAGCACTAAAAGTCCTGAAACCTTGATATTATATTTGATAAGAGTGTTTAGGACATTACGTCAACTCAACCCTGAAACCTCATAACATTGTATATTTTGTTTGGCTTTTACTTTGATTCATGGTTAAGGGATGGGGGAGGGAAATATGGTATCATTATATACTGTTTAATTTTTACATTGGGATATAGGTTTGTTTTTTTTTTTTTGCATGAATGAGGAAAGAGTTTAAGGTATTTGCTACTTCAACCCTTGAGTCGGTAAACGTTCATAAGGGATGGATTGAAGGTCGGTTGGACTGCGTTCTTCTCACAGTCAACTTAGGTATGCTGATATCATCCCCTACCCAATAAACTCTGACCTGCCTAGTAGAGATTCAACTATCTATCCATGGAAGAACCACATTAACGATAGATGCTTCAATCAAGTTTACAGGAGAAGTCTCTGTTGAAAGTCGTGCCTCAGCTAAGAAGAATCACCAGATCCCCTTTATCTAATCCCAAGAAGGAGGTGCTCCAAGAAACCACCTGGTGAGGCCCAGCTACAGAGTCTGATTCCCGGCACCTACACACCAGAAAAAAAAAAAAAAAAAAAAAAATCTGGTAGGGAGAGGGGCGAAAACTCTGTGGGCCGATCAAGAGACGAAGGTGCAGCAACTCCAGAGTCTAAGCAGTCAAGCTTGGAAGAAGACTACTGGGGATAGACGTGTTTCTCGAGATTGGCAATGACAAGATCAGAAGTGTACTGACAAATAGAGAACTTTATTCCTGAACCAAAGAGACCAAGAAGATCCACAAAGATGACTATGGTGTAATCTATGGATGGAGACACTGGATTACGGCGAACGGCAGGGGAGAGGTGATGGCGATGGTGATGTCTAGATACCTAAGTGCAAAATTTTACTTCATTTCATCCTGAACGGTTATTGGTGATAGGATTGAGTAGGCAAATATATTCCACACTTCCCACTCATTTTATTGTCGTATTTTCCGACAAAAGGGGGAATGTTGAGGGGGAAGTGATGGCATAATTATTATGAATCACTGAACTCCATATTGGATTTAATGATCTGAATATTTCAACCATGTACAGCATTGTTCTTCTGTGTGAGGTCTTTTTGGTTTTAGTAGTAAAGGTTGCATACATATTAAATGGTTTCTGGCCCTACAGCCTCCTAATTAGAATGCAGAAGCTGTTTGCTAAATCCTATGTCATTTACATATGTATACAACCTTTGTGGGTTTGGAGTACTCAGGCAGACATTCCGTCTCCAACCAATGGAGATGTATATTGCTAAGACAATACTGGTGATGTTTGACTGATAAACCATTGTTTCTTCAGATTGGCTCCAGGATATATCAAAGAGTGTTTAAAACTTATTTAACACAAGACTTTCTTCCCTGATACAAGTACGCCATCCGCAGGCAGGGAATTATTACTGCATATTACAGGAGGTGATTGGAAATAGTTGCCACAAAACATACCTGAGAAGGCGGAGTTGTAGGTTGCATGTGGGTGGGAATGTGACTATAAAAGGAGGTGAATTCAAGACCCTCTCTCTCTTTTCTACCTGGACGCACGATGGAAGGACAATCCTCATCTGGTCATAAGTATCATCCTATAACTCTATCAATCTTTCTATCTCTCTCTCTCTCTCTTATAATATAGGGATAGTTAGATAATTAATATAGTGTGCCTGTGTGTATATTTAAGGTAACGTGGGTATTAGTAACTGTGGGTGTTTTACATCATTGTAACAGTAATTGATTGTGTCTTAGTTATCGTGCTATCTAGAAATCTATATATTATTGTTGTAGACTTTTTGGGTGTGTTTAATAAATATTCATTTTTAGAACAGACTTGTTTTCATTAAGTAGTCGGTATATACATATATATATATATATAGTTAATCAGCATAGGAACAGAAAGTGGTAAGGAAGGGGAAAATTCTGGATATCGGTGATTGTAGTCATAACCGACAACAATAACCGATAAACAGAACCAACTCTACAACAGAGAAACATGGCCATGTTTCTCTATGGGAAAAAAACACCAATCACGTCCACCATTATCCGCCATGTATCTCTATTAGGCCTTTCAGCGGCCCTGAATGGAGACTCTTTGTAAACACAGTTTCCATTCAGGTCCGCTCCAACCCCTCATAGAGATACATGGCGGATAATGCTTGACGCTGATTGCTCGCGTCTTCCCACAGAGAAACGGCCATGTTTCTCTATGGGAAAAAAACACCAATCAGCGTCCAGCATTATCCGCCATGTATGTCTATGAGGCCTTGGAGCGGACCTGAATGGAGACTCTTTGTAAACACAGTTTCCATTCAGGTCCGCTCCAACCCCTCATAGAGATACATGGCGGATAATGCTGTACGCTGATTGGTCGCTTCTTCCCATAGAGAAACATGGCCATGGTTCTCTATGGGAAAAAACCACCAATCAGCGTCCTGCATTATCCGCTATGTTACTCAATGAGGACTTTCAGCGGCCCTGAATGGAGACTCTTTGTAAACACAGTTTCCATTCAGGTCCGCTCCAACCCCTCATAGAGATACATGGCGGATAATGCTTGATGCTGATTGGTCGCGTCTTCCCATAGAGAAACATGGCCATGTTTCTCTATGGGAAAAACCACCAATCAGCGTCCAGCATTATCCGCCATGTATGTCTATGAGGCCTTGGAGCGGACCTGAATGGAGACTGTTTGTAAATACAGTTTCCATTCAAAGGCCAATCATCACTTGCTTTACGCCCCCCCCGCCATTTGTGGTTTCAAATTTCACAGCCGCTTTTATAAGGCGCGAAATTTGAAATCACTCTTCCTTTCTGCTACACGCTACCTCGAACACGGAGTTCCGGATTCGGAGGCTGCAAGAAGACTCGCTGCTGGATTTACCGAAGCAAGCTTCAAGACGACCCCAACTACCTGCAGCTAAGATATCCTTTCAGAGCTAACAACCTTTCTTTACATTCTTTTTCTTTACTTTTACCCTTTCTTACACTCCCTATTTTTTCATACTTCTACTATCTACACTACTTCTCTACCTTTTTTTCTTCTTTCCCCAATAATGCCTTCTATACTCCTATTCCCTATCTCGCCCACCCCGCCAAACTACCCCCGCCATTACCCCGACTCCCGCCTGTCCTCACAAAAAACCCTTCCCCGTCGATGCCGACCACCGCCGGACATTGCGACATACCCCAGCACCGCCCTCAGCCCCGTCACGCTCCACAGCCCCGCACCGCTCCCCAGCACCGCCCCCTGCCATGCTCTCCAGCCCCGTATCGCTCCCCAGCCCCGTACCGCCCTCAGCTACGCACCGCTCGCCAGCCCCGCTCCCCACACCAGCAACGCTCTACAGCCACGTACCCCTCCCCAGCACCGTACCGCCCCCAGCCACGCTACGCTCCCACCTGCCTCCGCTCCAGCCCCACACGGATCATGGTGCGGACACCGCGAAGCCACCTCCGCTCCACAGCCCGTCTGCCCTACCCTGTCCGCCCCGCCACCACACCGCACTGGCGACCCCCCCAGCCGCCTCCGCTCCCCACATTTCCCTCTCTTCCCATCTGCCTCCCTCTATGGAGCGCAGGCTGCAGGCTCCCCCCAGGGACCATGCCCTGCAGCCTCCGCTCCAGCCCGCACACACACTGTCCGCACAGCCCCCCCCACACTGTCCGCACGGCTCCTCCACCATGTCTAAATAGCCTCCCCCACTACCATGTCCGCACAGCCCCCCCTCTCACACTGTCCGCACAGCCCCCCCCACACTGTCCGCACAGCCCCCCACACTGTCCGTACAGCCCCCCCAACACCATGTCCACACAGCCTCCCCAACACCATGTCCACACAGCCCCCCCCACCATATCCGCACAGCCCCCACCACCACCAGGTCCGCACAGCCCCCCACACCATGTCCGCACAGCCCCCCCATGTCCAAACAGCCCCCCCCTACCATCTCCAAACAGCCCCCCTACACCATGTGCACACAGCCCCCCCCCCACCATGTCCGCACAGCCCCCCCCACCATGTCCGCACAGCCCCCCCCACCATGTCCGCACAGCCCCACCCCCCACCATGTCCGCACAGCCCCCCCCCACGTCCGCACAGCCCCCCCCACCATGTCCGCACAGCCCCCCCACCATGTCCGCACAGCCCCCCACCATCTCCAAACAGCCCCCCCCACCATGTGCAAACAGCCCACCCCACAATGTCCAAACAGCCCCCCCCCCCACCATGTCCGCACAGCCCCCCCCACCATCTCCAAACAGCCCACCCCACAATGTCCAAACAGTCCCCCTAGACCATGTGTACACAGCCCCCCCACCATGTCAAAACTGCCCACCCCACAATGTCCAAACACCCCCTACACCATGTGCACACAGCCCCCCCCACAATGTCCGCACAGCCCCCCCACCATGTCTAAACAGCCCCCCACCATGTCCAAACTGCCCACCCCACAATGTCCAAACACCCCACTACACCATGTGCACACAGCCCCCCCCCCACAATGTCCGCACAGCCCCCCACCACCATGTACATACAGCCCCCCCCCACAATGTCCACACAGCCCCCCCCACAATGTCCGCACAGCTCCCCCCCACAATGTCCGCACAGCCCCCCCCACAATGTCCGCACAGCCCCCCCACAATGTCCGCACACCCCCCCCACAATGTCCGCACAGCCCCCCCCCCACAATGTCCGCACAGCCCCCCCCACAATGTATACACAGCCCCCCCCCACCAATGTCCGCACAGCCCCCCCACCACCATGTACATACAGCCCCCCCACCCCATCTACATTCAGCCCCCCCCCCAACCCACACCCTCATGTCCGCACAGCTCCCCCCCTACAATGTCCGCACAGCCCCCCCCCACAATGTTCGCACAGCCCCCCCACCACAATGTCGCACAGCCCCCACCAAAGGGCCCACAGCCCCCCACCACAATGTCCGCACAGACCCCCCACCACAATGTCCAAACTGCCCCCCCCCCACAATGTCCAAACTCACCCCCCCACCATATCCGCACAGCCCCCCACAATATGTCCGCGCACCCCCCCCCAATATGTCCGCGCACACCCCCCCCCATTATGTCCGCGCACCCCCCATAATATGTCCGCGCACCCCCCCATTATATGTCCGCTCACCCCCCCGCCTATATGTCCGCGCACCCCCCCCACCATGTCCGCACAGCCCCCCCACCATGTCCGCACAGCCCCCCCACCATCTCCAAAACAGCCCCCCCCACATGTGCAAACAGCCCACCCCCACAATGTCCAAACAGCCCCCCCCCCCACCATGTCCGCACAGCCCCCCCACCATCTCCAAACAGCCCACCCCACAATGTCCAAACAGTCCCCCTAGACCATGTGTACACAGCCCCCCACCATGTCAAAACTGCCCACCCCACAATGTCCAAACACCCCCCTACACCATGTGCACACAGCCCCCCCACAATGTCCGCACAGCCCCCCACCATGTCTAAACAGCCCCCCCACCATGTCCAAACTGCCCACCCCACAATGTCCAAACACCCCACTACACCATGTGCACACAGCCCCCCCCCACAATGTCCGCACAGCCCCCCACCACCATGTACATACAGCCCCCCCCCACAATGTCCACACAGCCCCCCCCACAATGTCCGCACAGCTCCCCCCCACAATGTCCGCACAGCCCCCCCCACAATGTCCGCACAGCCCCCCCACAATGTCCGCACACCCCCCCACAATGTCCGCACAGCCCCCCCCCCACAATGTCCGCACAGCCCCCCCCACAATGTATACACAGCCCCCCCCCACCAATGTCCCACAGCCCCCCCACCACCATGTACATACAGCCCCCCCACCCCATCTACATTCAGCCCCCCCCCCAACAATGTCCGCACAGCTCCCCCCCTACAATGTCCGCACAGCTCCCCCCCCTACAATGTTCGCACAGCCCCCCCCACAAGGTCCGCACAGCCCCCCCACCACAATGTCCGCACAGACCCCCCACCACAATGTCCAAACTGCCCCCCCCCACAATGTCCAAACTCACCCCCCCACCATATCCGCACAGCCCCCCCAATATGTCCGCGCACCCCCCCCCAATATGTCCGCGCACACCCCCCCCCATTATGTCCGCGCACCCCCCATAATATGTCCGCGCACCCCCCCATTATATGTCCGCTCACCCCCCCGCCTATATGTCCGCGCCCCCCCCCAATATGTCCGCACCCCCCCCACAATATGTCCGCACGCCCCCCCACCACAATGTCCAAACTGCCCCCCCCACCATGTCCAACCTCACCCCCCCACCATGTCCAAACTGACCCCCCCCACCGTGTCCAAACTGACCCCCCCACCATGTCCAAACTGACCCCCCAACATAATGTCCGCACAGCCCCCCCAATATGTCCGCGCACCCCCCCCCACAATATGTCCGCACACCCCCCCCCCCCCGACGCTGTAGATCACTTACCTGTCTTCATCACATCTGCTTCCCCAGGTCCAGTCCTTCCTTCGGCCCAGGCATCCTCTTCCTTCAGCCCGCCACACGAGTCTTCCATCCGGCGGTCTTCTGTCTTCCTCCACCGAGCTCCGGGTCGTCCTTCAGGTCCGCCACCAATCAGCCTCCAGCATTATCCGCTATGTAACTCTATGAGCCCTTCGAGCGGACCTGAAGGAGAACTGAGTCTTTTCTAAATACACAGTTCTCATTCAGGTCCGCTCAAAGGGCTCATAGAGTTACATGGCGGATAATGCTGCACGCTGATTGGTCGCTTCTTCCCATAGAGAAACATGGCCATGTTTCTCTATGGGAACAAGCGACCAATCAGCGCCCAGTATTATCCGCCATGTATCTCTATCACCCTTTGAGCGGACCTGAAGGACGACTCAGGCTCACTTAAAATAACAAATAAATTTAATAATAATAAAAATAATAAAAAAATATTATAAATAATAAATAATAAAATAAAAAATAATAATAATAAAAATTAAAAAAAAGCTAATAATAATGCTATTACTGCTAATATAATAATGATATTAATGCTAATAATTATGCTATTAATGGTAATAATAATGCTATTAATGCAAATAATATTGCTATTAATGCTATTATTAATGCTATTAATGCTAATAATTATGCTATTAATGCTAATAATTATGCTATTAATGCAAATAATATTGCTATTAATGCTAATAATTATGCTATTAATGCTAATATTTATGCTATTAGTGCGAATTATTATGCTATTAATGCTAATAATTATGCTATTAATGGTAATAATTATGCTATTAAAGGTAATAATAATGCTATTAATGCAAATAATATTGCTATTAATGCTATTCTTAATGCTATTAATGCCAATAATTATGCTATTAATGCTAATATTCATGCTATTAATGCTAATAATTATGCTATTAATGGTAATAATAATGCTATTAATGCTAATAATTATGCTATTAATGCTAATAATTATGCTATTAATGGTAATAATAATGCTATTAATGCAAATAATGTTGCTATTAATGCTATTATTGCTATTAACGCTAATAATTATGCTATTCATGCTAATAATTATGCTATTAATGGTAATAATAATGCTATTAATGCAAATAATATTGCTATTAATGCTATTCTTAATGCTATTAATGCTAATAATTATGCTATTAATGCTAATATTTATGCTATTAATGCTAATAATTATGCTATTAATGGTAATAATAATGCAAATAATGTTGCTATTAATGCTATTATTAATGGTATTAATGCTAATAATTATGCTATTAATGCTAATAATTATGCTATTAATGGTAATAATAATGCTATTAATGCAAATAATATTGCTATTAATGCTATTAATGCTAAGAATTATGCTATTAATGCTAATAATTATGCTATTAATGCAAATAATATTGCTATTAATGCTAATAATTATGCTATTAATGCTGATATTTATGCTATTAATGCTAATAATTATGCTATTAATGGTAATAATAATGCTATTAATGCAAATAATGTTGCTATTAATGCTATTATTGCTATTAATGCTAATAATTATGCTATTAATGTAATAATTTGCTATTATGTATTATGCTATTAATGCATAATAATTATGCTATTAATGGTAATTAATAATGCTATTAATGCATAATAATTATTCTATTAATGCTTATTATTATAATAATGCTATTAATGCTAATAATATGCTATTAATGCTAATTAATTATATGCTATTAATGGTAATAATTAATGCTATTAATGCTAAATTAATAGATGCTATTAATGCTATTAATGTAATTATGCTATTAATGCTAAATAATTATGCTATTAATGCTAATATTTATGCTATTAATGCTATAATTATGCTATTAATGGTAATAATAATGCTATTAATGCAAATAATGCTATTAATGCTATTAATGCTATTAATTATGCTATTAATGCTAATAAATTATGCTATTAATGTAATAATATATGCTATTAATGCTATATTATGCTATTAATGCTATTAATGCTAATAATTATGCTATTAATGCTAATAATAATGCTATTAATGCAAATAATATTGCTATTAATGCTATTATAATGTAATGCTAATAATTATGCTATTAATGCTAATAATTTATGCTAATAATGTAATAATAATGCTATTATGCATAATTAATATTGCTATTAATGCTATTAATTAATGCTATTTATGCTAATAAATTATGCTATTAATGCTAATATTTATGCTAAGATGCTAATAATCATGTATTTAACCTATTAATAATGCTATTAAGGCTATTAATAATGCTATTATGCTATTCAAAATTCTATTACTGCTAATAATATGCTATTAAGGCTCATCTTTATACTAATTACTAATAGATTATTAGTGATTATTTATTGCTATTAATGCTATTAATAAATGCTATTATGTTATTAATAATGCTATTAATGCTAATATTAATGCTATTAAGGCTAATAAGCATGCTATTAATATTGCTATTAATTTTATTAATAGTATTATTTATGCTATTAAAGCTATTATTTATGCTATTAATACTAATAATAATACTATTATTAGTACTATTATTGCTATTAATAATGCTATTAATGCTAATAATAATGCTGTTAATGCTAAAAATTATGCTATTAATAGTAATAATAATGCTATTAATTCAAATAATATTGCTATAAATGCTATTATTAATGCTATTAATGCTAATACTAATGCTATTAATGCTATTATTTATGCTATTAATGGTATTAGTTATGCTATTAAGGATATTAGTAATGCTATCAATGCACATACTAATGCTATTAATGCTATTTATAATGCTATTACTCTATTAATACTGCTGTTAATGCTATTAATACTGCTATTAATGTTATTAATACTGTTATTAATGATCATAATACTGCTAATGATGCTATTAATACTGCTATTACTGCTAATAATAATGCTATTGCTAATATTATTGCTATTGATGATGCTATTGATGATGCTATTGATGATGCTATGGATGATGGTATGGATGATGGTATGGATGATGGTTTTGATGATGGTATTTATGATGGTATTGGTATTCATGCTATTGGTATTATGTATGCACATTCGATGTCCTTAAGTATTCAGTGACCTCTTACTATTATTGATATTAATGAGAAACATGTCTATATCTTTGTAATACGTCGTAGGGTACATTATAAGGACATACAAAACATGATATTTAAATATGTACATTGTCTATCTGGAACTTATTATTTTCCTTAATAATTATTCTATACTTTTCAAGAATTCTTTTCTCCCAAAAAGCTTTTGTAAAAGCTCTTACATACCTATATCTCTCCAAGCATAGTATTACCTTTGTATGTCCTAACATGACTTCAAAGGATACTAGCAAGGATGTTGGCGGTACAAAGCCGCATGGATGCGTAATACACGTGCTAAGGAAACTGAAGAACAGCGACAATGTCGTTTGGATAAGTCTAAAGCTGAGTATAAGCAACGCATTGCAACGGAGTCGCTGGAACAAAAACAACTGCGCTTGGCCAAAAAAGCTGAGAAGGAACGTCAACGCCGTCAAAAAAAAAAAGTAACACCACCAGTACATCACTCTGCTGATCAGACAGTAACCTCATCAGTACAACAGTCTGCTGATCAAACTGTAAGCTCACCAGTACAATACTCTGCTGATCTAACTCAGTGTGCTGATCAGACAGTAACCTCTTCAGTACTACAGTCTGCTGATCCAACTGTAAGCTCACCAGTACTACAGTTTGCTCTAGCTCTTTCTAGCAGTTCACCGGATGAAAGTAGCACAATTCCTCAAGTTTCATCACCGCGCAAAGCAACAGCAAAGCGTAAACATTGTGGTCAGGAGATGTCACGCACCAAACGTTTTCGCGTTGAACAACAACAAACTCCTTTTGAGGCACAAATTGCTCAGGAGTCTTCACTATCCAAAGAGAGCCGCTTACGTAAAAGTGCTGCCTCACGTCGTCAACACCGCAAAAAGACGTCTCCTACTGTTACACAAGTGGATCCTGCCTCTTTTTCTGTTTTATTAGTTCAACGTCTGATCTATGTCGGTTTGCAGAAACAACATTGTATTTACCTACCTACACCTCCCTCTTCATATCCACCTGGATTTACAGATAGTGATTTTGGCATTGTGGAACATACCTGTGGCTCAATGATATTCATATGTAACCATTGTGAAGCTCGACATTTCATGGATGAGATGCCATCGGATAAACAGTATACTCTCTGTTGTCACAAGGGGAAGGTCAAGGTTCCGTTACCTCAGTATCCAGAGATGTTGGAATGTATTCTTAAAGGTCAGAGTCCATACAGTCGGAATATGATGGATAACATCAGAAGTATCAATAGTTCCTTTGGTTTTGCTTCTATGGGTGCAAGTATTGCTCCCTCACCTGGACATGGCCCTTATTGCTTCTGGATTCATGGCCAAATTTATCACCGTACTGGAACACTACATCCTGCTCCAGATCAAGCTCCTGCTTATGCCCAACTCTACATTTTAGATACTGCCACTGCTAATGACCAACGTTTACAGTGTGACGAAAATAAAAAATGTCATCCTAAATTGATGCGGCTCATTGCTAACTTATTAGATCACATCAATCCTTTTGTTTCCGCATACAAAATGTTACGTTTTGTTGAAAAAGAGGAACAGGAGAAGGCACTTGAAAATGGTACTGTCATGCCTAATATCACCATGGCTCTTAAACAGGATCGAGAACAAGACCCAAGACGTTATAATAAACCAATTGTTAATGAAGTTGCTGTGGTCTTTGAAAATGCTGATGGAGAGCCACCCTTCAATAGAGACATTTTAATTAATCTGAAACCTGACCCAAACAATCCTTTAGCCCCAAAAACACAGCAAGTCAGTATTCTCCACAGTAATTTAGATGCTTTACTGTATCCGTTATTTTTTCCGCATGGAGAACAAGGCTGGCATGACGGACTGAAGCATCAAGGTCAAAATCCACGGAGAATTACACAATTGCAGTATTACTGTTATTTGCTATCTGTACGTCCTGGGTTCAATCCTATTCTAAATGGTGGAAAACTAACGCAACAGTATTTAGTGGATGCGTATATAAAAATTGAGGCTAATCGCTTAAATTTTATACGTCAACATCAAAAAGATTTAAAAGTGGAGGACTATTGCGTACTACAGGAACATCTGCAAAGAAAATCTTTCGAAAAAGGAATTCCTATTGGCAAGACAGTCATTTTACCATCATCGTTTGAAGGTAGTCCAAGAAATATGCAGCAACGCTATCAAGATGCCATGGCTATTGTTACAAAATTTGGACAGCCAGATCTTTTTATAACAATGACCTGTAATCCCAAATGGAGCGAGATTATCCACAATTTAGAACCATGGCAGCGTGTCGAACACAGACCGGATTTAGTCGCCCGTGTCTTCAAAATAAAATTAGAAGCCCTATTAAAAGATATAAACAGTGGATTATTTGGCAAGATTTGTGCAATGGTTCATGTAATAGAATTTCAAAAGCGCGGACTACCACATGCTCACATTTTGATTATTCTGGATAGCAATTCGAAATTACGCACTGAGGTTGATGTCGATCGTACTGTTTGGGCAGAAATTCCTGACCCATCCGAGTATCCTGTGCTCCATCAAATTGTGATGCAACATATGATTCATGGACCCTGTGGACAATTCAACCCCAATTCTCCATGTATGGATATTGGAAAGTGTAAAAAAGGATTCCCAAAAGATTTCCAACCAAAAACTCTAATAGCACACGATGCCTACCCAACTTATCAACGCAATGCAGGACCTTCATTTACACACCGTTCTCACATGGTTGATAATTCTTGGGTTGTTCCCTATAACCCTTTCCTACTATTAAAGTATAAGTGTCATATAAATGTGGAAATCTGTGCGTCCATTCAAAGTATCAAGTATCTATTCAAATATGTTTACAAAGGGCATGATAAAGCCAATCTGGAAATTTCTCAAACAAACATACAACATGATGAACCTCACCAATTTATGGATTCAAGATACGTCAGTGCACCGGAGGCAGCTTGGAGAATTTTTGCCTATCCAATGCATAAACAATCACACAGCATTATTCGCCTTGCCGTACATCTGCCACAGTCACAACCACTTTATTTTCATGAAGATGCTTCTGTTGAGAACATTGCTGCCATGACGCATAGAAAATCAACTCTTATGGCCTACTTTGAACTGAATGAGAATGACCCACATGCTCATGAATACTTCTACCGCCAAATTCCTGAGCACTATGTCTGGAAAGATGGTGCATGGGAAATTAGGCAGAAACGTGGAGCAACAGTCATTGGAAGAATGTATACGGTCAGTATGAAAGATGAAGAACGCTACTATTTAAGGTTGTTGTTACTACATGTCAAAGGAGCAACAAGTTTTGAGCACATTAAGACCGTTAATGAAGTTGGGTACCCAACTTTTAAACAGGCAGCAATAGCCCTTGGATTACTTTTGGATGACAGTGTTTGGCGAAATACCTTACTAGATGGCTGTGTTCTAAACATGCCTGCACAGCTTCAGGATATGTTTGCTTACATATGTATCTTTGGTCCTCCTGCTCATCCATTGGAGTTGTGGCAAGAATTTAAAAAAGATTTTATTGAAGATTACTGCCGTGCATATCATCCTAACAATGAGGACTGTGAGCATTGTGAAGGCTATGCAATGACAGATGTTCAAAATGTGTTAAAATTTCATGGCAAAAGCTTTACGGATTTTAATCTACCACGCCCCAAAAGAAAACAACAACTACAACCACAATACGACAAAGACGAGGAGTTAAGAAGAGCCCAAGAAATGAAAGAAACTTTAAATCAACAACAACTTTTGGCCTATAATGCCATAAATGAAGCATTACAGGATACAAGTCAGCAAGCTAAGTGCTTTTTCATTGATGGCCCAGGTGGCAGTGGGAAAACATATTTGTATGATTTGTTAATTCGTCAAATAAGAGGAGAAGGAGAAACTGTGTCACCTGCTGCCAGTACTGGGATTGCAGCCAACTTACTGGAAGGAGGAAGAACCATCCATTCACTTTACGGGATACCTATTCCAATCAATGAAACATCTGTTTCAAGAATCAAAAATGATACTGATGCTGCACACCATTTGAAGAATACTAAACTTTTCATTATTGATGAATCCACTATGCTATCTAAATACGCACTGCATGTCATTGACCAACTATTAAAGGATGTTATGACCAAAGATATCTCGAAGAAAAATAAAACACCCTTTGGAGGGAAAGTCATTGTTCTGGGAGGAGACTTTCGTCAGTGTCTTCCTATTATTCCTCATGGAACACGAACTGATATCGTAGAGAGCTGCATTAAATATTCCCGACAATGGCAGATTTTCACTCAATTGCCACTACTTGACAACATGCGCTCTGTTGATCCAGGATACAGCAATTGGTTACTTAAGCTGGGAAATGGACAATTGACCAATTATTATAACCTTGGAGATGATGTTATAGAAATCCCTGAAGATATGATTTGCACAGGCTCACTAATATTTGACATTTTTGGTGAAAACATTGTAATTGATGTCAATGACAATGAAAGCATTAATACTGCAGCATCACATGCCATTCTTTGCCCCAAAAATGATGATGTGGATCAGGTCAACTCTAAGGTCATGGATTGCATTGCTGGAGAGTACACAGAATACATTAGTGATGATTCCATTGATCCGGACGAGACAGAGGACCCAGAGCAATACCCTGTTGAGTTTTTAAATTCACTTACACCCACGGGAATGCCATCTCATCGTCTGAAATTAAAAATCGGCACCATTGTCATGCTTTTGAGGAACTTCAACAGCAGAAAAGGTCTTTGCAATGGGACTCGCTTAATTGTCACCGGTTTGTTTGCCAACATGATTCAAGCAAAAGTCATTACTGGGTCTGCTGGAGGAAATGTGGTTTTCATTCCCAGGATTGATTTGTGCCCATCAGAAACTGGCTTGCCTTTTAAGTTAAGACGTCGCCAATTTCCTCTGAAGCCAGCTTTTGCCATGACAATCAACAAATCCCAAGGACAAACACTTGAGAAAGTAGGGATTTTTTTGCCTGAACCTGTTTTTGGACATGGACAATTGTATGTGGCTTTTTCAAGAGTGAGAAGACGATCCAATGTAAAAGTGAAAGTGGTGGACACTCCAATCCAAGGCAAATTGCTGCCTAACAGTGACAAAGTATTTACCAAAAATATTGTCTACAAGAATATTTTGCACTGAACTCTTCCCTATGACTATTCTTCCATTTATTTATCTTTTGAAAAAAAAAAAAAAAAAACATTTTACTGTTTCACATTTTATTCTTTTATATACTGATTTCTACTATATTTTTGTGAACACACATTTTAGATAATATGACAGATGTGTATCATCCACATTTCTACAGTGGGTGATAGAAACCACTATTTAAAGCTCCAGCACTATATGTGCTGAGAGATTTCATTCTCATTCTTTACAGGGAGAGGTTTTTGTGAACAGCTAAGAGACGGGTGGGATGGCTGTTCACACACATCTCATTAGCAAGGTGTGTTACACATGTTTAGATAGATAGGGACAAAAATAAATTATTCATTAGATTCTATCATGCCATTTTTCTTAGATTTTTTTCACATTATTGAGGAATATACTAAATGATAATAATTGATCATGAAGGACTCACCGACAACATACTTGCTGTAATTTTCATGACTGCATGTATGCAATTTGTACTTCACTTGCGGTTTGTGCAGACAACATAGTTGCGGCAGTGTCATCCACATCAACTACAGTCACCTGTGCTTACTTAGTGGATGCATGTTATGCACCTGCCAAAGCCACGTTCACTTCATTTACCGTAGGTTAACTACAAGTTTTTTAGTTATTGCATGGACATTGCTGCAAGTCTGTAGTTGGTAACTCCTTTTCTATCAATTTATAAAATGTATTTATTTACAACATGATCCTTAAAAAATCTAAGACAAATCCAGCCATAAAACATATTTAAATAATATCAATTCGGAATTAGTTAGATTAGGACTCACCAGGCGTAAGGGCATCTTGACGCGATTGGTGGGCTGATACACACATTACTATTATTAATTCATCAATTCTAATGATTGACGCATTAACAAGTATTGCTACTTTGTGTTCTAAGACCCTTACAACATAATTGTTCAATTTTCCTCATATGATATCAACAATACAAATATATGTAGTTGCTGTAAAGATGTCATTGGAATAATTGGATTATTATTTAAAAATCTTTAAAAAAACAATAAACATATTCTAGACACCCGATGCATTTGCATCAGGCTAACAGCTATAACTACTATAATCAAATTAACGCACGTTCTAGAATCCCGATGCATTTGCATCGGGCTCACAGCTAGTCTATTATATAATCACGAATGGGTTTTTTGCCCCTTTTGAGACTGCTCTCGCTGCGAGTCAGCATGGTCATGTGGATACGACCGAAGCATTGGCCGCGCAGCGGCCATTGCGAGCAGTTCTAAGGCGACTCGCTATGCCCGCGCAGCGGGTATGGCGAGTCGCCTTAGCAGCGCGAAGCATTGGCCGCGAAGCGCCATTGCGAGTCAGAGACTCGCTCTTCTAGAATCCCGATGCATCTGCATCGGGCACCCAGCTAGTATAAGATAAATATGCAAAGCACTGTAGATATATTACATCTAAACTATAGAGAGAATATATAGTTCATAAGGTGCAAAACAATGTAATCAGAACCAATCACATTCATGAATATAAGTGAAATTATAATGAACACAGTGTGTCCATGTAATATCTATATGCATATTAGTCACAATGTGATTATCTGATTAACATTTGAGAAAAAGTAGTCATGAATGATTTAACTGCTACTTAGAGGAATTACAGTGAACACAGTATGTATATATATATGGATCAATATTTAAATATTACTCACAATAGGGATACCAATTTATCAATCTATTATATAATTGCTGTAGCGACTTCCGTCGCGACCGGCGCTACTTCCTGTGGCTTTGCTCGCGTAGTTCGGAACTTTCTCCAGGACTCTGTCCGTGGCCGCTTAGCGGCCACGCGACTCGCGAAGCAATGCCCGCAGAGCGGGCATTGCGAGTCGTTGCCCCGCGAACAAAGCCACAGCATGGGGCTGTAGTATACACCGCTATGGTATACTACAGCCCCATGCCCATATGCCTGTCAGCCCCGCCGCCTCCTAAGCCCCTACCCCCTAAGCCCCGCCGCTCCTAAGCCCCTACCCCCTAAGCCCCGCCGCCTCCTAAGCCCCCGCCGCTGGCGCTACCCCCTAAGGCCCAGCCCCATAACCCCCGCCGCCCCTAAGCCCCTACCGCCTAAGCCCCGCCGCATCCTAAGCCCCCGCCGATACCCCCTAAGCCGCGCCGCCTCCTAAGCCCCTACCCCTAAGCCCCGCCGCATCCTAAGCCCTACCCCTAAGCCCCGCCGCCTCCTAAGCCCCTACCCCCTAAGCCCGCCGCCCCGCCGCCCCTACCCCTTAAGCCCCGCCGCATCCTAAGCCCCCGCCGATACCCCCTAAGCCGCGCCGCCCCGCCGCATCCTAAGCCCCCGCCGATACCCCCTATGCCGCGCCGCCTCCTAAGCCCCTACCCCTAAGCCCCGACGCATCCTAAGCCCTACCCCCTAAGCCCCGCCGCCTCCTAAGCCCCTACCCCCTAAGCCCCGCCGCATCCTAAGCCCTACCCTCTAAGCCCCGCCACCTCCTAAGCCCCTACCCCCTAAGCCCCGCCGCCCCTAAGCCCCTACCCCCTAAGCCCCGCCGCCTCCTAAGCCCCCGCCGCTGGCGCTACCCCCTAACGCCCAGCCCCATAACCCCCGCTGCATCCTAAGCCCTACCCCCTAAGCCCGCCGACTCCTAAGCCCCTACCCCCTAAGCCCCGCCGCCCCTAAGCCCCTACCCCCTAAGCCCCGCCGCCTCCTAAGCCCCCGCCGCTGGCGCTACCCCCTAACGCCCAGCCCTATAACCCCCGCCGCCCTTAAGCCCCTACCCCCTAAGCCCTGCCGCCCCTAAGCCCCTACCCCCTAAGCCCCGCAGCATCCTAAGCCCCGCCGATACCCCTAAGCCCTGCCGCCTCCTACATCCTAAGCCCCGCCGATACCCCTAAGCCCCGCCACCTCCTAAGCGCCCGCCGCTGGCGCTACCCCCTATCGCCCGCCGCATCCTAAGCCCTTAAGCCCCGCCGCCTCCTAAGCTCTCGCCGCTGTCGCTACCCCCTAACACGCTACACCCTAAGCCCCCGCCGTCCCCTAACCCACCGCCGCCGTCGATCACTTACATGTCTTCTTCTTCATCTCATCGTCCGTCCGATCCACAAGTCCTCCGTCCGGCCAGGCGTCCTCTTCGTCCGGTCCCGGGGGTCTTCTCTCTTCTTTCCGCCATCGCCGGCTCCGACGTCCTCTTCACTTCTCATTGCGATAGAATGGACGAAAAATCCTCCAATCTATCTCTATGACAAGTGAGGCGCTCTTCTGATTGGTCGCTGTCTACTGCCGCCAGCCAATCAGAATCGCGCCTCACTTCCCATAGACATAGAATGGGCGCTTTTGGACTTTCAAATTTACCGCTAAAAGTGAGGCGCGATTCTGATTGGTCGGCGGCAGCACACAGCGACCAATCAGAATAGCGCCTCACTTCCCATAGACATACATAGCGGCGTGTCGGCGATTTTATGGCCGGAAAATAGAACCAGGGGCCCGGCCATTAATTTCGCGAGACGCCGCTAATGTATGTCTATGGGAAGTGAGGCGCGATTCTGATTGGTCGCTGTGTGCTGCCGCCGACCAATCAGAATCGCGCCTCACTTCCCATAGACATACATTAGCGGTGTCTCACGAAATATATTGCCGGCCTTCTGGTTCTATTTTCGGCCACGGGGCTCGGCTATTTCCGGTCCAAAAAAAAATATTTTCTCTATTTATGTATCTTTCTTTTTATCTATTTTTCTATCTATTTTCTTATCTATCTATCTATCTATCTATCTATCTATCTATCTATCTATCTATCTATCTATCTATCTATCTATCTATCTATCTAATAATCTAATAATATAGATAGAAAAATAGATAAAAATAAAGATACATAAATAGAGAAAATATTTTTTTTGGACCGGAAATAGCCGAGCCCCGTGGCCGAATATAGAACCAGAAGGCCGGCAATATATTTCGCGAGACACCGCTAATGTATGTCTATGGGAAGTGAGGCGCGATTCTGATTGGTCGGCGGCAGCACACAGCGACCAATCAGAATCGCGCCTCACTTCCCATAGACATACATTAGCGGCGTCTCGCCAAATTTATGGCCGGGCCCCTGGTTCTATTCTCCAGCCATAAAATCGCCGACACACCGCTATGTATGTCTATGGGAAGTGAGGCGCGATTCTGATTGGTCGGCGGCAGCATACAGCGACCAATCAGAATCGCGCCTCACTTCCCATAGACATACATTAGCGGTGTCTCGCGAAATATATTGCCGGCCTTCTGGTTCTATTTTCGGGCACGGGGCTCGGCTATTTCCGGTCCCAAAAAAATATTTTCTCTATTTATGTATCTTTCTTTTTATCTATTTTTCTATCTATTTTCTTATCTATCTATCTATCTATCTAATAATATAGATAGAAAAATAGATAAAAATAAAGATACATAAATAGAGAAAATATTTTTTTGGGACCGGAAATAGCCGAGCCCCGTGCCCGAAAATAGAACCAGAAGGCCGGCAATATATTTCGCGAGACACCGCTAATGTATGTCTATGGGAAGTGAGGCGCGATTCTGATTGGTCGGCGGCAGCACACAGCGACCAATCAGCGACGTTCGGGTATTGTTACAAGAAGGTGGTATGAGTACCACTCTTTATACAAAGCCCACGGATAAGAACAAACTACTACACTACACTAGTGGACACCCCAACAGTCTTAAGAAAGCAGTTCCCCTTGGTCAAATGACCAGGATAAGTAGGATAGTAAGCAATGAAGATGAAAGAAATCTAGAGATAGAGAGGTTGATAGAAAGATTCAAGCAGAGAGGTTATCCTGAGACGGTTTTAAAACAACAAAGAGAAAAGTTAGGACGTGCTAATGGGAAAAGTGAAATACACAAGAAAAGAATCCCATTAACATTAACGTATGGGGAGGAGACAAAAAGTATAGTTAATATCGTCCATAAACACTGGGGGATGCTGGAAAGATGTCTTCCACATATTGAAGAATTTGGTAATTTACCATTAGTGTCACACAAAAAAAGTAAGAATTTAAAAGATTGGTTGGTCAGGTCAGACATTGGTACATTAAACAATAAAAGACAAATAACATTGACAGGAGAGAAGAGAACAGGTTGCTATCCCTGTATTAATTGCATCAATTGTTCTTACATGAGAAAAGGAAATAAGTTTTCCCATCCGAGAACAGGTATTGAGTATAAAATCAACCATTTTTTAACGTGCAACTCAGATTTTGTTATTTATCTCCTCGAATGCCCCTGCCAATTATGGTACATAGGGGAAACAACCCTTGATTTTAAAATAAGAATTAGCCACCATCGGTATACTATACGCAAAAAAATCTTGAATTTGCCCGTATCTAAGCACTTTACGGAAGCTGGACATAAAGAGAAGGACCTAAAATTTAGGCTGATTGATACCGTACCAATGCCTAGGAGGGGGGGCGATAGAATCGGATTACTTAAGACGAAGGAACTAGAATGGATACACAAGTTGCGTACTTTGAAACCAGAGGGACTTAATATAGATTTTAAATTACATACAGTCCTTTAAAGTAGATGTCTCATTCTGGAAATCTGTGTATTTTAGTCACTAGTTTGTGTGTTTTAACCACTATAATGCACTGTCATATTAATGTAAAAAAAACAGTCTAGAAATGGTTTTGTGCAAACATGACTCATTTGCTGTTGTCTACCCTTTGTTTATAGGAATGAACCATGAGGAATGTGACGCTGGTATACTGGGCGCCTGCCAAAAATTACCTGTTGAAGAAATTCACTAATTAAGAACCACAAAAGCAGTTTGCACTAAATAGATTCACCCGTCTTATAGAAAGATTTTTTTATTAGTTTTTTTAAAAAAAACACTACTTGCACTTTTAAAAAAATACTATTTGCACTTTTTAAAAAATACCATTTGCACTTTGAGAAATATCATTCACATTTATCAAATAAATTAGCACAAATTAAATTGAATGCACTGTAAATGCACTTTGTAATATAATAAGCAATATTATGAGTAATTAATTAATAAATATATTTCAAATATTTTTCTCTACTTCTGCCTCATTGTCAAAGCTATATATCTTTAATGGAACAACACCAATGACAAAAATATAGTTGAATGTGGGGAGTCCGTGGTTTCCCTGGGCAGGGGGTGCAAAGGGAGAAACCTCCTTAAGACATCGTACTGACAGGGGAGTGCTACAACCCAGTATTGGGATGCACTCTACACCTGGAACCTAATACATCAGATATGTCATAAAAGAAAAAGAAAAAAATTTTTTTGGTGTATATAAGCGCAGGTGCGAAGTACATAAAGATTGGTTGGCAATTTGGTTCCTTTGTATAGGGAATCAGAGGCAAAGGTTTGTGGGAGAAAATGTCTCCAAAGAGTATATTGGAGAGTTATACACATACAGAGCACTGTCACTTTAAATATAGATTGAAACGTTATCTACTAAAATAGTATGTGGATAACCTTTTTAAACATAAAATACCAATAAGGTAGTTTGTATAGCCTTTTTAAAGTATTTTTAGCAATTATTAGATAAAAACATGAAGTAAAAGAAGAAGCTGTATAATCGCGTATTGTAAACTGCTGTGGCCACACAGAGCATGCGCGAGTTAGAGAAAATGGCGTTGGAAGCGATTCCGGTCGCCTTCTGTAACTAGGGACGCGCATAGCTAGTACGCATGCGCAGTAGCATGTAAACAACGCCGTAATGGCGGCGCGTGGCGAGATAGCGGCCGCACATGGCGAGTGACATGCCGGGCCAGCAAGATATAATAATTACAGGTAATTAGGCGGGCACCTGGGTTACAAGTGATCACACTCATGAACCAACTGTAAGTAAGAGATCTAACACTCCATAGATGTAAATTCTAATTGGAGGAGCACAAATATGAACCATTATGTATCATCTACTATGACTGTAAGTTGTATATGCACTGTAAAAGGATGTAAATGATAATTAAGCTGTTAATTGAATAATGTGAGATAACATAGGAGGATGTATAAAACCCTCAGCATTTGTATGTAGTGACTGCCAGAGGAAGGTCTGAGGACCGAAACGTCGCTATTCTAATGCCATAAGAAGCCATTAAAGGCTGTATTTTTCTATAATCGTGTGCTGCAGCCTCATTTCTTTATCTATATATCTATCTATCTATCTATCTAATAATCTAATAATATAGATAGAAAAATAGATAAAAATAAAGATACATAAATAGAGAAAATATTTTTTTTGGACCGGAAATAGCCGAGCCCCGTGGCCGAATATAGAACCAGAAGGCCGGCAATATATTTCGCGAGACACCGCTAATGTATGTCTATGGGAAGTGAGGCGCGATTCTGATTGGTCGGCGGCAGCACACAGCGACCAATCAGAATCGCGCCTCACTTCCCATAGACATACATTAGCGGCGTCTCGCCAAATTTATGGCCGGGCCCCTGGTTCTATTCTCCAGCCATAAAATCGCCGACACACCGCTATGTATGTCTATGGGAAGTGAGGCGCGATTCTGATTGGTCGGCGGCAGCATACAGCGACCAATCAGAATCGCGCCTCACTTCCCATAGACATACATTAGCGGTGTCTCGCGAAATATATTGCCGGCCTTCTGGTTCTATTTTCGGGCACGGGGCTCGGCTATTTCCGGTCCCAAAAAAATATTTTCTCTATTTATGTATCTTTCTTTTTATCTATTTTTCTATCTATTTTCTTATCTATCTATCTATCTATCTATCTAATAATATAGATAGAAAAATAGATAAAAATAAAGATACATAAATAGAGAAAATATTTTTTTGGGACCGGAAATAGCCGAGCCCCGTGCCCGAAAATAGAACCAGAAGGCCGGCAATATATTTCGCGAGACACCGCTAATGTATGTCTATGGGAAGTGAGGCGCGATTCTGATTGGTCGGCGGCAGCACACAGCGACCAATCAGAATCGCGCCTCATTTCCCATAGACATACATTAGCTGCGTCTCGCCAAATTTATGGCCGGGCCCCTGGTTCTATTCTCCGGCCATAAAATCGCCGACACACCGCTATGTATGTCTATGGGAAGTGAGGCGCGATTCTGATTGGTCGGCGGCAGCACACAGCGACCAATCAGAATTCCGCCTCACTTCCCCATAGACATAGAATGGACAAAAATTGTCCATTCTATCTCTATGGGAAGTGAGGCGCTATTCTGATTGGTCGCCGTAAGCACACAGCGACCAATCAGAAGAGCGCCTCACTTCCCATAGACATACATAGCAGTGTGTCGCCGATTTTATGGCCGGGCCCCTGGTTCTATTTTCGGCCAGGGGACTCGGCTCTGATCCGTCGTTCCACGGGCCCGTAAACTCGCAATCAGCGCTTCGCGGACATTGCTCGCGCCTTACCAACGACTCGCAAT